>CM052894.1:35534568-35584633 GCA_028534135.1 Potos flavus | reverse complement strand
AGGGGGAGCTGGAGCGGGGAGCAGCTTTCATGCCAGAACCCTGCTGAGAGGTCTCCGCCCAGCCCCTGAGCCCTCTCACGCCCCCCAGCGTTCACACCCGTCCTGGTCTTCCTGCTCCGTTGGCACTATGCACCCGCGTGCTTAGGGCTGGCCAGTGGAGGAAGTCTCAGTGGCGCCTGCTAGAGCCTGCCCCAAGAGACACGGCCAGTGGCTCCAGTCACCGGGCAGCGTGAGCCCCCGGGACGGCTTTGGGAACATGTGGGGCATTTTTGACTGTTACAGCTATCTTGGGGTGCGGCCACAACTGGCCTCGGGGAGCTGGGCTCTGATACGATGCCCTAAAGAGCAACGGGCAGTCCCGCGCCGGGGTACCAGTCTGCACAAAAGACTAGGGGTGTCCCCGTCGAGAGACTGAGAAACAAGGGGAACGGAAGTCGCTGGTGCAGTACTCTGGGGCAATTGATGCCTTCTGGGATTTTGTGAGAAGGTTGACGAGACCCAGAATCGTGTCCAAGTACGAAATGGCCGTCAACTGTCTTACGCCAACTCCAGGACGCCGCCGCTCGGCACCCATCTTGCATGCTGCTCTCAGGGTAGGCATCTGCCAGCCGAGACTCCCACCAGCAGCCTGGCTTTGCCCTCGCACCTACTTCGCTTCTGCAGAGCGGTGCTAGGTCCCTCGGGAGTCAGCGGGGCCGGCTAAGTGCTGCTCTTAGCTACCCTCGACCTTGACGGAGAGCAAACCAGGAAAATCAGACTCAGACTGCTCAGATTCCTCCCAAACACGGGCTCGGTCAGAGCGCCGGGGTTGGACCAAGGGGGAAGCTGGGCGGATAGCTGCAGGAGCCCAGGCGGCCGCTGGGCAGAAAGCTCTGGTCTCCATCTCAGGCAGGCCGGGTTGCTGCGCTCAGCCTTCCCGGCTGGAAGAGGGCAGGATACAAGGAACTAGTCCTTTGTGCAGCAACTATAGTAACCTTCGGAGGCAGAGAAAGCTGAGGCTACCCAGTGAGTGAGAAGACAGCCCGTCTTACCTGCTCTTTGACTCCCCTACTGCACACACACATGTACCCTGCCCCGCACATGGATGGACGAGGGCTGAGACCTCTCCAGAGTACATTTCCCTCTTCCTGGCCCCCAGCCCTCGGCAGGTGAGTGCCAACATCTGGCCCCACTCGTCTTCCACAGTCCCACCCCAAACCCATTTCCACACGCTCGGGAACTTTCTCTGACCCTGTAGAGAACTGATGAATTACTTCATGCTGATATTATCTTACTATATGAGCTTCGCAAGGATATTTTTATTGCAGTGCAAAAGGAAAAATTTTAAGTCAATGAATGACTCTCTGATGATGAAATTGCTGACTTGTTAAGCAGACCCTCAAGAGAGCTTGTGGGAACAAGAGGTGTGGTCTATAGAGGGGGGAAAAAAACCCTCTTTCTCCTGCTCATTAGGGTAGCCTTTGTTCTAGAAATGCAGAGCCCCAGTCTTAGCTTAGCTTGGGATGTCTGGAATAATTGCCCCTCAAGGGCACAGCTGGACTCTCAAGATTCTCAGCATATCCAAGTCCTCATTGTCCCTGTACTCAGGTCCTTCGCTGGGCATCCATCACCTCCTCCAGGAAGCTCTCCAAGCCCCCAAAGTCTGTTGGGTCTTCTCTTCCAAGCCCCCATGGTTTCCTATACAAACCTCTATGTGCAGCATCATTGATACTTAAGTAAATTCCCTGTCTGATCCCCAAGGCCAGACACGGGCTCTCAGTCATCTCTGTGTCCCTTTTGCTTGAGCCCAGACCTTGCCTGGGGGGAAGTAATGCGTGAATGTCTGGGGAATGAAGGATGTTCCACACGAATGCTCTCAGGCTGCTTTTTTCTCCTGGGAAAAACATGAGCAACCCCAGGGCTTTCACTCTCCCCCATAGAATTCTTGAAACTTTAGGAAAATCTATAAAAAATTTTAAAGCACATGGATAATCTGGATACCTTATATACCCTGGGTAGCACATGAGTCCTGCGCCCTTGTTTGCATTAGGCGGTAATCAGGACGACCTCAAGTGGATGAGCTTACGTATCCATAGTGTCCACACTGGGAGACCACGTCGTCTCCGCCCATGACAGTAAGGACCCATCTCCCACAGAGGAGTTGGCCTCCCGTTGAGTCCCGTAGTCGCTTGGGAGGCAAGTGGATTTTACAAACCTTCAGCTCAACAGTCACATAAAATCAATGCTGTTAGTTTGAGTTTTTATGGCTGTTGTCATTGTGTTTGCATTTAATTTATGAATGCGTGTTTATTTTATACTTGTAAACAACTATCCATTTGAATGTTTACATTTGAGTAAAGTCCTTTCAGCAGCCATAATTTAAGCCAACACGGGCGTGTAAGAAGGTTCTGCGCTTTGCAAGGATGCTACTCAGTTCGAGAAAACACTGCTATGGGGCATCCTCACTCCCTTCTCCTAAGACCGAAGGCAGCTCAGCCTGCGGTCCTGGGTGGGCGCTGCGAGAGGCCGCAGGAAGGCCGGCAGCGGGGCCCCGGCTAACCTTCCGGGCTTCCAGCCACCCCGCCCCCGGACCTTCTCCCCAGGTCCTTGTGCTCTGCTCTGAGCCCGGTACAGCAGGGCGCAGGGCTGAGCAGCACGTACCACAGGCGCACACCCTCACAAGCTCATACCCACACACGTGCGTGCATGGACACACGGGGTCTGGCCCCTGATGCCAGGCTTTCAGCTCTAGATGTAGGATTTTCATGGACTGCTGATTCCATCTCTAGAGCTCAGCACATCCAGGCCCCCATTTTCCCTGTGCCCAGCTCATCTGCTCCTTTTCACTGGGAAGGGGAAGCATTAGAGGCAGAGAAGAAAATCAGAGAAAACACACTGGGCTCTCTCAATTAATCCCCACACCACTGTGCACTCGTGCACCAGATTCGTTCTGCCGAACCCTCTGACAGATGCCCAAAGCCCTCGGGAGTCCTCAGGGCTGGTAGGCCGCTCTGTGTTTGTCCAAAGTCAGCTGGTTTGTTCCCAGATGTATTGACTGAGCACTCCCTCTGCACTTGCTTTCCTAAGGAACTAGGACCAGGAAGGCTCCCCACTGGAATCGTGGACCTTGCTGGCTGCTGCCTTCCTGCCTCTGGCTCCTCCTCGTCAGCATCTGAATTATTTCCTAGGGCTGCCCAACAAGATCCTGCAGATTTTCTCACAATTCTGGAGGCCAGAAGTCTGAGATCAAAGTGCCTGTAGGACCGGTGTTTCTGAGACTCTCTGCTTGGCTTCTAGATGGCCGTCTTCTCCCTGTGTCTTCCTCACGTGCTCTTCCATCTGTGTTTTAATCTCTTTTTAAAAGACAGCAGTCAGATTGGATTAGAGCCCATGCTTGTAATTTCATTTTGCCTTAATTACCTCTTTAAAGACCTTATCTCCAAATAAGGTCACATCATGAGGTGCTAGGGGTTAGGACTTCAACACATGAGAATGGGAGGCACGCGATTCAGCCCATAATAGCATCCATCACTGAGCACTTCGGAGCCTGCTGACTCCCATCAGTCAGGGTTCCACCATCTTTGATGGGGCGTTCATCCTTCTCCACCAGCTTCCTACCTGGACCCGCTTCGTGATGTCACATTCCCCAGTCAATGTATTCCTTAATTCCTGTCATTCCTGTCTCTCTATCCTTCTGTCTCCCTTCCCCAACTTCCTCTTCCCTTCATCCTCCTGCACAGCCTTTGGGTCTCCCTTCAGGGCCCTGTTTGTAGGGCCCTTGTTTTCTTTCCTGGCTTCAGTGTATTTATTCCTCTCTTTAGCTGAGCTCCAACCTGGGTTCTCTCTCAAGATCTCCCTCTCACTCGCAGCTTTCATCAACCTCCATAAGTAACGAGGACGTACCACAAAAAGAGCTTTGTAACATAATGCTCTTGAGTTGGCTGGGTCTTCGTCCATTACAAATTACTCTTAAAATCAAGCTAATTTCATTTGCAAGGACCAAGGAGTGTGATGTTAGAAGTTGGGGTTCTTCAAGCTTGTAGACCACAAATGTGGACAGGGAAGGCCTCCAAGGTCACTTCTAACCTGAAGTAACATGTGATTAAATGTTTCTTTTTCTTATTATAAAAGCCATACTTCCTCATCCTTAAAAAATAATGTGCTGATCACTTTGACATTTCACTGCACTTATTAATATCTGTTTATCCAGTGAATGGAGCATTGTCTGTTATTTCCTAATTAGCCACACCTAATTCACAAGAAAGCTTTCAATTCCACCTTGTATCTCAGCCCTTTGTTTACCTCTTTTTTTAATGATTTTGAGTTAATTCATTTGAGCTTTCAAAGTAACTATATTGTCTTTTTCCAAAAATGGAGAGATTTTTCTGTCTCTTATTTATAATATTTGTTTCATGTTTTTATTGAATTTGTTGTAATTTCCAGAACAATATTAAATAAAAACATATATTTTTCTGTTTCCTTGTGCTTTGGTGTCATATCTAAGAGACCATTGCCTGATCCAACATCGTAGAGATTTACACCTTTATCTTCCTATAAGAGCTTTATAGTTTTAACTGCTACATTTAGGTCTTTTTCATTTTAATTTTTACATATGGTGTGAGGTAGGGATCCAACTTCACTTTTTTGCATATAGATATCCAGTTGTCCCAGCACTATTTGCTGAAAAGATTATTCTTTTCCCCATTGAATTATCTTGGCATCCTAGTTGAAAAAATTCCATTAGCTATTATTTTGAGTTTACAAGTGATATTGATATATTCACTTTTTTAGTGCCTTGTTCGTCAGGCATTGTTATCAGGTTTCCATAAGTATCATAAATGAGTTGCATCTTTTTCTATGGTTTGGGAAAACAAAAGGTCTAAAGTGGTTCAACATCTAAAATGTTTGAGGTCCCTTGTGTCCTCTGGAGGAGTTCTTACCCGCCCTGATACTTACCTTATTTGGTGGCAGTCCCAGGTTTTTACAAAGTAATGAGTTTAAACCACAAATGAATACTGAACTCAGCTGAGTTTAAGCTATATTTTAAGAACAAGTCACTGTTTAAGAGCAATTTTATCCTTTCCTCCCCTATCCATGTCAGCTTAAGTTATTCTCTACATTAAAAGTTTGCTTACCCAAGGTTTCTGTCATCTTTCATTTATTCTGAGCGCCCATCACTTTCCCCTGATCTCCAGCTGCTGCTACTTAATCTAAAGAAAATACAACCTGTGGAGTTGACATGTTTGCTTTTCTAAATACCTTGCATCTGCCTTTACATTAACATTTTCTTCTCCGTGTGATGGTTACAGCACAGGCTCTGAAACCATACTGCCTGGGGGTGAAGCCTGACTCTGCTGTATACCAGCTATATAGCCTTGGCAAGATCTTAGCCTACTCGCCTATCAAACTAATCATAGGATTCACCTCCTTAGATTGTGAAGAGCATTACATGACTTAATATTTACAGGGTATTTAGAACAATGCTTGACCCTTAAAATATCAAGGCTACACTTGTCTTAAAGGCTGAAATTCCAGAGCTTAGATGCCATGCCTCATTTTTCCTCTCACATTGATTTCTAAATTGAAATGTTCTCCTCACTAGTGCTCTACTGTTTCTGGCTTCTACCTGCCTACTGAGCCTCCCTCAAACACCGAATAGCCCTTCAAAGAAGAATTTGACAAAGTTGGGCCATTGTCCCATCCCTTTTTCCTTTCGAAGCTCCTCCAGCTCCTTTCACAGTGAATTTAGGAAGTCTGTGAATCTGTGGCATCTTGAAAATGGTGATAAGACACCATCCTCAATGGGGCTGATGTCCATTCTAAGATGATCTCATGGCTTCCTATTGCACTGAGAAATGGAGAGAAATGCAGCAAAGAAAATGCATCCCACACGAGGCCCACATAAGGCACCATGTCTTTAGCTAACTACATATATGTAGATGACTGCAATCCCCAACCCATGTAATACTCTTCCAAACTCCAGATCCTTCTAACTACCCTCTGGATATTTCTATCACAAGCTGAGCTCATTCAAAAGTGGACTCATTGGTATCCCAGAAAATCTTCTCCTTTGCTATCCCATTATCTGGAAATGGCCCCAATATTCACCAGCCACCCAGTTGAAAAATGTGGAAGTCATTCTGGACACCTTCTTCTCACCACCCTCATCAAACACTAGCCAAAACCTACCATTTCCAGCTCTCAAATATCTTGAACTCATCCTGCTTTCAATGCTTTAACTGCACTCCTTTTTGCCACGATGCTCTCTCTTATCCACTCTCAACCCTGCTCACCAGAGTAATCTTTGGCGAATGCAAATCTGACTTGCTTACAATTCCTCAAGCGTTCCTTGCAGGTTTTGGGGGTGGGTGGGAACTCAAGTTCTATGATTTCGTCTCCTAAGCCCTACTTGATCTTACTGTCCATCTGAGTGCAACAGAGAACGCAAAAATGTTCTTGTCAAGGGCCCATTTCTTGATATCTGTTCAGGATGCAGCTCTCTCTCATGTGTTTCATTGTTCTAGGATTTCCCCCCTCCTTTTTTATTATTTCCCCATTTTTCTTGCATTGTCTCCTCCTCTCTACTGATTCATTCTCATTAGCATGCAAACTTGTTCCCTCCCCTATCTACATCTTTTTAATTTCCTTTTGTCCAGCTACAGCCATGGTCGCTTCCCCTTTTAAACAAAACTTGCCAACAGAGTTGTCTTATGCTTGTCCCCGGTGGTTGGCCTCATGTCCACTATAGGCCTGTGCCCATCTGGCCTCTGCCCCACTCAACCTGAGACTGCTCCCATCAGAGCCATCAGCCACCTCCATGTGCCAGATGAAATGAAAAATGTCTCATCCTCAGCTCACTCCCACTCTCTCCCACATTTTAACACGGCTCATCCCTCCTTGAAATAATCTTAGTTTTCTTGACCTTGAAGAAAACTCCTAAGAAAAGCAGCCCCCACGCCATTTCTCCTTCCTTCTCAGGCCACACTCTTTCAGTGTAACTCCGCCCAACTCCCTACTTAACCTCATCTACCCACTCTTGCGGTTTTAAATATGGTACCATCCATTTGCCTTTAGCTTTCTCATTTGTTTCCAATCCAGACTTGTCTTCTGAGTTCTAAATCATACACCACTTACCACTCAACATTTCTACTTGGATGTGTCATTAGCATTTAGAATTGACTTTGTCCTAATTGACCTCCACCCCCACCATCCTCAGCACTGAGGCATATACATCCACATGCAGACACTTGTACTCATATACACGTGTACACACACACTCACACATGCACTTTCATGCACACACACAGCCAACCTTCCTCCAAAGTTTCCCATATCTGGTACTGTACCACCACTTACCATTTGCTCCTGCTAGGAACCTGCGAGTCTACCCTGACAAGCCCATTTCCCCCTTCCCGAGTCCTTTGGATCTATTCCCCAAATAGGTCTTGAATACATCCATTTACTCCCTCTTGGCTTGTGACAAGCCTTATGCAAACCACATTGTCCCTTGTCTGGACTTCTCCAACAGCCTCTTAAGTGATCTCCCTACTTCTTCTTCTTTTGCTACTGTACCAATCCATATTTCACATACACCAGAATGAGTCTGAAACATGAACCAGATTATGCTACTTCTCTTTTTAAAACCATCTGCAAATAGAATGAGGCCTACGCTAAGGTAGCATGATTGGGAAAATCCTCTTTGAAAAAGTAACAAAGCTGAAACCTCAGGGATGAGCAAGAGATCAGCCAAAAGAGTGACAGAGAAGGATTTGCACTCCACTTAGAGGAGAGAGTAAGTGCAAAGGCCCTGAGGTATGAGAGCTTGGAGCACAGTGAGTGAAGCAGTGAATGCTATAAAATGGTGATGGAGAAGTTAGCAAAGCCTGGGCCATAGAGGACCTTCAAGCTCATAAAACGAGTACTTCCATAATTAATGGAATATGTATATATGGAGTCTGTTTTTGCTCACCAGCCATAAGCTCCACAGGAAACCATCCACGCCTGTTCACTATTTGTCTCCCATGCCCAGTACCGTGTCTGGCACAGAGCAGGTGCTAAATCTTCATGGAGCGTATGAGGGGAGAAATGTCTCCAGCATTTCAATCAGGCCAAGTGTCTGGCAATTGCCCAAATATCTCATGCCATTCCCTGTTCTAAGATCTACATTCTTGTCCAGCTCAGTGATTGTCCACCAAGCAGCGATTTTGCCTCCAGGGAATGTTTGTTAATATCTAGGACGTTTTTGATCATCACAGTTGTAGGGAAGGGGATGCCACTGGCATCTGGTGGGTGGAGGCCAGGGATGCTGCCAAACATCCCACAGCAGAGAGGGCAGCCCCCCTGACACAAAGACAATTATTCAGCCCAAAATGTCAACAGCATCAACACTGAGAAGGCCTGGTTTTACTAATTCTACCTGTCCTCCAAGCCTTAGTGAATATTGCTTCTTTTGGAAAGTCTTCCTTCTTCGTCAACCAATGTGAGTTTGGGGGCCCTCCACTGAGCTCCCCCAAACTCTCATGTGATTCAGTCCCTTGCCTAGCAATTGCCTATTCTATCTCCCTCTCACGAGAAGGCTGGGCTGTATGTTTCATCAGCCTAACCTACAGCGAGCCTTCCAAGTATTTCCTTGAAAGAATGCAGTCCCCTGAGCTGGGGACACATAGCACGGTGCAAACGAATTTTGTAACAATATTTTAAAACATATGGTTGACCTATGTGAACTCACAACGGGGCTCACCCGGACCCCATCTCTACCTCTGGGAACCTGCTTGTCTCCAGGCGGCTGTCTGTGCTGCTGCGTAACCTACAGAAAGGCAACTTGCTGCGGCTCCAACTTAATAGCATGCTTCGCTCCTTTAGACATGGCCTTAAATTTTGAGTTACTCAAGTTTAATCCCACTAAAATAAGACATAGAACTAGGGCATATGGCGGGTTCCTAACAGTGAAAAATATAGGGCTGACGCTTCATCTGCAGTTGGCTCTCCTTTGAGTCAGGACCTGCTTGATTTACCAACAAAAATAGAAATCCCTGCGGCCACAGGCTTGCGGGCTTCGGATGTCGTGCCCATGGTCAGAAACACTTGAAGCCCTCCTCTTTGGATTCAGGTTTGAAATGGACTCTGGTTGAAATGCTGTGCCCTTTGGAGGGGTTCTTCCCCTTCCCTTGTCACGGCCCGCCCAGCTCTAGCTCCTGCTGGCTTTCTTCCCCCGGCCCCCCGGTAGTTCTGGTCCTGCTGGCGGGGGAAGGAGCCACTGAGGTGCCAGAGGTGAGGGCAGGGCTGGGCCCATCGCCTCCAGCTCACTGCTTCTGCTGCCGCGAGGGAAGCGCCCTGGCGTGTGGCCTGGAACATTCACTGCCTTCCGAAGGGCTCTGTTCCTCCTCCTCCGGCTGTTGCTCCTGTACTTGGCCCCGGGCCCGCCTTCTCTCCAGCATCTCCTCGAAAAAGATCTGGCAGCTGAAGCCCTCCTGGATGCCGTATTGGGCGTGCTTGAGCAGAGCCTCCAACGTGGGGAAGACCCGACAGCAGGCCACGCAGCGCAGCCCATAGTTCGTGGTGACCAGCCAGTCCGGGGTGTCCCGCAGCTCCTGCAGGCAGCACTCGAGGGGCCCCAGCAGCTCTGAGTCGTCCTCCTCCGGGCAGCAGTCATTCTTGCTGGCCTCCAGCTCCCAGCGCAGGTCGGTGTTGGAAGCCATCTCGAAGGAAGAGCCTTTCCTCCTCTGCCTCTTGATGAACTCGGCTTCGTGGATGCGGGGCTTCCTGCTGACCGGCTCGAAGCCCGTCTCTGTCTCCCAGGCCACGGCCACGCCCTGCACGGTCTGCACGTGGGTGTAGAAGGCGCACACGCTCTGCTGGGCGGCGTCCTCGTCGTCGTACGCGCAGGAGTAGCAAGACTGGTACTGGGAGTAGGACTGGTACTCGGAGGAGGACTGGGAGGACGGAGAGCTGCTCCAGCTTAGCATTGCCTGAGCCTTCCTGGCCAGGTAGACGTCGTCCTCGTGGGGAACGGCTGGCCCGGGCCGCGGAGATGTCTCCTCTCTCTTTACGGTCCCTGAGAAGTGGAAGGACATTTTCATCAGTGCCCCCCGCAGGGATCAGTACTGAAACCCACCTTCAGGACTCTGAAAGGGTGCGGGCTCCAAGGCCCTGGGGCAGGTGCCTTCTGCTCCTGTGGCTTTGTCCTCCTAAGATGGGGATGACAATGCTTACCTCGTGGGGTAATGATGAGGATCAAATAATGTACAAATGTAATCGCCAAAAACGACTAAACCCACAAAGACCATCTACTGATGAATGGACCAATGATGGTACATCCATACCAGGCAAGCCTACCCACTGGTAAAAAGGATGACCCCCCATATTGGCAAAACATGGCAGAATCTCTGATGCATATGCTAAGTGAAAGTCCCTAGGGCAGAAAGGCCATACAGTATAGGATTCCACCTAGATGACATTCTAGAAAAGGTAAAACTATAGAGAGGGAGAAGAGATCAGGGGTTACCAGGAGCTGGTGGGGGTGATGTGAATGTGGGGGAACTAATTTCAAACAGCCACAAGGGAGCCTTTGGGGATGATGAACATATTCCGTATCATGATCATGATGATGCTTACACAAACGTACACTTACCAAAATTCCACAAATTGTACACTTAAAACTGATAACATTTCTGTTTAAATTAATAGCTCGATCAAACCAACCTAAAAAGCCATGCATGGGACACGATCTGGCCAGGCCCTCCAGTCCCAGCACCCCCTTTGGCATTTCTGACGTGTCTCCATCTTACGGAGAGATCATCTCACCCTCTCCTTGAACATTCACTGTATCCCATCACCATCTAAGTACTTTGCCATGTTTTAACTCCACTAATATTGAAAAAAAAAAAAAAACACAAGAAATTACACTGTTGTAATTTCCATTTGACAGATTAGGAAACTGAGGCAAAGAGAGCTTAACTGACTGACGAGCTGGTATTACCCTCAGGTGCTGCCCATGGTCACTTCGTAGTGGTCTTCAAATTGATGTTCTAGATTAACTTTATTCAATTTATTATAAAGGACTTCTTTACGTTATTCTGAAATCATGGGATTCACATGCCAATCTGTTTCTCCAACGTACGTGCAAATATATAGTGATGGACATTTTACAGTTTCATCCTCATACCTTCTGAAATCACCCCAGATACTCACAATGGCCTCGGGCATACCCACCGTCCATCTTTGTGGCCAATACAACACTCTGGAAACAGCACCGAGGGGTGACCCCGTGCCCGCTCCTCACCCTCCAGGACCTCCTTCCCAGGGAACACCCCTGGCAGCACCCTCCAGCCCTTTCTTGGAACCTACCTGACCAGCGCACTTCCGTGCTCTCTTCTGTGGACTCTGGGCTGGCCAGGCTGAGGCTGGTGCCGTCTGTGGGTGACTCTTCTCCCCTGTGGTCTGTAAAGTGCCGTTTCATGATTGGACAGCAGCACTCGGGGGACTCGGTGCTCCAGCTGTTCGGTGAGAGTTGGCTTGGGCGGTGCTGAAGCCCTCCGCTGGCCCCAGCCCGAGTGGCTGTGGGGCTCCCTGTGGTCACTGGGGTCCTGGCTTTATTCTGTGACCTCATCAATGACACCGGCCTGTTCTGTGACCCATGGCGAGGACGGAGACCCTGCCTGGAGGCCAGGAGAGGCTTCCTATTAGGATCTCACTTCCCCGCGGCAACCTTTCCTGTCTCGTTTATTGTCAGGGACACAAACACAGAACACAAACACACACACATATAAACACTTGTACACACATAGACACACAAACACCTAAACATACCCACAAAGATGCTTATACACATATAAACACACGTACCCTCACACTGACACATAATCACTCAGACACACATACACTCAAACATACATAAACACCCACATTGAAACACACAGACACATACATACACATTCATACACATACACACTAACACACACACACACACACACACACACAAATTCGCACACATATTTACCTAACGACACACATGGGTTCACACATGCATACGCACTAATTCACACCACACTCACTTAACTACACACATGTTCGCATACACACTGTCATCACCCAGCATCGAAATGGGCCGACCTCACACGGAGGAAGCAGCAGACGACCGAACATCTTACCTCCTCCTCAGTGTCCCACTCCTACCTCATTTAGACCTCTTGGCCCTCCATGGCCTAGGTCCCCAGGTGCCAGGGACAGCCCACCTCAGGGCCTTTGCACTTGCCCTTCTACCAGGCACGCCTTCTTCTAGGTCCTGGTGGCTCACTCTCTCAGTCCAGTCTACTGAAACAGCACCTGTCCGCCCATCTCTCCCCCTTACCCTGCTTTAGTTTTTGCACTCAGGCACTTTTATGTACGTGTGCACGTGCGTAATGGGTGTTTATCTGTATTCATCTCTGTTCTTATAGGTAAGCTCCACGAGGAAGAGAGTCCGTTCGGTTTTCCTCTGTCACATCCCTAGCATCTAGAATAATGCTTGACACATGAGCAAGCACTCTAGAAATAACCATCAAATCAGTGAATAACTAAGCAATACACCGGAGCTCCTGATGGTATTTATGAAGGGAGTACCTACCTAGCAGATCTGCCCTCTCTCCATATCTCGATTCTCTGCTGCCCCGAGGCAAGATGGTTCTCACCCCATGACTCCGGGGCCCCTCCATTCTCCTCCTGCGCAAATTGCAGTCCAGACACAGTCACTCTGGCACACCTTCCCGCCTGCCACCTCTCTGCTCCTGGACGTCCTCATGTTGGAACATACTTCTCTCCTTTTCCCTCCCACCTCTGCTCAGTGTCACCAACTCTATTCCTCTGCATCCCCAAATCTAAACAGCTCAAAAAGGTAACGGATTGGAAATAATCCCTATATTCCAAAAGTAACCCCCGCACCACTCACACAGTCAGCACCTAGGAGAATATTCTCCTCTCCAGAACGAAAGGCCACTGTGTGAAGGAGAACAGCACAGAGTTTTACCGAGTGATGAGAAGTCACACTTGCACCTACAAAGAGACAGTGTTCCCTGGTGGAAAGAGGATTGTGTGATTGTGTGATTGTGATTCTGTGATTGTGTTCTCTCTTACCAAATAAATCCAGAGGCTTGCTTTATAAAAATCAGGGGGTATCAACCCAAAAAATAAGCAGATCAATGGAAGATAAAAGTAGTCTAGAAAAAGATCACATTACGTATTTGAATATTCCTAAGATTTTATTTATTTATTAGAGAGAGAGAGAGAGAGCACGCGTGAGCCGGGGGAAGGGCAGAGGGAGAGGGAGAGAAACTCCTGTCCCGGAGACTCCCCTCTGAGCTTGGAGCCCCACCCAGGGCTCGATCCCATGACCCTGAGGTCATGACCTGAGCCAAAATCAAGTCAGACACTTAACCAACTGGGCCACCCAAGTGCCTCTATATATTTGCATTTTTAAGAGATAAAACAAATAACAAAATCTGGGAGGAAAAGAAGACTCAGTGAGCAAGTGATGCTGAAAATTTTTATTCGCTATTTTTTTAAGCCATCATTGGCCTCACCTCATATAAAACAACTAGGAATATTTTCATATGGCGCTAGGGTTGTGTTTTAATTAAAAGTGTGTAGAAAGAAAATATAAGTCAACACCCTAATTATAGGGCGGTTTTTCTGAACCTAAACGATATCAATCATCACGAGCATCGGAATCCTTGTCATCTTTTTTTAACTTCATTGCTTAAAAAAAACCTCATTGTTTCAATTTGCATTTCTCCGCTTTTTAGTGAAACTGCCATGAGCAGCTCAGTGAAGGAAATGAACAAGCATTTCCCAGGAGAAGGAATGCAGATGGCTGAGAAACAGATGAGATGTTCAGCCCAACTCGACCTAACTATAATGAGGAAACTACAAATTAAAAACAGATGATGTGCAGTGTATTGCGTTTGTCCCTAAGACAAGCAAGGATGAAAAAGACTGATAGTTCTTCAGGAGAGTGAGGGCGTAAGGAAGTGAACACTTTTATACTCTCCTGCTAACAGTGTACTTGCCTTTCTCCAAGGCAACTGGAGAGCACCCATTGCAATTAAAAGTGGGCATGTTCTTTCACTCAGCCTTTTACTCAGCCATCTCTTTCCTGGGAAGTGTTCGCATTTCGTGCTATGTGCATGAAATCACACCTAGAGAAATATTTATTGCAGTATTATTTATAAGAGAAAAAAAAGGAAACATTTCAAAGATCCCTCAAAAGAAAAAAACAGTTACATAAATTACACCATAACCAAACTGTGGAATACTATACTACTGTAAAAAAAGAAATCTATATGTACTAGTTAGTGAATTCATGTAAAGTGCAAAAGCAAAAATGAGAGGGAATTCCACTTACGTGAAAATTAAACATGCCACCCACTCCCACAAAAGCCCTAAACCAAGTCTTTGTTGCTTATGCATGCAAAGGTGTAAAGGACATCTGAAGATAATCACATGCCCTTGGGATCGGTGGTGACCTTGGGAAGAGGGAGAAAGATTAGATGGGGCTGTAAGAGATTACACTGGATTACACTGTAAGATTACATGGAGTTGACACTGCTCCATGGAGAGAGGCGCTCCCTCTTCTGAAAGCAGAGTGCACTTTGTAGCCGCCTCTACCAATAGAAGGCAGGGAGTGATGCTTCCAGACTTTCCAGACTGGGTCATAAAAGACAATTGGGGTTCCTCCTGGTTCTCTCTCCCGGTCTCCTTGTTTCTCTTTCTACTTCCCTTTGGACTCAGCCACATGTCATGAAGAACCCCAGGCCCCATAGACGTGCTCCAACGAACAGCCCTGGCAAAGGTCCCAGCCAACCAGCAAATGCACGAACGAATGAGTGTTTGGTGATTCTGCCATTGAGCCTTTAGAATCTTCCAGCTGGGTCCCCACCCATCTCAGAGCAGAGGCTAGCCATCCCCTCCAAATCCAGCCATCAGCCCTGCCTCAATTCCTGGCCCTCAGAAATGGCGAGCATAGTAAAAGCTCCATCTTTTGTGGAGGTTTGGGGCAATTTGTTATGGGGCCCTCATAATTCAACAGACCTTTGATTTTACCTGTAATGTTTAAATATGTTCTAGTTCAGCAGCTCATGGACCAGCGTCTATGGCGTAGTGCACCGTCCTGGAGGAGCCCTATGGTTCCCCAAAGACAACTTAGGAGTCTGTCTCCCGCCACCCGTCATCCATTCACGGGCTGGTTAACTCCCAGGACTCACGTACGACAGTCTTGGGAGTTTTTAACCTCTACGCCTCTGGGAAACTACTTTACTAACCACATTACAGTGTTTATATAGAGTTGCTTTTCTCTTTAGCTCTGACTTTTTCTACTCAAAACACTAATATTCAGAGTCACGTGGGTCCACTCCTTTATTCCCCCAGAATCTACATAAGTCTTTATTAATCTTCCCCACAATCCTGCCAGATAGGCATGATTAACCCTACTTTCTAGAGGGAGGGTGAAGCTCAGAGGGGTTAGGCGAGGCACGGGCAGGGCAGGAGGGATGAGCTGGAGGCCCCGGCTGCTTTGCCTTGCTGCCCTATTTCCTACTGGGCCGCTTCCCAGCAGGTGGCTTAGAGCAAAGCCCCACCAAAGGTGTGCAAACAGCCTTCATCCCCACGTGGCTTCTGGGTTGCTTCTGCCACAGGAAGGCCCTCTTTCCCAGCCCTTCCCCTCACTCCACGCAGCTTGGTAAGGCCACCTATACAGGCTTCCTGCCCTCCCCCAGGGAAGGGAAGGGAAGGGAAGAATGGTGAAGGCCCAGGCCCGCCCAGTCCACTGCGTCCCAGGCCCTGCAGTTTTCCAGCTGGTTCTCCAGCCTTGCCAAGAACTTCCGTGCTCCACGGCCAGAGCTAGCAGGGTTGGTGCACAAAACCCGAAAAGGACCAACATAGCATTTTCATGGAGCTCTGAGTCCCGGCCAACTCATTTCACACATTGCATATCAGCCCTAAACCTCATCAAGAAGGCCTGGAGTGTTTTCCAGTCTTAACTTTTCTTCCAAGACCTCCTCTTCCCAGCCTCCGGTTTTCTCAGCCGGGAAGAGGCTGACAGGAAACAGCCCAGCCGCAGGCATGGCAGGAAACAGAGACGCCCCTTCTCCTCTCCCTTCCCTTCTAACTCCAGAAGTTGGCTCATGCCACATTCTCCATGACAGGGAGAGTCCGCTGGTTCACCCCAGAGCCCCTTGAGCGTCCAGAAACTCCCTGTCCACCGGGCCGGGGAGCCTGACGAGACGGCGGGGGCGGAGCAGGGCACCTCAGACCTGACATTTCTGTGGCCCAGCAGATAGAGCAAATGTTTTCAGTAAGCAATGCTCTTCTCCTCACGCTAGAAAATAGGGCCCCTGAGGCAGGACCCACCCCCTTGCCTCTGCCCCGCAAAGCACTCCTCTGATCAGACTTAACAACCCGAGGGAGGGAGAAAAGCAGAGAGCTCCCCTCAACCCAGATGCTGCTGCCGGCCAGGCGCCGGGTGGGCTCCCGAGGGGGGAGTTTCTCCTGGAGAAGGTCAATCCCCAGGAATTACTGATGACTTCCGCCCTGTGCCAACGCTACAGAGAAAGTGCCAGAAGATATCTGACCCTTTGAGGAGGATTCAAGTAAGGAAGTACTCTCTTTTGAGTTCATTTTCTCTTGCTTCTTGTAACTATTTAAAAAGAAGTGAGTCAGTGGACCACATAAGGAAAAACTCAGCCACAGAGAAATGTAATATGAAGAACTCTTCCTCAGGCTCCCCAGGCAAGTGGGGAAGGGAGTTTTGAATTTTTTTTTTCCCCTTCAGCCTTAATGACAGGCTGCTCCTTCCCCATGGTTTGTTTGGAGCTGTCTCGGGGTTTTGACCTTAACCTCAGGCCGCCCACACAAATAGCCTAGGCCTTCTCTGTCATCAGAGAGCAGGGAGGGGGGGACACGCTTCGGGCTGGGTCCTTGGGCATGGCCGTGGTGGTGCTCCAGGCCCCAGAGCCCTGCCTCCCTCCTGCCTAGCTCTGTCTCCGTGGGATCTCGAATGTTCAACGAGATTTCTGGATGCAGAAGTGTCTTCTTCCAACATATGCTTCCTTGGAAGGGTGATTTCAGCTAGTAGGAAGGACAGCCCAGCTGGAGGCCATGTACATGATGGTCCAGGAGCTCTAGGACCCTGGCAGCTGGCCACTCCCCATGCGTGTTCTTAGACAGCCATGCTGGGAGCTCTGGGGAACGGGCTGGATCTTCCCTCTCTCTTTGTCCAAAATATGCTGGCCATAGGCCACCCTGGACACAGCTCTCAGGCCACTAGTTGCTAACTCCTACTGAATGAACCTTCTGGAAACATGGCTCCAACTTGGAAGGTGAGATCCCAGGACCCCAAAGGCCAACAGCATGTCACCATGATTTCTAAGTGTGCTGGGCTTACCCCCATGCAGCCTTCAGCTCACATCCAAGGCATTTGCAATCCCCACTCGCAAGCAGCATATATGATCACAGATAACTGGGATGCTTTATTTCCATCCCCACAATTAGAAGGGTTACTGCAGACCCTCATCTTCAGACTGGCTTCTTCCCCTCCAGTCCTTCAGAGAAAGGGTCTCTTCTGTGAGATGATGCAGTTGCTTAATGGATGGGAAAGGTGTCCCAGGAGAGGCCGGCCACTGTCCCTTCCCCAACACCCCCCTCCCCCGCCCAAAGCCCTGTAGCCGATGCCAGGCCCTCCAGGAATGATTTCTGGGAAGACCGAGTTAGTTAGGCTGCGTGTAAGTCCTACGGGAAATTTCCCCAGAAAGGAAACTGAGGCTAAGACTTAGGGGCCTGAATATGAGGCAGTGCGTTCAACCACCCCAGTCAGCCGTCAGCTGGACCCCGTCGGGCAGTGAGACTGGCTCCAGCCCCCCTCCGCATCGGGGCGGGGAGCTTTTAGTTTCACCTTTCTTGCCCTTCCTTGGTTAGATTTATTCCTAAATATTTTATTCTTTTTGATACTATGTAAATGCAGCTGTTTTCTTAATATCTTTTTCAGATCGTTCCTTACTATTGACAGAAATACAATTTTTTTAATTCAACTTTGCTGATTTTTATTAATTCTAAAGTTTTTTGTGAACTCTTTAGAATTTTCTACACATAAGATCATGTCACCTGCAAATACGGTTTTGGTTTTTCCCTTTCAATCTGGATGCCTTTTATTTCTTTCTCTTTCCAAATAGCCCTGGCAAGAATTTCCATCTACACCGAATTAAAGTGCTGAAAACCAGCATCCTTTTCTTGTTCCTTATCTTCAGGGAAAGGGGTCAGCCTTTCGCCATTGAGAATGTTGTTAACTGTGGACTTTTATAAATGGTCTTTTTCATGTTGAAGAAGTTCCCTTTGAATCCTAGTTTATCGAGTGCTTTTATCATGAAAGTATGTTGACTTTTTTCCAATGCTTTTTCTGCACCAGTTGTCGTGATTCCGAGGGGTGTTTTCCCTTCATTCTATTAATGTGCTGTATTACCTTCCTGGACTTTCGAAATATGGAACCATGCTTTGCATTCCCGTGATTCCTTCTGGCTCTGCTCATATAGGGAGTTCTGGTTCTTAGGGCCCCCTAGTTCCATGTGACCATGATACTGAGGTTGGTGAAATGGGAGGAGCTCCCGGTCAGGGGAATTGGCTACAGGGGACAGAATTGGGCTCCAGCAGCCCCACAGTGCACGGGGAATGGACAGAAGGTGGCTGGAGACGTGCTTCCTGCGTCTGACACCCCCATCCCCTGTCACCTGAACCAGCCAGCCTCATGGGCACCGTGGACACCCACTCCTGGGGGGGAAAGAGAAGCCCTTCCAGTGTCAGTGAGAAGGAGGTCAGCTTCACTCGGTTCACTTCTCAAGGAAAAGACAACTCTCCTCAGAAGCCATCCCATGTGCCCCTCCGGGCTACCGGAAATTCAACAACTCTGATACTGATCAGAGATGAGCACATACGACTTATTTATTACTTATAGGAGAAGCTTACAAGCATCTGCATATTTTTTAAATTTTGACTTATAGTTTTAAAACTATTCCCCAAAACTTGAAGACAACCCAGCAAATTTATTATGATTTCATTGGCTACAACACCTAATAAACCATTTACATAGCACGGACTCACAGCAGTGGGACATTATAGATGCTGAAATATCACTGTACAGCCCCCCAAAAAATTTTTTTATATTGTTTACTGCTTAGTGAAAGAGGCATGAAGGCTCATATTTGAGCCACAAAGTATACGCAAATGCAAGTGGGCATATTAGAAAATTCCAGGTCTCGAACATTAGTCATGTGATAAGGAGCAGGCGCCCTGTAGGACTCAACGCCCAACACACAACAAATTAAATTGATCACAATAAAGCCCAACTAAGATAATTAAAAGGCAAGAACAGCAGCAATTGAAAATTGATCTCTCAAGACCTCACTGATGAGGTTCTGGAAACAAAGCATGCTTCCCCCAAATTGCTGGCTTTTTCTCTGCACAAGACACATGCGGGCGGAGATTGGCTGCACTCATGAGAGCCGGGGAGATGTCTTAGCAGGACCCCAAATCTCAGTCCTTGCAACACCAAACTAATACTGGATTATTTTATATATAAATGCCCAAACCAAAATAAAATGGCAAACAGATTGCCAGTGTGTCACCCTCCATCGAATGGACAAGATGAAGTCGGCATAACCACACATTGTTCCTGCATAAAGTTGAAATAGTGACTTGCATTTTTCACGAGTTCATGGACAAAATGGGCATCCAGCGGTGGGCCAAGGCCACCCAGTTCTGGCTAGTGAGAGCTAATTGTTAAATCTTCCAAGAACTTTTTGCAAGCCAGTTGTAAACATAGTCCTTATCAAAATTAAATTCATATAAACTGACAATTAAATAAATTATATTAAACACAAAAGTAATAAATACTTAAAATTCATCAATTCCTAAATATTGACATACAGTATATTCTCTTCAGGTGTGCAACATAAGGATCCAATAATTATACACATTATACAATGTTCACCACAACCGGTGTAGTTACTATCTGCAACCATACAAAACTATTACAATATTACTGACTATATTCCCTATGCTGTATTTTTCACCCACATAATTTATTTATTTTAGAACTGGAAGTTTGTACCTCTGAATCCCCTTCACCTATTTTACCCATCCCCTGAATCCAACTTCTCTGGAAACCATCAGTTTGTTCTCTGGTTTATTTTAGCATTATTTACGATAGCCAAGATATGAAAGCAACCTAAGTGCCCATTGTTGGGTAAAAAAGATATGATTTTTATATATATGTGATATATATTTTAATATATCATATATATTTATATATATCATATACCTATACACACACATATACATACATACAGTGGAATACTATGCAACCATAAAAAAGAGACCTTGCCATTCAAGATGGACAACATAGATAGACCTGGAAGGTATTATGCTAAGTGAAAAAAGTCAGATAGAAAAAGATAAATACCGCATGATTTCACTTTATGTGGAATCTAAAAAAAAAACAGACAAATGAAAACCAGATAGACTCATATATATAGGTTGTATCTTAATCCTTCAGGAAAGAGCTCAGGACCCCCCCTCCCCCACCACCTGCACATGGGTCACAATTGAGAAAGGGCAGTCCCAGTCATCATGTTATGATTCTCACAACAACCCAGGAACGGGGCAAAAGAGTATTCTTTCCCTTCTAATAGATGAAGAAACCAAGCCTCGGATGAGTAAGGGAGGTTTTCTGGGTTCACACCACCTGTGGGACAGGAACCTAGCTTTCTGGGCTAGATTAGCCTCATGTGGTGGGAACATTTTATTTAGAAAAGGGGGAGGAGGAGGAGGAGGAGGAGGAGGGGCAGGAGTAAAATAAATACAAAGTCCAGAGCTGATAGACTCTGGTAGAAAAATAAATGAAACCAATTTACTGGCAATATGCAGCAACAATTTGAAGCCTATGATACCACCTTTCTTGGCAACCCTGCTTCCAGAGATTGATCCTTAAGGAGGGATAGGCCCAAGATGTCGCTAGCCCATTTTTACCACGGTGTCATTTACACTCATAAGCTCCAAAGGGACCTGGGTCCCAAGCAAGGAGTTTGGGCTAAACTGATTGGGTGGTATCAGCTTCCACCTGGGAATTCGTTAGAACTACAAATTCTTGGGCTTGGCCCAGCGTGTTTAATAAGGCCTCCCTGTGATTGATTTGGATGATTTGGAAGTTCGAAAATCCCTGGGTTAAATAAATTATGGGACAACTAAACGAAGAAATACAATGCCATTCATGAAGAAAGCAGAATAATATTTCACAGTGCAGGAAGTAAAAACATATACCATATAATACTCGTTAGGTAAAGCACAATCTACGCATATCTCCATGCTCACACACACGTCAAGTCTGGAATGACACATGCTAAAATGCGAGCAACATTTATCTTTGGAAAGAGGGTTCCTCTATCCTTTTGTTTATTTTCTAAATTTTGTGCAATAAACATGTAAGAGAACAAGCAATCACTTACTTCTACATTTAAGTACTCATGAAATAGAAAATAAAATAAAATACAGACCCACGAGCAAGATTTTGCAAAATGCCATGCCTCCTACCGACCCATCCCTGGGATTCTAGGGCCATTGGGCCCGTCCTGGGGCCGGGGGACAGCACCAGCCTCTGGGTCTGAGGCAAGATTTGGCTCAGTGGGTGCCGCCAACAGGACTGGGATGAAGAGCAAAACCCTGTCCCTATCCGCACAGGGTTAAAACAAACCGGCTAGAGAGAAGCCCCGTGGGAAAGACATGACATTTGTTTGCAAGGAAACATAAACAGGGACAAATGAAGACAAAAATGTGGTTCAGTGAGAGCCTGATCAAAGCCAGCTGGGCAAGCAGGCCTGGCTACAAGAAGAGAGCCTGCAGGGCGGGAGGCTCCCCGAGCCAGCCTGGGGAGGAGAAGGGGCACCTCTAGCTCCAGGGGCTGCCCAAGGGCGTGGGGCCTGGAACACACAGACACAGCCAGGGAAAGTTGGGTGTGATGGGCTTCTTTGAGACAGGAATTAGCCGGTTCCAGTTGCCCAGAGGAGGAGGAGAAGTTTCACCTAGATTTCTTTCTTCTTGGGCCCCAAGGTCGTAGACCAGGAAAGAGTCAGCCATCAATTGCCAACTGTGTGCCAGGCACAGAGCAGGGCATTGCATTTTGTCATTTAATCTTTACGGTGGTCCTGGAGGAGACACCGCCGACGACGACACCGCCGCGGCCACCCAGCCGCCCCGCTCTCGTTTTCCAGTCTAACTTGCCCAAGGTCAAATAGCTGCCGAGCCGCGGAGCAGACATCTGAACCAGGGCCCACGTCCATCTGCAGAGCACAGGCTTTCCCCATCACGGCAAGCCGGGCTGTCTGTCATCAGTGTCCCCGGCGTCCTCTTGGGCCCTCCCCCTGGCCCTCCTCGCCCCTCTGGACACCGGCCCCACCCACAGCCACGGCGGTCCTCCACCCCTGAGCATCTGAGCTCCCAACGAAGCTGGTGCGAGCCTTGGGCCTGGCATCGTTTCCACCCCGTAAAGGCTACGGCGGCTTTATAACGCTGAGTTAAAATTGTGCCAGGCAAGCACTAAGCACATATTACAAATTATCATTAATTTAAAGAGACATTTCCCTTTGGGAGATAAAGTGCCTCACTGATCTCACGAACAACAGCTGAGGCTTAGAAGTGACACCGCACTGAAGTTTTCTCTCTTGGCCTTGGCCTTGGCCTGAAATACGACCTTTGGTTGTTTGCCCTCATTCCTCTTAGAACACAGACACAGGCTCCCCACTCAGAACCGGGGAGACAGTGAAGGGGTCCCCTTCGAGCCGCAGATGGGGTCTGAGAGCACGACCGGCCTGGCCTGCAGCCTCCAGGTGTGAGCCACCTGTCTGTCCCTCCTCCCCTTCCTCACTGTCCCTTCCCTCACCCAGGTGAGTCATTACCACCCTCATGTAGGAACCCACTGAAAGGGGCTGACTTTACTCCACCTGAAGCCACATTGTGGCTTTATCTGTTTCACCCCATCATCTTTCTTTATAGGGACATCAGAGGCTTTTCGTGGCAAAACTTCGGAAAATTTGTTTTTAGACATTGTGTCCTCTCTAAAAAGTTTCACCCATAGAAAAATTCTCTGTCTTCCAGAGCAAATCCCCTTCCTGCTGTCCTGCTCTTCCGCCCACCCCCTCTCTGGGGAAGCGGAGTCAGCCCCCTCAACCTGGACTTACGGCAAGGGGAGGCGTCCCCACAATTCAGTGCACAAAGCCCTCCATGTGGTCCTACGACTTCGATCCTCCTTTCAGGGGGAGGCCAGATCCATGGCCACATGAAGAACCGAGAGTGTCTGGATTCTGTGTTGCCCTCTCTCCTAGAGGTGCCCATACTGATTCAGCACCTGTCCCATATCGGCTCCTCCAACTAACGGGAGGAACAGCCATCTCTAAGCCAGCGACTCCCGAGCCAGAGAAGAGAGTGAACATCACCTTGACCTCCTACTTCCTCCACCTCTCCTGATACCCACAGGTCCCCCTCGGCCTGACTCATGTCCTGTCTGCAGCTGCCCTCACAGCACCCCCACCCTCCACCATGCCCAGGCCCGGGCCAGTCCTGACCCCCTGAACTTGTTTCTACCATTCGACACTCCTTCCTGCTACAGCAATCTCACAGATCACTCTGTCCCCTTTCCTACCTAGGGACTCTCTTGGCCAAGATCACCTGAGGCCACCCCCTCGGCCTGGCAGAAGCCGTTCTTCTCTCTCTCACTCTCTCCAAGGGCAGCCTGGCTTTGAAGCCAAACCTTGGACAAAATGGCCAGAGAAGAAGAGGTTTCCATTCCAACATCAAGGTCAATCACCCGGGGATAAAACCATTATGCATAATACTATTACTCAGACCGTTTTCACGCTGGATATGCCATAGGCACCATATGGTTTTAGGAGTAAAATTTCTATCTGCCCTAGAAAAACTCTCACATCTGTGCCAAAAGAATATGTATACAAAGAGTTTTGTAATTGGCTCATGCAATTATGGAGGCTGGTGAGTCTCATCTTCAGGGTGGGCTAGCAGGCTAAACAAGGGAAGAGTCAATGTTGCAGTTCAGGTCTGAAGGCTGTCTGCTGGCAAAGTACCCTCTTGCTGAGGGGAGAACAGTCTTTTGCTCCCTTTAGACTTTCAACTGATTGGGTGAGGCCCACCCACATCACAGAGAGCAATTGGCTTTTTTCCAAGTCCATCCATTTAAATGTTAATCTCATCCAAAAACACTCTCGCAGAAACATCCAGAATAACGTTTGACCCTATACCCAGACCCTGTGGCCCAGCCAAGTTGGCACGTGAAACAAACCATCACACCACGCCCCTCTGATTTGGCAGGATTTGGACTTCGAACTGTCTCTCAGCGGCACAGCAACTGCTGAAATCTCTGCTCAGCTCTTTTTAGGCTTCGCACTGTCATTTCCCATTGAGCCCCTTCGAATTTCACTGTGTGCATGCCCAGTTCAGAAGTTAGTCAAGGATTTAGGGGAATTCTAAAGCAGATTTTGGGTCTCCCCCTCTAAGACTGCTTTCTTTCTAGAAATCTCCCCAAAACGTCTAGCCCCTATGACTGCTGTGAGCCTCACTCTGTCTTCCAGGTGCAGTAAGAGAGCCACTTTCTACTTACACTCTCTTGCCCTGTGTGCAGTGTAACCCGTACGTATCCTCGGGGGAAGCGAAATAAATGTGAGCTCACCGATGTCTCTTCTTTAAGAGTCAATTTCCCTCTGGCTTAGGTCTGCTTTGAGTGGCTCATCAGTACTTCAAATGGTTGTCTTATTGTATTTTGTACTAAATTTATCATTGTCATTGGCAGGAGGGTTAGAATGATGCACTACTCGGTCATATCCAGCTTCAGAATCCCTCAAGAGTTATTTTTCAAAGTATTTTAAAATTTCCAAGCGAAGAAGTATTTTTGGACTAGCATTTAAAAAAATTTTAAATATCTCATTGGGGTCAGTAAATATAAAATGCGTAATTTCAATCCTTGGGAATTTGATCCCAGGTCAAGGCCTGAGGGGGTATAGGAGTCATCAACCCAACCTGACTCCCTCCAGAAGACTGATGGAGGGAAAGGAGGGTCATCTACAATAGCAGCAGGTAGCACCTTCTGGATGACGTGACTGAGGCCACCCCTTGGAGTGAGTCTACTGGGGGCAGAAAGCAGAGCCCTCGCTGCCTGCTGTCAATGCCCCATCGGAACACGCTGGGGGTAAATCTTGGACATTGTTTTAATCCCTTTTTGGTCAGCCGTTGTGCCTGACTCACAATCTGTGGCCAGTACATAAGAACCCCCTTCTGATTTAAACTCAGAAAAGGATGACAAATCAGAACCACATTGTAAGGCTTCTTGGTGGGTCTTTGTTTTTGCTCGGAAGACTTAATGGGCAGCTCTCAACCACTTTCCTGGAGCACTCAGGCCACACTCCCGAGGGCTCCTGCCTGCCCACAGAAGGAGCAAAGGTGGGCTTATCCTTTCTTGGGTAAGAGAGGACAGTGGCGTCAAATCTACACGTGCCCCAAACAGGGACCTGGGCACTGTCGTGGTCTCTGCTGCGGATTTTAGGGGCGCAGCGGTTGTGCGAGGCCAACCTGAGCAGCCCCACACCAACTAGAAACACCTGCTTTGCTTGATTTTAAAAAGAAAAGTTTTCCTTTTTACCGAGCCTACCAGATTAGACTGAAGGGAGATTTGTCAACGATCTGCCTAACTTAATTTATATGAATGATGGCAAACATTGGGGAACAGTTGGCTTATTGTATGATTATAATCAATTTTATGTTCAAATTAGGCTAAAAGAAATCTAACTTCATGACAAAAACATCAAACAGGCAAACTACACAATGCCTGACCAGTGCTCCTCAGAACTGTTCAGGCAAGTCCGAGAGACCATCACAGCCACGATGAGCCTCAGGAGGCATGAGAACTAAATGTCATGTCGCATCCTGGCTGAGGTCCTAGCAGAGAAAAGGGATAGTGGGTAAAAACGAAGAAGATACAAATAAAATATGGACTTCAGGTAATAATGGAATCAACTTGGCTCGCTAGTTCTGACACATAAACCATATTAATGTAAAATATTGATAATAAAGGAGCTGGGAGCAGGGCACAGGGGAACTCTCTGAAGTACCCTCGCAACTGAAGGAAAATCTAAAATTGTTCTAAAATAAAACTTGACTCAAAAATATCTATAAAGAAATGAATGTCTAAAAATGAAGACTTCCTTAATCTCACCTCTGAATTTTAGAATGGAGTAAAAGGTGACCGAGCATGTTTGCTGAGTGCCGACTACACGTCAGCCTTCTAAGAGCTTTACTACATGCGTTACCTCATTTAATGCTAACGAAGATCCTATTAGGTAAGTACAGCTATTAGCCCGTTTTTATAGATGGGGAAACTGAGGTATAGCGAGGTTAAACAATTTGTCCACCTCACAAGGCAGCATTTGGCCACAGAGCCTACATACTCTATTATGTTCCTAAACTGCACAGAGAGAGGATCACAAATGTTAGGAAAATCATAAGTCAGTGGAAACTCCAGAATTATGAACACTCAGACCCAAAATATGCTGATAAGTGAGTCTGGGATGAATGAGGCCTAAGCAACCTCCGCACACTCTGTGTAGAGATGGGCCAATCATTTGTCATCCAACGATAATGTACATGTGAAATATCATATCTTTTGAAGAGTGATTAGTTTATCTGACAAGTCTGAGATATTGACAAATGGCTCAGAGGGAAAAGAATCAGTCAGCAGAATGGGCCGTGAGCATAGCCCGGACCTCACTTTCCCCAAACGTAGGCCCCCCTTCGGTGCCCTAAGAGTTGATGCAAGAGACCTAAGACCAGCTGCAGAGCCTTCCCGAGGCTAGCACTCCCCAGGTCCTCCACCTCCTAGTCAGTGGCACCAAATCCTAGGAGTGATGCTGAGTCACGTCTTCTCACTCGATCAAATCTACCCACCAGTAACTCTTGATGTCTTTGCCTCTAATCCCCATCCCAACACATCCACCCTCTGCGCACCCCAGCCCAAGCCACACTCACCTCTTACCTGGAATGGGACAGGGACACGCAGCACTCTTGGGACCGCAGAATGATACTGACATGTCATGATTCATTTGAAAATCACAATAACTCTCATATTTTAATCTCCATCGGCTTGTCTGTCTACTCTCAGCTATTTCCAAACTCGGATGATGAAAAGGAGTCTCATTTATTAACTTAGTCAAACCCCCATATATCTTAAAATTCTATGATATGCATACTTTGAAAACACACATAAAAGAATATATATACACATATGCATTTGCTTTTTATGTATTGATTTTAATTTATACAGTCAATGTAAGTATATTTTTAATTTATAGACATAGAGATTGATGCTCATTTTTTATTGGTTGATCTGGCCAGATAACCCTCTCCCATCTCACCTTCTCCTCCTCCGGGCGCTGAGTCCTGGAGGCAGCAAAGCACAGCTATGCCCGGGGGCTCCCGGCTGGCTGCTGCTGGCTGCAGCCTGCTCTGCCCATGTAGGGACGGTTCTCCCTCCTAGTGTTTGAGTGTCATTGGTCCTCCCCCTCACCTCTCCGCTTTAGGCAAGATGGGCTGTGCAGGACCTGCATGGGTTCTGGGGGCCCCAGGACCTGCCGGGCTGGGAAGGCAGGATTTCCCCTAACCCTTGGCCTCTGCTACCACACTCCCAAACCACTGGGTGAGGCCGTCAGAACGGTCCTCACTCGTGACATTGCACTTGCACCCACAATGACTTCTTGCAGCTGCTTCTAAACACTTCCCAGAGCTCTTGCCCATTGGAACCTCCATCCCCAGGAACTGCTACCAAGGAGAAGGGCTGTTAAGAAGGGGAGTCAGAGAACTTCCAATAGAACTGCCACAGAAGGAAGCCACTGAGCTTGAATTTGGGGTGGAAGCCAAGGGGCCCCATTACAAAGAGTCCCATGCTGTCTCCCAGGGCATGTCAGCCTTTGTAACCCAAGGAGAGAGCGCTGGCCTTCAGCATACTTCTCTGTTCTTCACCCAGGAAACCCTGTGTGGGGCGAAGAAAACAGAACTGGAGCCCAGGAATGATGCTAGGAAAATACATCATGGTGTGCGATGGAAGAGAGGATCCCACAGTTTTGTTGTGTCTAGAGAAAATGATTACTGAGAATCCTGAAGCATTCACCTTCAGGTTGTAAGTGTCTCAGCCATTCACAAACCAGAAGTCTTAATTAAAATGCTGCTCAAAGAAGCAAATCAATTAACAGATACCTTACAAGATGGTTTATTCTATCTTACACACAGAAAATTGCTTATGAGTATCATGTTACCGCTTTAGGTTATCAGCTAACAAAGGCTGCTAATGAACTACGTTGTTATCAAGTCAGATAAAAGACGCCCTGGGAATCCAGGCAAATTATCATAACACAGCACTTTGTTTTGAAATATTGCTCATCTTTCATCGCACAAGGAGAAGAACCCAACCCGAGGAGAACCGCCCACGCAAGCACCTGGATTTCTACTGAACTGGAAAGGCAGAGTATTCCATAATGCAGCCCCAGAAATACAGGGTTAATACTATGGGGGAGAGAAATGTTAATGGGCCTTAAGTTGATGGCAATAATAAAAGGATGGGGGTTTCCTAAGCCTCTGCCGGTCATGTCCTCCAGGCAGAAGCCATTCACATTGTACTAATAACCACAAAATAATGCTCTAAGCATAACAATAATCCCTTACATCCGTGTGGGTCCCTATAAGGCACACCGTTGGCTTTTCCATTTAATCCTTTGTTGGCTCCATCTTGTGCGGGGCTGCAAAGCTGCGGGCCATTCCGTGGCCATTGAGACCCCTTCCTCTCACTCCGGCCCAGCCCTCCATTTCTTCCTGTGGAAGGTCAGTCTTTCATTGCTGAGACCAGAGAGTACCCCATAGTCTTCATGTCTCAAGAACCCTGAATATTTGCAGGGGGAATTCTTACTGCATCTGAGAAGGTGAGGCCACCAGTTCTAGAAAATGATGCTTACCTGTTGATAAATGGGGGTGCTAAGGAGACTGTGTCTTGACTTTGGTCCCCATTTCCATGAGCCATTTCCAATGAGTAGGTTCCATTCATATGGATACAATGCTATCACAGAATCATGAACAGCTCCACCAAGGAGGACCCGGATAGACAGTGTGGATTATTGGCTTCCATCCTTTCTTACTGCTGGATAAGGTGCTCATACCTCCCTCTATGCAGTCAGCTTCTTGTGGAAGAGAACTGATATTTTCCTTTAGGACAGAAACACTGTAGACTCTATTCCATCTATTACTTGCCCTGGGCATTGAGGTCCACATGAAGGTCCATCACCAGCTTTGGAAGCTCAAATTCATGACATCCCTGAGACTGAAACTGTCCAGACTGCCCAACCTCTCTCGAAGAGGCCACTCATTTAGAGCTCAATCACTTGTTCATCTCTGGAAAGGAAGAGAACCATCAGGAAAGCTTATTGACAGAGTGATTATGCTCTCAGTAATCATGGCATATGCTTATGCAACACACACAATTTAGTATGTATGAAAGAATTCATCAGCATATCTTAGTAAGGTGAGACATTTCCTTGTGCAACATGGAAAGAACGTGAAAATCGGTGGCTTCTAGGTAAAAGGGGGAGATTTTCAGATAGAGCTCAACTGAGAAGTTGTTTTCTGCCTGCCAAACCTCGAGCCACAAAACCTCACCCACTTTGGTGGCAAAAAGAGAAGAAGTCATTCCCCAAGGTTAAAAGGCATATCTGCTGGAGAATGTCACTTTATGTACTTGAAGAGATTGCACCGATCTGGGAAGATGCTACAAGGAACTAGGTAGACAGACCTGTGCAAATATTAACTAGAAACTGATACATTCAAGTCTGAACTTGTGCTGTTACAGAGCGTGAGACTTGTCCACACATAGCGGATCTATCTCTATCTGTGTATCTACATAAAATTAGGAACACAGAAGAAAATATGAGGTCACCAAACCAGACCCCAATATAGTAGAGCTCAGGCTGAAAGTAGGGCACAGACCCGCTGCTATGGCCACTTTCAGCTAAAGGCCTCACTCACCCACACCCCTGTGCACAGAGATTGAATTCACACTAACATTCACCATCGTTTCTCATAACAGTTATAATTTTAACAGAATGGCATATTTATGTTTACACTGAATGTTCCATACTTGTTTATGCCATTCGATTGTGCATGCTGTCCCAATGTCTTGATACCTAACATGGGAGAAAGGACAACAACAGTAGAAAGAGGGGGCAGAGTGAAGCATCGATGAGATAAGCCAAGCCGAAGGTCATAAAAGAGACAGTACTACCTACCCTACATGTGGGACCAAGGACACACATCGAGGTCAGGGTTACAGAGCTTGATGGCAGCAGAGGCAACGTGGAAGATAAGCCAGTTGGAAACGAGCAAGGATGGTGACAGAGAAGTCTAAAGGGATTCCAAGAGAGTCTAAAGGCTGTCAGATTTTTGTGCTTCTCCTTTAAAATATGGTGGGTCCAAAAATCAGAGTTTAAGTTGGATAGTCTAGAGGTCCAGGGGCTCAACAAAAAGGCCATCCCTTCTGAGTTCAAAGGGCCCATCCAGGTGTTGTTAAGAAGAGGATCCAAAGTGGCTGGGCCTATGCAGCATTTGCTCTCGTAATACCGAAGTCTGTAGAAGATGGGAAAACCAATCAGGCAGCCTCCTTCCACTCCTGATGGCCCTGAACTGGGGAAGGGGCACCTGTGAGCTTCTCCATGGAGGAATTTGTTCTCTGACAGGGTAGTCATTCCTCTGCGTACAGGTGTCACCAGCCCCTAGAGAGACAGGCACGATGGACAAGAAAAGATAAGTTGGGCAGAGGCCAGAACAGGAGCTGCTGACTGGGCCAGCAGGTGAATCAGGCTGCGGATCTGGACTGGGTATCGAGAGAAAGAGAAAGCGACTTTGGAGATTGTATCTGCACCATTTCAACTATAGTTTAATATTGGTGGTTTTAGCCAATGCAGTCAGAGAGGAGAAAACAATTAGAGGCATAAGAACTGGGAAAGGGGATCTGTAATTTGACAAATGACATAATATTATGAAAACTCAGGGAAATCAAGAAGAACACACATACAATAAAAGCATTCAGCAAGGCTGTCACTATAACATTAACATACAAAAATAATCCATAAGTAATCAATGACCCAGTAGGAGACATAATGGGAAACTCCATTCATAAAAGCAACAAAAACATAAAAATATTTAGGAATAAACTTAACAAGAAATGTGAAAAACTCATAAGGTAAAAGCCGAAAACTCTCTTCGGACACAGAAACACAGACTTGCAGAAAGATTCGCCTTTCTAGGAAGGACTGCTTAACATCGTAAAGAAGTCAAGCGTCTCCAGTCTCATAAAGGAACGTAATGCAACCCCAACAAAAATACAAAGGTCTTTGTTCCATGGATAGATTGAGTTGGTTCTGAAGTTCGTATGGAAAAACAAATATGCAATAGCTAGAAGAGAATAACAAGAACGTGCCCTGAATAGGAAGCACAATGGGAGTGCGCCAGATGGTGGAGTGAACCATGAAGCATGTATGAGTAAGAGTGTGGTACTAGCACGTGAATACTCACAAACACCATGGACGATAATATACAGTCTAGGAATAGTCCAAGTACACACGGAAATTTCGAATACAATGAAGATTGCAAATAAAAGTGGGGAAAATAATATTTTCAATAATGATACTGAAATAGATTGCCACTTGGGAAAAAGATAAAATTGGATCCATGTGTCATCCTAACACCACAATAAATATTAAATGGATCAGAGATCCAAATAAAAAATAAAACCTTACAAGAACTGGAAAAAATATGTATGTACATATGTAAACATTTTTTTAATTTTATGGAAATTTTATATATATATAATTTTAATTAAATATATTTTTTAAAAGGAATGTGGGAAGATAAAGCAGTTGAAAATAGTTACCTCCACGCGATGGGTGGGGACAGGACGGGTATGGGAGCATGACTTCTCCGTGTTCACCTGTTTACATATTTTTTATCTTTGAACTATATATACGTTTTACAAACTCAAAAAAATAGAATTAAATTAAAAGAGTTAAGAACAGAAACATTGAAAGAGCATACACATGGAAACAAACCCTATATCAAATTGATAGCATGACCACACAGAGAAAATAACTCGTTCAGTTTGAATATAATAGTACAGAGAGAAGGCTAAATTCTAAGAAGAAAAAGAACTGCAAAGAAATCTTCAAGTTACTAAGCAAGTTTGTAGTTGTAGAGTGTTGTGATTGGGGAATTATTTTGTGTACTATTAGAGGATAGAGCAAAAGGGTAAATATATAATAAAAAATCAAGCACTGTGGATCCGGGTTTGGAAGACTAGAGCTATAAGGATACTTTGGAAACAATCAGAGAGATCTGAATATGGGCTGTGTAATAAATTATATTACTGAAATACTGGTCATTTTTTGGGTGTGGTCATCATACGGTGACTATACAGGAGACACCTGGTTATGTATTTAAGGGTGAAATATCTCTACTAACTTATGGGTGATATTTCTACTAACGTTTAAGTGGATCAGAACAAAAATGTAAGTGTACAGAATAAAGTAAGTGGGGGGAAATATTAACTTGGGAATCTAAGTAAAGGATGTATATGTTTTTGTTGCACTGTTCTTTCAACTTTTCAGTGGATTTGAAGAGTTTTCAAAAAGAAAGAAGGTGGGGGCACGTGGGTGGTGCATGAAGCTCAAGCAAGTGGGCCTCGGAATCGTGACCCGTGACCAACCCTGCACACTCAGCCCTCATCCACTGCAAGACACGAAAGCAGCAAGGGAAACTGACAATTCAGCCAAATCGATAGTGTGAGGACACTAAAGTTTTGCAATTTTTTTTTAAAAGATTTTATTTATTTGACAGAGAGACACACAGCGAGAGAGGGAACACAAGCAGGGGGAGTGGGAGAGAGAGAAGCAGGCTTCCCGCTGAGCAGGGAGCTGACATGGGGGCTCGATCCCAGGACTCTGGGATCATGACCTGAGCCGAATGCAGACGCTCAACGACTGAGCCACCCAGGCGCCCCATTTTTTTTTTATCATGTGGACTAAGTTGGTGAGTTAATGGTTTGATTGACCTTTAAGGAAAAATTTGGCAAACAAAAGAAAGTTGACTATCCTGTCTCTAAAATCCCATTTTCTCTGCCCTAATCAGGCAAAGGTCCCACAGCTTCATTTTAAATCTTCCTGAAGTACCACTAAATTAAGACTTTCTGGAAGGGGGAAAAAAAAGAAGATGTGGATTCCTCGTGTCCCAGGCGAGGCACGAGGAACGCGTGGCTGATGGCTAGCAATCCCCTCCCGTCCCGCATGGAGGCTGCATCGGGAGAGCCACCGCCTTTCTCCCTTTCAGAACCAGCGATCACGCTTACCACTCACCTTTCAGAGAAATGGAGGTTTGACCTGCAAAACAGGAGAATCGGAGGTTCATTAAATCATTCCCGCATGACAAAAAAAAGCACATGCGAAGTTTTGCTCCAGGAGGATGGCTTTCCTGTCCTTAGATTTTTCTTTCCACTCTAACTTCTTCCTGACTCAGCCTGACTCCATCTAGTGTTACTTTTGGAAACTTGAAGTGTGCTTCTCTTCTCTCCAACCATCACTGATCACAAAGGAGCTCTAGTGTGACCCGGGCCAAGAACAGCTCCCCGCACGTGGTGAGGGGGGGAGCTACATCCCAGAGCAGGGGAGGGATCCCACCCTGCCGCCCGCCGCCCCTCTGCCTGCATCTCTCCCTTCCCTCCCTCCCACCACCTGCTTTCCTCCTGCGTCCTGCCCGTGTTCCCTTTCTGGGACTTCACCTCCACCACGGCCGTCTGGGAGTCACCCCTGCAGCCACCCCGTCCAGATGGATGATGGAAATCTCCTCCTGTGATTCTGATGTTTCAGAAGAATCCAGAACTTCCAAATGCACACAAGACCGGGACATGTTCGGACGTGGTTACATATGGGGGGGGGGGGGGAGGACATAAAGCCACGGCGACGGTCGCTTCAACAATGCTTTTAAAGCGGACTGTTGTACTGCACACAACAGCATCTACACACACACACACACACACACACACACGTATGTGTGTCCCTCACTACAAACTGCCCCAGCTTCTCCATCCCCCCAACCCCCAACACACGCACACGCGTGAACACATGCCCAGGGTTGGAAATTAGGATTTGAGAACTCTTCTATTGTTTTGAATTCCATGATGAAGATATTCCTGAAATAGCACCTGCAGAGACTTCTGGGGGCACTGGAGCTTCCAAGGCCAAGTACCCTAACTCGAAGTGCCCCTCCATGCGTGTGGGCGGTTTGGAAGGCCAAGGTGGCACCCCCACCCCCGTCGGTGGTGAGAAGACCACTCCGACCCCTCAGTCGTGACAGAGGGCCACAGCTGGCCACAAGAGTCCGTAGCCACGGGCCCAGGGTGCCCCCGCCACCCAGCAGAGGGCCCCGGAGGCCCTGCTGTGGGCAGAGTCTTCACCATCACAGACATCCCCCATCTACACAAAACTGACTCCCATCTTGTACTCCCCACCACAGAGAGCAGCTGGACCCCCAAAACGCAATACAGGCTCTAGGCCTGGGGTTCATCTATTAGTTTCCAGTTTCCCTCTTCCCCCGCATCAGGAGCTAATCCTTCTCATCCTACCAGACTCAGTCGATGGCCTCCCATACCCCCGTCGGCCCAAAGTCCTGTTTGAACCCCTGATGAAGGTCAGGCCACCTTGATTCTCTAGTGGGAGGGCCTGAGTCAGCTCCCAGTCCAGGGCAGTGGGAGCGCTGCGCCTGGGGGAGCCAGGACGAGGATGTTCTCCCGGCACCACGGGATCCCAGCTGCACCCTCAGTGGAACCTAGTGCCATGCCAATCCCCCAAGGGCTGCCAGGAGACAGAGCTGCCCCGGTGAGAAGGCCCCTCAGGGTACGGAAAGACAGGGGCCGTAGGAACCAGCCAACCTGGAATATAACGTTCCCCCATAAGGATTTGTTGGCACTTGAGATATCGCTCTGACCCTTGCCCAGAGGGGCTTTGCAGCAGGTCTGAAGTCCTCGAAGGGCTTCCCGGCAGGTCTCCCTGTCTCCAGCAGGTGCCCCCTGCTCCATGCTACTGCAGAGGAAACCATATCCCATCCCTCTCCTGCCTAGAATCTGTCAGTAATTGACCAGAAGTTTCAGGATAGGCGGCAGACTCCTTCACTGAGCATACAAGACCCTGAGTAAAACTACCCCTCTCTCCAGCCTCTTCTCTGCAGACCTTCATGTGAGGCATTTGCTCCTGTCCCACAGAATGCTTGTTCCCCGGATGTGCACACTGACACACATCGGCGTGCCTTCTGCCTGTGTACACTTCTCTTTCTTCCCCCGGGGGACTTCTTCTCACCCCTCCGTATGCAATCCCAGTGCTGCCTGTGCTCCTAGACATCCTGCTTCCCAGCTGGACCCCTCTGTGTCCCCCAGGCACAAGGCAACACATGCTTAGCTGTGTCACAGCCCCCCCCGACCCCAACACCCTGCAGCGAGCACCCAGAACGTGCCTGTGTCCCCTGCAGACTAAAAGGGAGCCTGTCTTCTCCCAAACCTTGCCACCTAGCCCATGGCCAAACGCCCATTCATTCATTCATTCATTCATCACATATAAAAAAGTACCCACACTGCCCCAGGGACTGTGCTAAATTCCGGGGCTACAAAGATGAAAAGAAAGACCCCACCTTCAAGGACCTTACACTTCAGGGGGAAAACCATCAAAAGAAATAGAAGAAGAAATATATCATATAATGTCAGTGAACAGAAAGTAATATGAAGAAAAATAAAGCCAGGTAAGGGAAAAACAATGATCAGGGGAAAGGTTTTCTATTTTAAACAGGCCATCTAAAATGAAATGGTGGCCTTGAAGGAGATATGGAGTAACTGAAGGGCAAATCTTACAGCTATTTGGGAGAAGAGCATTTCATGTAATAGAAAACGGCAAGTGCAAAGGTCCTGAGGCAGGATTGTCCTCAGAGCATATAGTCTCTGTGCAGAAGAGCAATGTGGCTCCTGGCAGCAGGGAAGCCAGGTAACCTGGAGCAGTCCATATGGGCTTCCCAAGTAGGTCATGGCAAGGGCTACGGACCTCATTCTGAGTGCTTGGGGGATGCACTGAGGGGTTCGTGGGGGTGATGGGGCAAAATGTAAATGAGGGTATGCAGAGGCAAGCTCAAGCCCCCTTTGGCTACTGTACCTTGTGGCCCCTCACTCTCACGAGTCCTGCCCACTGAACCAAAGAGGGGAAGAGAGGGCATGGGGTGCATTCTAGTCTCCTAGGAAGCGTTTTCGAGTGGCAAGAAGGGCTAGGATGACAGGCAAGGAAGAACAATGAATAGGAGGGAAAATGATACCCCATACTTACCACGATAGTGACCTTACCTTGGGACTCTCTTCTTTAGTGCGACGATGTCTAAAGGGAGAAAGCAGGGCATTACGAAGGGGACACTGTGATCAGTGGCACAGCTCGTTCAGTGCCAGGCAAGCAGGAGCCAGGCAGAGCCAAGAGTGCTCTTCGTCCTTCTCCTTCGGCTCTGTTGGAGCTTCTCTATCCAGGTCCCATCACTGAGCCACCCCTTAGCGGGGCACCTAACTGAGCTTTCCCTAGAGCCTTCCTACCCCCATCACTCCTCATCAGCCCCCTCCGCTTGCTGCTCCCAGAACCGCTTGGTCTAAAGGGATCCAGCACATCTCCCTCTATGTGATGAAGAGGCTGCTTCCTCTCCCCTCCTGATCATAGGGATACAAAAATAATAGTCGGCCAAGTCCTATGACCAATTAAACCCCTTGTGCAATGGGGCAGGCTGGCTATCTCAGGAAGCCCCCAAGGGCCGTGGCTCCTCTCCCTGGCCCAGACTCCCCCTTCTGCATATCTTCACGGATAATAATCGCATATTCCAGAGACACCATGAGGCTCGTTCCTCCTCACCCTTGGGAAAATGTCACGGAAAATTGCATCATGATCCCATTAAGCAGGCTGACAGGACTGGGAATGATTTTTGCAAGTCCCATCTTGAGAGAAAGGGGATGCCAATCAATGTTGTATTTTGCGATCAGAGCTCACAAATGACTGCCGGGCCTGTGGGGTTAGCTCCCCGGCAGGTGCCACAGGGACACCGAGAGCCACGCCAGGGTTCACATCGGCCCAGCTGTGTTCAGACCAAGGGGACATGGCACTGCTCCGAGTAGGATCAGCCCAGTTTATGACAAAAAAACAACTCAGCAGCACCTCCACCACCCACCCAGCCTCGTCACCTCCTGGGATCCATTTTATCTGGCCACATTTTTGGATACGGGAATAAACATTTCGGTCCGAAGCCAACTCACCTCCCTTCCCCGGCTTTCTCCAAGAAATCTGATTCTTAGGAATGGAAAAGTACAGAGAGAGAGAGAAGAGGGGAGGGGGGGGAGACGGGCAGAGACAAAGAGAGGCCCCTGCGTTTTTTTTCAACCCAGCCTGTCGGTGTTTCTCTGGCCAAATTTCGGAGGGGCCCTTGGGGCCTCGGGCTGTGGGGACTGTCCCAGTCTGGGCGAGGTGGAGCGGGCCCGGAGGTCGCTGCTCCCTTACCATTGAAGCCTGGGTTTGTGCTTCTCGAGTCCAAGGAGTCAATATCAAACAAATGTTTCCTGATCATGCAGATCTTCAGCACCAGGAAGACAGCCGATATGGCGATGCCCAGAGCCGTCCCGATGAGGGCGTACCTGATGTCTGCAGGGCGGGGAGGAATGGACGATGGGTACCCGTCCCGTCACCACCCTGCAAAGTCTTCTAAGCTCCCTTCACATTCGGGGTGAAGTTCAAAGTCACCGGAAAATTCCACATTCCAATCCTCTGAGGCCCAAGGCCACATTCGCCCCCTGCCCCTCCCCCACCCCATCCCCTCCCCCTGGAACCCCATCCTGCTCTCTTCAGCCGGGTGGACTCATTCCCCAGCACCCGACAGCTCCCTTCTCCGGCCTCCGGGCTTCCCGTAGCCCTACCTCACTTGCCTTTGCGTTAATTCATTTACGGAGCACGTGTTAATGGCCCACCTGCTCTGTGGTGAGCGCGGACGGCAGAGGAAAAGATCTGACTCTGTCTTGAGGGGCCTGCCGTCAGCGGGGGCAGAGAGGGGCTCACCCGAAGGCCGGGTCAGGGGGTGGGCTGGGCTGGCGTGGGAGCCCAGAGTCTTCCCGGAGGGGCAGGGATGAAGATGTCTGATGGCGCGGGGCCTGCTGAGGGGAGCCCCTGAGGTGGAGAGGAGCCCGGGGCCGCGGGGGTGGAGGGAGGAGCAGGGAGCACGGCAGAGTGCAGGGCGCTATGGGGGCTGGAGCCGCGCATCTTCCAGGGAGCGGACGACGGCGGGCCTGATGACTCCGGGGCCCTTTGGAGAAGGGCTCTCAGGCAAGGCCGTGCCCCTGGGGTAAAGCTGTGTTAGTCCTCGGGCAGATGCGGAAGTGAATGCTGCCCCTGTTTTGTGATGACCCACAGGACACTCGCCAGGCTCCCAGCACACCCGCCCCCTCCCCCCCTCCTGCCCCCTCAGCCCTGCACAAAGAGGAAGCAGGGCAGTCACCTACCAATGTCGGCCCCAGCAGACTTGCCCGTTGCTAACACTGGAGCTCCTCCAACATCTGCGAAGAAAGAACACCCAGAGTCTGGTTAGAACCAAGCTGGTGGCCGTGATAACACCAGAGGTGAAGGGCCAAAGCCCTGTCCCCAACCCCTGCCTCCCACAGGTCCGGGAAGGCCTGGCACACTTGGCCTCCAGCCTCAGGAACACAGAGGCGGGCTGCTGGTTGCCATGGAGCGTCCTGGAGCCTCGCCGGGACGCCAGAGCCCTCCTTCCAACCCAGGCCAGGAGTTCCATCGCGTTCCATTCAGCTGGCTCTTCCACAGGGCCTCCCAGACCCACACCGACCGCTGCCTGCTTCTTTAGCCCCTTCCGTCATTCCCACGAAGCCTCTCATCCCAGCCAGACTGCACGGCTCCTAGTTCCCCACCCAGGCCGGGGGATCTGCTGCCTCGGGGACATTCCCTCTGCCCGGCCCCATCCTCCTGCCTCTCCTCTTGGTTCCCGTGTTACGTCCTCCTGAGCCCCCACGCCCGGCTCAGCCGCGTGCTCCACGGGGGCTATTCTCAGCCGCCATAGATGACCACACTGTTTATTTAACGATGCTACAACGCACTACTGTGTGCCAAGCACCCTCCATCCTAAGAGCTTCTCAGCTATGAATCCACCGATGGCATTTTCTCGCCAGTCCCCCCTCTGTGCTGTCCGTGCCCCAGCATTCGACACAGCATCTGGCACCAAGGAGGCATTAATAGACGGTTGCCGAATGAATGGTGGTGATCGGTCACACCGCAGGGGTGCCCCACGCTTCCGGCCGGAGCTTGAAAGCTTCCATCAAGAGACGGGGCTCAGGTCGGGGCCACGGTCCCTGCAGACCAGCCCTCTAAGACCCACAACAGAGTGGTAAGCCTTGCAGGGGAAGGTGTCCAGTAACTGGCCACTGACTTGGAGGCGATAGTAGGTGTGGCTCTTGCATGAATGCACTTGATAGTCGCAGCAATAGCTCTGGGAGCTCAGCACTACTATCGTCTCCATGTGATGAATGAGGAACCAGAGACACTGAAGACTTGATAATGGACCCAAAAGCCAAGGGAGGCAGAATGTGGCAGGGCCAGGGTCGGAGCCACACCACTTGCACTGGGAGCCCGTGACGCCCTGCAAACACCAATCCCAGGGAGCTAACAGAGTGACTCCACAAGCCACAAGGTCAAGGGCTGGAGGGGCTTGGGCTGGGGAGGGTGGACGATGAGACCCAAGCCTGGTTCTAGGTACAAGCTTCCAGGCAAAGGCAGAAGCAGGACGTGCCACGACTCCTGCTTCTCAAAGGAAGCAAGTGACTTCGCGGGGAGGGGCCAGATCTTCCCCAGCTTAGCTCCAAGAGAAGTTCGCCTCCCAATTCCCCTGCTATCGGAGCTTGAATGATGACCCAGGGCCACGTCTGCTGACTACAGACAATGCTGCCTGGGGTGACGTGTTGGGTCGACACTCTACAGAGGACATCTTGCTCTGCGTGGGTCTGGTGGGGAAGGGATCATCATCATGGAGTTTGGGGTTTTTCTGGTGGCCTCGCTTAATCGATGGATAAAGTTGGGGAGTTACGAAGCAAAAGCACACAGCCTTGCTCTAATCACAAGTCCTCTTGGAAAGTCAATGACTTCTGTCTTTCCATCCACTCGCCTAAACATCACAGACGCCCCCACATACAATATGACCTTGGTCTTGTCGGTTCTCCCAAGCCCCTGCTGAGCTCCATTGTTTCTTTACATTCTTTATACTAAACCTCCAGCTAGGTTGAAAACCACTCCAGGGATGGGACAAAATCTATTTTGCACATGGTTGGGCTAGGCTGTTATGAGAAGCTTGGTTCGGAGCTGAATTCCAGACGGATGCCCAAAATTGAGAGTTTCATATGCCCCCTGCTCACCCTGGCTCCTTTCCTGACACCAGTCTGGCCCCTGTCTGCCATTACTTACTGGGCAGCAGGCAGGGGACAGGGCAGGGCAGAGGATCAGCGAGCAGGACCAGGCACACAGAGGGACAGTCTGTGCCCTGCACCCTTCACACACAGATCTCTTTCCTGGGTCTCCCACTGGTGACCATCGCTCTCCAAGTAATGCATGCAGCGTAAAAACTTTATATGAGCCTGAGATGAAACGTCAATGGAGAAAGAAGAAAGAACACAGATCAGGAAAAGCAAAACGGAAAAAGTCAGAGAGCCAGAGAGAAAGAAACACAAAGAGACTCGGCCACACAGGGACGCACGGAGGTGGGCCACAGGAGCTCACACCTCTGGTGGCAGGGCTGAGAAGGAAAGAGGAGAAAGAACATAAAGTGTCAAAACCGGCCAGATCCTGCCCTCCCTGACAGCACCGGGCCCCAGCGCTCAGCAGGCAGCCCAGCCTCCCTCTGTCATCAGCCTGGCCCACCAGGGACACTGACTGTCCTCGACGCTTGGCTCTCTCTGCCCTTCCCCGTCAGGGACTCCATGGCTGGGGTTCAGCTCAGCCCTCACTCCTCACCCCCACCGCGCACTGACACACCACTGTCCACGTTCCATTTTATATTGGCCCCAAGCCCTGAGGCTGCTCTTAGTCCCTGGCCCCAAACAGGCCCTCGGGGCTTCGGGCTCCCCTTCCACGTCCAAGGTCAGGGACTGAGTAAGTGCCCTTCCAGCTGCAGGCAGACAAAACGGGGCGGTGGACACATCGGTCCCAGTAACTCCTGCTAGCCAACCAGATGGCCACTCGGCGGCAGCCTTTCCCCTCCTTGGGGAGGGAACTCCCTCCTTGCAGCCTTCCCCCTGCACTCCACGTCTCTGCCCCGCGCTCTAACGAGGCCCTGGGTGAGGATCCATCATAAGCACGCTAGCCCAGCCGACCCCACCCCCGCCTCCTGCCAGGGTCTTGAACTGGAGGAGTCCCTCCTGGGCCATAGACCCCCTGCGAGGCCCCAGTGCTCGTTTCCCCTGCTTCTGGAAACTAGCTGGAGGATGGATGGCCCTAGCGGCACAGCCTGAGGCTTCCAGCGCGCTCATGCATTCAGACCTCGGGCGCCCCAGGAGGAAGTCGCAGGGTACGTTCTTTGCTGGAATCCTCTGGGTTCTCTTGCAAATAGGAGGAGGAAGTTGAGCATCCGGAGGACAGACTCTCCGAGCCAGGGGAGAGTCCAAGGGGCCCTGGGGTGGGGCTGGTTGTACCAAGGCTGGTCTCCCTGGGGGGCATGGAGGGACTGTGCTGACTCGTTCACCAGGCACAGCGCTGGTCAAATCTGACTTGACCATCAGCACTCCTCAGGCTGCCCACCCTGAACCAGGCGCTGGGGACAGGTGCAGAGGTCCCAGAGTCCAGCCCTGGCTGCTGCCCGGCACAGAGAGCGGAGGGCTGCCTTTAGATGGGTCTCCACCCTCCTAGTCTCCCCGGGTGCCCAGGAGCTCCCACCAAGTCCCACACCTAAGGCTGCACCTGTCGAGGGAGGGTGCCCTTTCCTCGGGTGCGCAGAGGCACTTATGGCTCTGAGTCGATAGAGTCCCTGCTTCCTCTTCGCGGCCCCTCTGAACATACGGCTGCCCAAAGATGCTCTTCCACCCCTCCCGCCAAAATAGCCAGTCCAGTCTCCAGCTCTCCTCTCTGCGGGCCCTCTTGCCCCAGTCACGTAGAGCCCCGCCTGCTTCTGCCTGTGATTTCCAAACAGGAAGGAGCCTCCCGCAAGAGTAAATGGTCCCGAGGCCTTGAGGCTGGCTGGGTCCCCCTCACCTGGGACTTGAGGGCAGCCTGCAGGGGAAGGCACCAATAGGGTTGCTCTCTGAGACTGAGCTGAGGGTACAGCATGGCCTTGCCCCATCTTGTTTGGAATCTACCCCACTGAGAGCCCATCTCTGATGTCCAGACCTCCCGTGCTGTCCATAACACCTGCCGGGCCCACCCTCGATGGGGCCAGAACTCTTTACCACCCTTATTTGGACAGAATCAGGCTGTGTGGTTCCAGTTGTGGGGTAGTGGGCGTGCGAGCACTCAGATGTGTTCTATAAGTATCTGAACTAAAAATAAGGAGAAGCCGCCCTAAGTGTTTGTCAACTGATGCCTGGTCATTTTCATCTTGGAACTTAAATATTGCAGAGTGGCTCATAACTTTAGATCTCATGGATTCTAATGTTCCCAGCCAGAGGAAGGGGCTTCGGGTGTCTAGACAGGCATCCGTCCTCTCCTAACGCTGTCAGGAAGTGCCTGTCATATGCTTTGGACAGGGCATCTGAGAGCAAGCCAAGACCGCTGTCCCCCATAAAGGAGGTCATGGAGTGACAAGGGAGAGAGAAGGAAAAATCAGAGCATCATGGGTGCTGTCCAGCACCTTCCTGCAAACCTCCGTCTCCACTAGGTAGAGGAAGTCTGAATGGGGGCATGTAAGATGGACGCTTGCTGTGTGGCCCGCACCCTTCCCCTGACCCCTTGGGTACGAGCAGTCCTTTGGCTTTCCTTAGGGGAACAGCATTCATGCCATTCCCCCAGGGCTGGCTCCAGAACCAATACATGAATACCTGATTAATTAGCATATTCCAGCTTCCTGTCAGCAGTGATTGGTTGAGGGGTGGGGCAGGTGATCCAATTCAGGCCAGTAAGACTCAACTCTGGGACTTGGAGGGAAATATGGAGAAACAAGAGTGTCTTCTGGAATTGGTAACGGTCGGGCTGAGGGAGGCCCACTGGATGGAGAGAACCTGCTGGGACTGAAGCCCCCACAGAAGAGGGTCAAGCTGAGACCAAGTCTTAAAGATAGATGTTGAGTGCCTGAATCCAGCTGTGCCTGAAACACCTCTTCTTGACTTACCAGTCACCTTAGTAAGGAAACACTTTCTTTAGCTTAATCTGATCTAAGTCAGTGTCATCTGCAATCAGAAGAGTCCTGGGGACTTGGGAGGCAGGTCCTTCACAAAGCATCACCGGAAATCAGGCTGGCAAGGCAGGGAGGGGAGCAGAGAATGTCGGCTGGGAACAAACTGCTCACAGCACAGCCTCTGATAAATCCAAGTGGGATCTGCTGACTAAGCAGCCGTCGCTCCTCTGCCTGGCGCACGCCGCCGGCCGATGCAATGCCTTCCTTGTTGCCACGGAAAGTTCTTACTTATCCTTCAAGACTTAGCACAAAGCCACCCCTTCTGGAAGTCCCCTTTCTCTGTGTCTATTCAGGCTCACCCCTGCCACCTTGTCATACCTCTGCCCCCGCTCCACATACATGGTCCCGCAGGTCATTCTCTGGCACAAGGGACATGCTTCAGGATGAGCAGCTTCTCTCCAGGACCAGGAAGATAGGTGAGATTCTTTAGAACTCAGTTTCTCTTCCTGTGAGATGCAGAGAGAAGCTGGAAGGGGGGAACCTGGAACTAACTGGGAAGCCACCCCAAAACCACTGAGCATGAATCCAGAAGTGGCTTCAAGTGATGAGACTGAGTACCCAGTACTGAGTGATAATGTGGGCTGGGGAGGGAGGTAAAGTGTAGCCAAGGAGAAACAAGGGACCATTGGTCCTGTAATTCTGAGACGGGGAAACTCTCGTGGCACACCCACAGAACACACGTGGCACACCCGTGGCACACTTGTGGCTGCCATTGCCGTGGATGGTGCTGTCTCCCCCGCCTGAGGTCCCGGGTCAAGTGCAACACAGTGAGCATCCCGCTGCAGTCCTCTCCCGGGCTGGCCTGGTTGGCGGAGCGCTCCTGCTCCCGGGGGGTGTGCGCTGGGGTCTCGAGCCTTCCCCTGACATGGCTGTGACTTACAGAAACCTCAGGCTCCCTGTCCGCAAGCCCGGGAAGCTCCCAAGACTGCTCTGGCTCCATCCCACCTTCCTCTAGTCTCATTGGCCAGACTGCACCGGCCCGCTGCGGGTGACAAGCCTCGCCGCTCCTCTCCCGGGGCTGTGGCATTTCCCCCTTCCCAGGAAAGCTCCTAGACCCCGGGGCAGAGCCCGCATCTGCCGGAGCCACGCACGTTCCAGAGATAGAAGGTGAAAGGAAAACTGAGGAACAAAAACGGCAGAGCGAAGACGGCTCCGAGGGGCCTCCGTCCACGGCCAGAGGGCACACCGGCTCAGACCACCTGCTCCCCAAACCCAGCTCAGCGCCCCGGCCAGGCCAGCCGTGCACCCTGACGCCCGACCCTGCCCACTGAGCAGGGAATTCCTTGCACGGGGTCCCAGTCACACATGGAAGTACGCAGCCATCAGCCATCCAGGAGGACCAAGGGGGGCCTCGCCCAACCTGGGGGAGTCAGAGAAGGGCCCCTGGAGTAAGCATTACTTAAATTAAAAACAAAAGGACAAGTAGGACCTAGTGAAGATGAGAGGCTGAGCAACGGGGCCAGGCAGAGCAGGTGTCCAGAGGAAGAGGCACCAGCAAAGGCCAAGAGGTGGAGGGGGAGCAAGGGCTTGGGAATAAAGAGGGCCACTCGGCGAGTCAGAGCTGCAAGGGCGCACCGGTAAACTGAGGCTCTCAGGGTTTTCCAGAGGATGAGAATGGGCCATCTAGCCGGGACACAGCTGCCCTGAGCAGGAAGTAGAGTCCGGAGGCCACCAGGAAGAAAGAGAGGCTGAGCCGAGCCTCCCAAACACACGGGAAAATGCCTCCAGCTTCCAGAAATAGCAAAATAATTAAGAGGAAAATGATACTGGTGGGTGACCAGACAGTACCAAAACTTGTGCCCACTTTGTTTTTCCTGAGCAATCTTTGCTAATTAATTCTTAAAGATTCACACACTGGGATTAAAACACTCAGCTACAGAAGCCAGACTGATCAATACCTTTCCAGGCTAATGGAGGGGCTGGAGGCCGGGAGCCGGCTTCGGCCCAAGGTAGCCCCAAGGGCACTCCAGGAATGGGGAGCGGTCCCAGAGGGGCAGGACCCCCCAAGGCGTCCCAGGCCCATGCTGGCCAGTGGGAAGTGACATCAAACCCTGTCACGACTAGCAGGGGAGCTGCTGAAACCTTGAGGGAGCCAGAGATGCTGGAAGCCAGGGGGAGCTTGAGGCTGCCCTGGCGGGGTGCATGGTGGTGTCCAGGGAGGGCGGGACCAGAGGACCCTCGGTGGGGGACACCCGGCTAACCCTACATGCACCTGGTTGAGGGGGTTGGCCCATCTTTGAATGTCCCCGGGGGGGGGCATGAATGCTTCATACGACTGACTCCATCGTGGGTAGAAAGGAATGACACTCGGAACCAAGAGCCTCTGAATCTCCACTCTGCCACTGCTCAGCCAGTGGCCTGGGGCGGGACAGGACACGACTGGCAGCTGAGCGGCCTGAGCACCGACTCACTCACAACGGGGCTGACCACAGGAAGCCTCCTTACCGCACAGAGTGCTGTGACGATCCCTGGAGGCGTGCGGGCACAGACCGAGGTGCGGGAGGGAACTCTCCTCCACAGGCCCTCAGCCGCCCACTTGAGATGGTGTCCGCAGCTTTCCTAGAGGCCGCGGGAGACGTGGGGAGCAGAGCACCCCAGGAAGCAGCCGTGGGCAGGAACTCGGGTCGGAAAGATTGTCCTCCCCGTCAACATTGCCAGAAGTCGCAGAGCTGGACACAGGCCTCCGGAAGGCCGCGTGAGGCCAGGCGGGGGGACGGCCCACCCACTCCATCTAGGGGCTTCAGCCCCGGGAAGTCCCGTTTGCAAGAGTGCCTTTGCAGAGAGAGCAGGGGCGGCTGGAAGCAGCGCAGAATAACTAATTAATGATGGTAAAGTATTGTGGAAGGGGAAAGCGCTGCATAACCACTAAGTGGTGGGGTTATTATTATTCATGCAATATTCATACTGTGCTCTTCAGCCTCGGAGAAGCTCCGCTGCGCAATCCTCGGGGACCAGCTGAGGGAAGCATGTGCCCAGGGGGCGGGGCCGTGGGATGACAGCTGGCCGGGCCCACAGGGAAAGGCTCGTGACACTGCAGCGGAAACGGCAACACCCAGCCAACAAGAGAGCCCCGGGGTCTTGGCGACACCGCTCACCTGCCTCCATCTACCAGGACCTAGGTTCTCTGAGCCCTACTGTGCGCCAGAGTCTGTGCTGGGCATTTCTTTGTCAAGCCAGCTCCTAACATCTGCAGAGTCCAGGGCATACCATAATCTAAATATTTAGAAGTTAGAGATCCGTCCACACATGGCCCAGCCCGCTTGCCGCTCAGGGCCCTGCAGTCCACTCCCCAGGAGTCATCTTTCCGAGGGCGAAGCTCAGCCCCGCTGAGGGCCTGGAGGCTGGCTGGTCTGCTGGGCAGGAACTGGGGCCTGGCCTGGGCCTCTTGGAATGCCAGGATGCTGCGGGATTCAGGACAGAGCCTGGCCCGGTCAGCCTTCCCACCTGGCCTTTTCCCCAATGCCTCGATTTCCCCCCTGGACTTCCGACCAGCTCAGAGGCGTGCCTCCCAAACTAGCTTGCCAAGTGGAGGAAGGAGTGAGATTATTCTGGTCATCTGCCAAGGAATGCCTGTTGGTCACGGAAATAAAAGCAGTTCCTCTCCTGCTGTCTAGTTCCCAGGCCCCCACAAGGCTGGTTTTCTCCCTGGACACACTCCCCTCACTTTCGGCGGCCTGGTGGACACACACAAGTCCCTCTCCCTTATGAGTGCGTGCTGAGCCAGTTCCTGAACTTTGAAACACTTTATGACAAGACTGGAAAGAAAATAAATCTTCGCATTGAACGTACGTGTGATATGGGGGCCCAGAGTAGGGACACGGCCCTTTCTCCTGGGGTACTTGATCCTCATCTCTCCAGGAGGCCCCCGCAGGTGAGGGGCCATCTCAGGGTCACACCCATGAATAGGAGAGTCCTGGGGTTGGCACCTGGGTCTGCCTGGCTCCAGGAAAGGGTCTCACACTGGCACACAGGCTGGACAGTGGCTCCAAGTGGATCACAGTTTCTCCCTGTGTCACATGTGGCTCAATGACGAAGACTCCCCGGCAGCTTGGGGGGGATCTCTGTTCTTAGTGCCCCAAGGTCAGCTCAGGGACCCTCTGTGGGTGTCTCTGGAGCCTTCCCTGGGTCAGCCCCATCCAACGTTGTCTTCTGTGGGGCTGAGCAGGGGCCAGCCACAAGCTATGGCAGATGCCATCACCTCAGCCACAGCCTCCAACCCCAGGCCACATGCAGCTTCCAATGAGGAAGCGAGTGTGAGGTGTGCAAGGTGGCCTGCGAGCCAGCAGACCCTGCTGGTGTGGCCCTGGACAGATCCCGCCTGTCTGCTCTCTCCCAGGAAGTTTGCCTCCAGCCAGCCCACCTGCTACGCTGCAGCTGGTAGGCTCTTCCTGCAAGGCTGTGGCAGGTGCCCTCCAGGAGAAGGCCCCCTTCCTCCCCATGGCTCACCAAGCCCTCCTCCGCCTTGGCTCATGCTCTCCCATCAGCATCACCCCGTACTCCCCCCAAGCCAGGCTACCCTCACGCCCGGGCCTTGGCAGGGGCTGTGCTCTCTTCTTAGAACTCCATCTTTCCTATTCCAGCCAGATTCGTTTCTGCACAGAGTTCCTGCAAACTGCCTCCCAGAAGCTGGGGTTCTACTCTAGGCACTAATCAACTCACAGACAAGTGCCATTGCTGGACATCTGCCGGGCCATGGCCTGGTGAGACCAGATCCTTGCCCCGACAGACGTGACAGCACAGAGGGGGAACAAGATCCGAAACAGGCACCCATGAAGACAGATACACTATTAGGATTGTGAGGAGCTCTGTGAGAGAGTATCTCCCAGGGCCCTGGGGAGGAAAAGCACGGATCCCACACAGAGCAGACGATATGTGAGGAGAAGCCTTCACAGCTGGACAGGAACTTGACAGCTGTTCCACGGAGCTGGAGAGCAGATGCACGGGGTGGGGCACGTGATGGGGCCGGTCTGTGGACACAGTAAACACTTTGGTCTGTCCTGGTAGCAGTGGGAAACTGTTGGATTTTAGCCAGGCGGGAGCATAATCAACTCTCACTCAATAAGACTCCTCCTCCAGGAAGCCCTCCCGGACACCCAAGTTGGGATCAAGAGTTTTTCTCTTTCTCCCTCCGTTTGCCTTCATCTTAGCCTCTAAGACACCACATTGCAATTGTCCTTCCTATAGACTGTCAACTCCTTCAGATCGGGGCTTGACTTTGTGTCATAGCAGAGCCTGATAAAAATCAATATTTGCTTACTAAAAGCGAAAGCTCTGATGTCTATGTGTCCCAGTATCGCAGGGTGGCCCCAGAACCCAGCTCGAGGCCCTTCACATCTTCCCCTGGGCAGCAACACCTTGACAACATGGCCCAGAGGTTTGCATAGGTTTCCGAAGGGGTGCAGCCGGGTTCCAGGCAGAAATCCCCCCCTCTGCTCATCTGTTTTGTTCAGACAAGCAGGAGAGAGCGAGCCAGTTCATCTTACTGAGAACCATTAGCCCGTTATTTAATGGAATCAAATTTAATAAAAGGAGCAGTTCAGGCAATTCTGGAGGATAAATGAGGGTCTGGATGTGACAGAGATGCTTACAGTGACTTCAAAGAGGAAGCACAAGTGGTTTAATTTGGAAGTGAGTGAAAAAGTCTGCTGACCTGTGTGACGGCCATGCCGGCTCCTATCCGGGATTCAAGGGCCACCGGGAATGCCCAGCAGGCACTTTGCGGAGGTCACCGCACTGCCCTTACCTGAGGGCATTTTCTTCCCTCCGGATCCCCCAGGATCAGTGCTGTGTGTCTGAGAGATGTTAAGGAGCCCAGAATCCCCTCCCCAAAGAGCTTCCACCAAATCAGCCATCTGCCAGGCTCTTAAAAACTCGTCTCGGACCTCCAGTTCTGGGAAGATAGAACGGGCTTACTTTTCCCTATTCTTCTCACTAAGTATAGTTTAAAACCTAGATATTATACAAAACAAACAAACATAAGAAGATCCTGAAAGATGGGGAGAAGAAGGCAAACTGGCTGAGGACCTTGGGAGCCCCACTGGAGGCAGCGTGCGGCCTGAGGTCGAAGTGTGGCTGTCCCAGCTCATAAAAATATGAGTCAACAAAACAGACTTTCGTTCTCCTCTAAGATTTCTAAATTCTGTTTGACCGTTTAAGCTAAGAAATAACATGTCTAAATCAGTTCTCAGTATATGTAGAGGAAATATCTGAGAGAAGAAAGGGACATAGAGACACAATTTCCACTTTTCACTCGAACTGTTAAAATGTTGATAACAGCAGATGATGATACTTTATGCGTATATAATGGAATACCTACAGTAACCACTGAAAAGGCCATGAAAAGAAATATGTTCAAAAACAAGACAGACAAATCAAATGGAATTCTAAAAAAATGTTCCAGTAACACACAGGAAGGTAGGAAAAAAGAGAAACAAAAAACAGAGAACAAGGAGAAATCAAAATATAAAGGGGAAGGGGCGCCTGGGTAGCT
>CM052894.1:35522596-35534468 GCA_028534135.1 Potos flavus | reverse complement strand
AGGAGTGGTTATTTTATATCAGAGACATTTTAGAGCACAGAAAATTATTAGGGCCAGAGATATTACATGACATTGTATTACATTACATAATGATAAAAGAGCCAATCCACCAAGTAGACGCAGTAATCCTAGATCTCTATAATCAAACAACACAGCTGTAAAATCTGTGAAGCAGAAACCGATAACACTGAAAGGAAAAATAGACAGATGCACAACTATAGTTAAAGGCTTCAATAACCCTCTCGCAACAACTGATAAAAGAACTACACAGAAAATCAGCAATGATAGAAAAAAATTCAACCATACTATCAAGCAAAAGGACTCAACACCAGAAGAATATGCATTCTCTTCAAGCATTTACATAAGGTATATCAAGGTATCTAGACTGTATTCTGCATCAAACATCAACGAAATTAGAATAATTTCACTCATACAAAGTGGGATCACAATGGACTCAACTAGAAATCAACAATAGAAAGATAACTGGAAATTTTCCGAACACTTAGAAACTAATGATACTTCTACAAAATTCATGGGTCAAAGAGGAATTCCCAAGGGAAATCAAAATATTTATTAACTAAATGAAAATGAAAACACATATCAGATTTTTGGGGCATAGCTAAAGTGGTGTTGAGAGGGAAATTTATAGTACTAAATGCTTACATTAGGAAAGAGATAAAGTCTTCAAACAATAATCTAATATCTCACTTGAAGAAATTAGAAGAACATCAAAATAAACCCAGAACATGCAGAAGGAAGTAAATAATAAAGACAAGAGCAGAAATCAATGAGGTTGAAAACAGAAAAAATAATAGGGAAAAAGAGTGAAACAAAAAATCCAATTCTTTGAAAAGATCAATCAATCTGATAAACCTCTAACGAGACTGACAAGGGAAAAAAAAGAGATGACACCAATATCAGAAGTGAAACAGGAACATCACTACAGATCCTATAGACATCAGAAGGGTAATAAGGAAATACTATGAACAACCCTACACATAAAAACTCAGTGACTTATGGAGAACTGAGTGATGCTGTCAGTCAAGCATCCAACTCTTGGTTTCAGCTCAGGTCATGATCTCACGGTCTTGAAACTGAGCCCCATGATGGGCTCCACACTCAGTAGGGAGCCTGCTTGAGATTCTCTCTCCCTCCCCATCTGCCTCTTCTCCCCATGTGTGCACTCTCAATCCCTCTCTCTCTCTCATAAATAAATAAATATATCTTAAAAAAAAAAAAAAACCTGGTGACTTAGATAAAATGGGCCAATTCCTCAAAAAGTACGAACAGTCACAACTCACCCAATATGAAATAAATACTTTGAATAGCCCTATAACTCTTAAGGAAATTGAACTCATAATCTATAAACCCCAAGAAAGAAATCCACAGGCCCAGACAGTTTCAGGGGAGAATTCTAGCAAATGTTTAAAGAATAATTAACATCAGTTATGCACAACCCCATCCAGAAAATAGAAGAGAATGGAACTTCCTAATTCATTTTAGCTTCCTAATTCATTTTACAAAGCCAACATTACCATGACATTAGAACCAGAGAAAAAAATGTGCAAAAAAAGACAACTACAGACTAGTGTTCATCATGAATACAAACTCAAAAACTCTTACCAAAATATTATCAAGTAGAACTCAACAAAATAAAAGAATTACACATCATGACCAAGTGAATCTATTCAAGGATGCAAGTCTGATTTGATATTCAAAAATCCATCAGGGCAATCCACCACATTAACAAACAACAGAAGAATAAAATCACATGATCACATTGAATGAGGCAGGAAAAGCATTTGACAAGATTCTAAACCCACTTATGACAAAAAATCTCAGAAAACTAGAAAAAGAGGGAAACGTCATCAATTTAATAAAGAATCTACAAAAAATCCTGCAGCTAACATCATACTTAATCGTAAGAAACAAGATATTTTCCACTGAGATCAAAGATAAGGCAAAACTATTTGCCATCGCTCGACCTGTTCAACATAGTACTGGAAGTTCCTGCCAATCCAATAAGACAAGAAAAGGAAATTAAAACAGCATACCATTCAGAAAGGGAAAAATACAACCGTTTGCAGATCATGGTCCACGTAGAAAATCCCAAGGGATCTAAAAAAATAACTCCTAGAATTAATTAGTGGGTTCGTTAAGGTGGCAGAATAGAAGATCAACATACATAAATCAGTTATACTTCTATATACCAAGTTACACACAGAAAGAGAAAATTTAAATACAATACAATTTACTATCACCCCCACAAAAAATACTTAGATGTAAACCTAATAATATATGTACAGGTGTCACATATTAAAAATTCCACAATGGTGATGAGAGAAATAAAAAAGAATCTTAATAAACAGAAATGCAAACCAAGTTCATGGAAAACTCAGCATAATAAAGATGTCACATCACCCCAAATTGATCTATAGATTTAATATAATTCCCATCAAAATCCTTGCAAGATTTTTTTGTTGATGTAGATAAGATTATTCTAAAATTTACATGGAAAGGTAAAGGAAATAGAATTGCTAAAAACCTTTTTCTGAAAACAAAGAATAAAGTAGGAGAGATCACTCTACTATCTTGAAGCTTACATACCTACAGAAATCAAAGCTGTGTGGTATTGGCAGAGGGACAGATCAATGGAAAAGAAAAGATGACCCAGAAATAGTCCATACAAGTATGACCAATTGATTTTGGACAAGGGAGCAAAAACAATTCAATAGAGGAAGAGTAGTTTTTTCCACCAATGGTACTGGAGCAATTGGATATCTAAAAGCAGCAACAACAACGACAATAAAGTATGCTGAGCTAGATTCACAAATGAACTCCAGTGGATCATAGAATCAAATGTAAAATATAAAACTGTACAACTTTGTGAAAGATGAAATAGAAATGGGGTGATTAAAAAGGGAACCAGGAGGCCATGAAGGAGATGGACCTTATGCACACCCTCACTGGGTAGAACCATGAACTTCTGAACTGGGTCAAACTGCAAATATTGCAAAGACTCAGCCAGAACACCTATGACTTGCTAAGAAAAGTTAAGCGAAGGCTAAATGATAGTCTTAGCAGCCCATTATATTCAATCAAGATTACTTTTCTGCTGCCAGCACCAATCAAAATTCTTTGTAAACAACATTCAACATTCCCTTTGTCTTTAGAAACCCTTGACTTCTGTCCCCTGGGGGGAAGGGGAGGCGCACTACCTCTGTTGTTGCCCAAATCTTCTGTGTTCCTGAATTACAACTCTGAGGCCCCCCATCAATGATTTTGTTGACAACTTTTAGGAGAAAACAAGATTAAGGGAGGAGCAAGATGGCGGAGGAGTAGAAGAAAGCATAAGATAAAATCTTGGAGGGGCGCCTGGGTGTCTCAGTGGGTTAAAGCCTCTGCCTTCAGCTCAGGTCATGATCTCAGGGTCCTGGGATCGAGGCTCTCTGCTCAGCAGGGAGCCTGCTTCCCACTCTCTCTCTGCCTGCCTCTCTGCCTACTTGTGATCTCTCTCTGTCAAATAAATAAATAAAATCTTTAAAAAAAAGAAATCTTGGAGACTTAGGGCATGAGTAGTGAAAACTTCTCAGATGTGCTATCAAAAGCATGATCCATAAGAGAAAAAATTTCAGTAAATTAGACTTAATTAAAATTAAGTACTTTTGTTCTGTGAAAAGTTCTGTGAGGAAGATGAAAAGACCAGATAGAGACTGGGAGAAAATATTTTCAGATCACATCTTTGACAAAAGACTCATATTCAGAATATATTAAGAACTCTTAAAATTCAATAGTAAAGGAAAACCCAAGCAAACAAGCAAACCAATTAGAAAACTGGCAAAAGTCACAAAGAGAATGCTGGCTTGACCAGGACATTTCTTCTCACCTTCCTGGGGTCCTCCCTTTTTCCTTTATGTTCCACTGACTTTCTGAGTGACCCTACTGTATTGTTTTCTTTTGTTACATTTGTGATAAATTGTTGTGCGGCAAAAGAAACTAACATGTCAAGAATTCTTTCTTCCTGAAATCTACTCACTGCCTGATTGTGAACCATTGTCTTGGCAGGAATCTGAAACAGGGGAAAAGCTGTCAGGAAAGATTTTTACAAAGATCTCAGGGACTAAGAGCCAAGGAATAAAGTGATGACTTTGACTTGTAAGATAAAAACGAATTTAATTCACTTTACCCCAGCCTCTGCCATCTTTTCATTATAAATTAGGGGGGGGGAGCGGGAAGCCTCTGCTCTCTTCAATAACTCTGGCTCTTTCAATGAAGAATGTTTTAGGCACTGGAACATAATTAAAGTGATATTGTATTTCTTTTATTATCATGATTATAATAATACATAGATTGCAGCGGGTGCTTTCCAACAGAATTAAAACGAAGACAGATGGCTGACATTTCGGTTGGAATTAAGAGTCCATAGGAATATTTTATCCGGCAGCCTTTTAAAAAGGAAGGTGCAAACCTCTAAGAAAATGCCTAGAAATCTCACCAGATATTTTCAATAGCTATTCTTAGAGCAATATTTTAGCAAAATTTAGCAATATTGATCGGTTGGTAGTTAAGTGGCAAATAATTTATTTAGAATTGTGATAACCGTAATCCACAATCTGGCTGTAAATCTTTGATCATCATGTCAAAAGAACATGAGCCTTTCTTAGATAGATATCTTCTGCTTCCAAATGTGAAGCCCTTAGAAGGACCCAGAGCAGTTATGGATTGTCTAGTACAGAATGGATAACTGGAATCCTTAAAGTATCGGGCAAACTCCAAAAGGTGGAATGTTCTATGAAAGAAAAGGAGATGGAAGCTTCTAAAACACCAACATCATAAAAGACAAAAGCTGGGGAGATGTTCCAGGTAAAGAAGTTTAAAAAAACAAGGTTACCAATTGCCACATCCACCCTCCACTGACTCTTTGTGAAGTGTCTTCACTACAGTGAAGGCTGCAAAGGGCATTGGTGAGTCCAGTGAAAATATTGGACTGTGATAGATTATGTGAAAGTATTCCGTCAATGTTAACTTTCCTGATGTTGCTAACTGTTTGTGGTTTGCAAGAGATTGTCTCCATTCTTAAGAAATACACACTAATGTATTAGAGCTAAAAAGAAAAACCCCATGATCTATACAACTTACTCTCAAATGGCTCTGAAAAAAAAAGTCTTTCACTTTCTATATATAGAACTATATATATTTATATTCTCATTTGTTTTGCATAAACATATCTCTCTAGAGAGAGAGGTAACATAAGATAAAGCAAATGATGGAATCTGATTAAGAAATCAGCAAATCATACAGATTTTCTTTGTATTATTTTTTTTGCAATTTTTCTTTAAGTTTGAGACTATCTTGAAATAAAAGATCGAGAGAACAGTTTCAAAAGTCATGTCAGTTTTCCATGATGACACTACTTTCTATTCTCTGCTGGGAGGCAGTTTGGTATCAGAGCTAAAAGTACGGCTTTTCAGCATCGAACTATTTACATTTGAATCCCAGCATTTCCACTCACCGGCTATGTGACCTCTGATAAGCTACTTTATCATTCTGGGCCTCAGTTTCCTCATCTGTGAAATGGGCATGAGAAGAGCATCTACTTTGTGGGTTGTTGTCAGAAACAAATGAGATCTACATAGGAGTGCTGGGCGAGGCCCCACGCTCAGAATCAGCTCTCGGGAAGTGGGCTTTGATGATGCTTTCAAGGAAAATAATCTACACACAAGAGAGAAGGTGTAGTAAGAGCCAAGATGAGTTTAATGCCAAAGAAAAAGAAGAGGGAGGAGGAGGAGAAGAGGGAGGAGGAGAAGGAGGGGGAGGAGGAGGAGGAGGAGGAGAAAGAAGTGAGGAAGAAGAGGAAAGAGGAGGAGAAGGGATCTTACCTACAAGCTACCAAGATTCATAAGCTACGGTGAATACAACAGTATGACATGACTCAACACAAATAGACACAAACACTGGCACAGAATAGGAATCCCACTAATAGTTCAAATATGCTTTAAGTGGGTGTAAAATAGAAGAAGCACTGCAAAGCAGGGGAGAAAGGAAAGATTGTGAAATAAATGATATTAAGACAATTGATGTTTCACATAGAAAAAAAAGTAAAATTAGATCCTTTGTTTAGACCATACACAAAAAAATAAATTCCAAATAAATTAAAGGTGCAATCATGGAAAATGCAACCACTTTAAATTTAAAAAAAAAGAAAAAAGTTTCTTAGACAAGAGAGAAAAACCAGACATACCAAAAGTCAAAGAATAATAAATGTGATTATATCCCATTTAGAGAGTTCTGCAGAGCAAAGGATGCCACAAAGATAAAAGATAAGCAACATACTGAGACAGGATATTTGCAACACATGACAGAGCCAAATAATTAATATCCAGAAAAAAATACATAAAGGACCCATAGCCAAAGAAAACCACAGGAAATGTACAGAAAAAGAAACCTGGCTGTCTGATAAAGAGAGGGGAAAATGGTTATTCTCACTAGTCATCAGGAACATGTAACCTAAAAACTTGGAGATAATATTTTACAACTCTGATCGGCAAAAAATCAGAAGAAGTCTGACACTATCAAGTATTACTAAACCCGTAGGAGGACAGAAAGGTCCAGATCTCGCTAATGGAGAGCAATTTGGCAATATCCAATGAGGGGAGAATTGCCCATATCCATGAAAGGAACACCTCTTTCAGATTGTCTTCCAGAAAACAGCTGCATGGGGCTTCTAGAAGATGGGACTGAGAAGTTTCATTGCAGCATCGGCGAACACGCGACAAGAAAGAAACAAGCTAAATTCTGTAAAGTACCGGAAGGTACAATTAAATTATGATGTCATGTTTCAACAAACCATTAGGGCAGTTGAAACAAATACGAGTGATCTACGTGATCAGCGTGGAGAGCTAAGGCAGCATGTAGAGTGTGCTGTAGTGACATTCGTGTCGCATGTTGAACCCCCAGAAAGCAACACAGGAAGGAAGCGCAGTCAAAGCAGGGGTACTGTTTCCCCGCAGAGGAGAGAGGAAACAAGATAGAGGAGGGGAGCCCCAAGGGCATTAACTCCATTTCTGACATTCTCTTTCTTTGAAGGATATGTTGATTTATCTATCTACTTTCGAATATGTCTAAAAAACCAGCCAAATTTTATAATATATTAATTCAAGGTGTTGGGTCCATGTTTGTTACACTGATGTCAGTCTTTTTTTTTTTTTTAAGATTTTATTTATTTATTTGGCAAAGAGAGAGATAGTGAGAGAGGGAACACAAGCAGGGGGAGAAGTGGGCTTCCCACGGAGCAGGGAGCCCAATGCGGAACTCGATCCCAGGACCCTGGGATCATGACCCAAGCTGAAGGCAGATGCTTAACGACTGAGCTACCCAGACGCCCCACATTGATGTCAGTCTTAAAATAGTTTTAGAATATTGGAAAACTAGCTTTCCCAAAATTGTCCAACTACTCTGTGTTGTGGGAAATAGTGGCTCGTGCAGGCCTGGATGTCATGGGAGTCACTAGGGAGAGATGTCCCTCTTCCTCCCATGTCCCCAAAAGCCCTCATGCACAGCTCTCACATATGCCCCAGGGTGACTGGCCTGGTCACCTGCCCTGCGTTAGTAGGTATCACTAGATAATCCCCCAGTCCTTCCACCAGTTTGTAAAGGAAAAACTCATTTAATTCTTACAACATTCAACAGGCTATCATGCTATTTTTTGGTGCATAGAGATTTATTGTGTATTAAGAATATATATGATCCTTCTGAAAAATGTCAATAGAAAGAAACTAAAAGATGCCTCATAATCCTATTTCCTAGAAAGAGTAAAAGGAAACTTTTAATGACTTGCTATATTTCCTTCCAGTCAATTTTTGGATAGGTAAGCAAACATATGGAAAATATAATTCTGTACCTATAACTCTGTAAGTTTGTCACCTCTCCTCTATCCACGTCAGTTCTGAGAAAGTTATGTCTTTCATGTAAACATTTCGGATATCGTTGGAAACATTCAAGTATAATTGATTTAGCCAGATTCTTTTTTTTTTTTTTAAAGATTTTGTTTATTTATTTGACAGAGAGAGAGAGATCACAAGTAGGCAGAGAGGCAGGCAGAGAGAGAGGGGGAAGCAGGCTCCCCGCTGAGCAGAGAGCCCGATGCGGGGCTCGATCCCAGGACCTGAGATCATGACTTGAGTCGAAGGCAGAGGCTTTAACCCACTGAGCCACCCAGGCGCCCCTGATTTAGCCAGATTCTGACTGAAAACCATTTGTTTTCTGGTTTCTAGTGGGATCAACCATGCTGAATAACATCCTCTTAAATATTTGGGGGAGGTTTTACCCTATTATTTCATCAGGATAAGTTCCTGAAGGTGGAATTTCTGGGTAAAAGGTTGTGGACAGCTTGCACTTTGCTCCATATTGTCCAATTGTGACCTGAGAAGATTGGGTCGATCGGTGTTCCAAATATCCAATAGTGAGTGCTCGCCTCCTGTCAGATCCCAGCCACGGGCTTTAAATGTGGCCACAGACTGAGTTCTCTCAACAGCCCTGTGACTTTGGTACAGTCATTATCCCCAAGTTTCAGATAAGAAAACTGAGCACAGAGAGGATGGGCAACCTGCCCCAGCTCCCGGAGCTGGTGAAGAACAGAAGAGGATTAACATTCGGTTGTTTAGCGGGAGACGCACACTCCGAAACACTACGGTCTCTACCAACGGTATCTGAAAACACTAACCGGCTCTGATACCTTAGCCAACTAATTAAAACCTCATCCTTAAAATGCAGATGATGGTGGGACCTATTTCATGAAGTTGTTGAAGGCACCGCATGAGCTAATGTGTTTAAGGGAATAGGCAGCAGGTGGAATGCACTCAAAAGTGTTACATGTTACTATTTCTTTTATTATCTGGGACCTTGAGCATTTTCAAGGCTTATCGCTTGTTTATAATTTTTCAGCAAACTGCCTGCTTATACCATATGCACATTTTTTTCATTGGATTTCTTAAAATTTCACTTCCTTCCCCAACCCCCTCCACCCCCCCAGGACAGACTGGTCTGTATATCTAGATGGGTCAAAAGCAGAAACAGGTTAAGATGCCTGCCGCCTTCTGCCACATTACTGAGAACACTTTGCCTTTTCTGCTCTGCACACATGTCGTTCTTGCTTGCTGGTTCTAACCACCCCCCATGGCCACTGCCACTCATACACATGCCCATCTCCACGTGTAAAATGCTAGACGCCGAGGCTCTCTGCCTCACATGCTAACTCCCAGAAAGCCAAGGTCTTTGTTCACTCAGGGCTGGACACGGGCTTCAGACAGGAGTCCTGCCCCTGGGAATAGTATTGCCCGTGTCCGGGACCTAGGCTGTGACTTCCTCAGACAGAAGATTAGATCTGGAGTTAGATTGCCTGCCTTTGAGTGCAAGTTCTGAGAAACAGCCTCTTTGTGCAGATGAGGAACATTTGTTGCCTTTTTAAGAAATAACGGTTAATGTCGAAGCAGATTTTGCAAAGTTCATGGCTCTTTCAGCTCTGTTTATCTCTGTCTACTCATATCATTCTAACCGTCATTCTGGGCCTTGATCTTTATCTCTCTTGATTTTTCCTCTCTGTTTGCTTCTCTGGTCTTCTACTTCTCCCTCTATATCCGGCCTTACTTTTCTATCAGTCTCTGCCTTTCTCCCTTCTTCCTTCTTTTGGTGCACAGAATTAAAGATGACTTTAAAAAGCCAGGATACCTCTAGGTGACTGAGAGCCTACTTCACTCCATATTAAGGCTCATTCACCACGAACTACGGAGAAGCATCTACATCCTACATTTTCTCATTTTATACAATTATTTTGGTTTGACCTGATTAAATTAAACTTAATTTTCATACAATCCTGAAGACATGCATTATTATCGCCCCTTTTATTGGTTCAGAAACTGAGAGAGGGTCTAAGAAGCTTGCTGCGGTTTGTCAGCAATGGGGGCACAATTTAAAGCCAGATTTGTCTAGGTCCCATTCCCAAAGCTCTTTCTACCACACCACCCTTTCCTGTTCTCCTCTGGCCCAGAAGCATTTGTAAGTTGCAGCTGGAATGAAACAGACAAAAATCGTTGCTCACTGTTTCCTGTCTCAAAACGAGAAAAGCCATCTATCTGTGCTTGAGGGACTGAGCCCCAGTGGGCTAATGCTCCCCCGGTTTCCCACTCACTGAGGCACCCCCACCACAGAAGAGTCCCGCCCATGCCATTTCTGCATCCCTCACTTACCCAGGAGAAGGAGGAGGGCTCTCAGCATGCTGGCCCCCGAGCCCATGCTGGCTCTGTGCTCCTGGCTCCTCTCCGAACAGGCACTGCGGGCTGTATGACCCAAGGCTGCGAGGGACAGGAGCCAAGCTCCACGTGACAGACAAGGAGGAAGCTGCCTCCACGGTCAGGAGGCTGCTCAGTTCCTCTCGGCTCCGTCAAAGGGCAGGGCTGAGGGAAGCGCTTGTTGTCCTGGCCCTGCCATTGGTCGAAGGGCGCTAGCCCACGAGGAGGGCTCCCTGAGGCTTTCTGGTCTGGCTATCACCCCATCTATGTCCTATAACCCGCCCCCCTACCACACACACACAACACGAGAACAGAAGTGCCCCTGGGTGCAGATTCTTGCCCAAAGACCCAGGCTGATGAGTCTCAGAGGGGGATGTGGGAAAAGCTGATCAACGTGGATGTCCAGGTCGTGCAGCAATGCCCATAGCCACCAGCCCACAATGCACCCCAGTCACAGTGTTTTGTGCCATGGACGCCTCTCAGTCTGGGAGGCTGACTCTCTTCTCAGAATAACATTTTTTAATGTCCAAAATAAAGTAGCTAGGATCCTCAAAGAAACCAGTTATACTGGGGCGCCTGGGTGGCTCAGGCAGTTAAGCGTCTGCCTTCGGCTCAGGTCATGATCTCGGAGTCTCCAGATCAAGACCTGCATCGGGCTCCCTACTCAGCGAGGAGTCTGCTTCTCCCTCTGCCCCTCGTCCTGCTCATGCTCTCTCTTTCTCTCAATAAATAAATAAATAAATAAAACCTTTAAAAAAAAAAAAAAGAAACCGGTTATATTGAAATACAGTTATCAAAATATTTAGAATGCAGACTTATGATATAGAAATAGATATGATTTTCTCTACGCAGCAAACAGCAAGATTTAGCACAGGCGCCGTAAGTCCACAATCTTGATATCGTGACAAACATAAACAGTATTTAGAGATGTCTGGATCAGTTGGAATGTGGATGAAAAAACTTGCAGTTGCTACTAGCAATCAAGTCACCCATGTGGTAACATCACAGGGGTTTCTTGGTTATCCTCACGTTGGAAAGACGTGTTACGTTTCCATTAGAGGTTAGAGGACAGGGATGTGATTTTTTCCTCTTCCACATTCCCAGACCCCACATTAAGCCCCTTATTCCGGAAGTACCCTTGGGTCTTGAGAGGCTCAAGCCAACAGATTTGGGGTCATGAGTTTCCAACCTTCTCCTTGACACCAGCCTGACTGTCGAGCCACCAACTCAAATGTGCAAGAAACCTTACTTTAAAAAATGTACAGCCACTTAATGACAAGTGTTAAGCCCCATCCAAATGAGAGGACAGCAGTCAGCCTCCTCGTTCTCGAGCTTCCTCAGCCAAATTCCTAACACAGCTAACTAACTCACTGGGCACCTTGTCCCTTGGAGCCTCACGCAAATGATGGATGTGAGCGGAGCAGGGTGCTCGTAAGAAAAGCCGTTTGCTTCATTCCTTAAGGTTTCACCCTACACTTTATTTCATAGTAAACACTTTGGGTCAATCTTTACCTACACCAGGAAACATACTCCCTCTTGCTTCTCCTGAAACTTGTGAACTTTTAAAACTTTTAACTCACTTTTTT
>CM052894.1:35507451-35522496 GCA_028534135.1 Potos flavus | reverse complement strand
CATCTTTCCCTCCCTTCCCCTATGATCTTCTGCACTATTTCTTATATTCCACATATGAGTGAAACCATATGATAATTGTCTTTCTCTGATCATTTCACACAGCATAATCCCCTCCAGTTCCATCCATGTTGATGTAAATGGTAGGTGTTCATCCTTTCTAATGGCCGAGTGATATTCCATTGTATAAATAAACCACATCTTCTTTATCCATTTGTCTGTTGAAGGACATTTTGGCTCCTTCCACAGTTTGGCGATTGTGGACATTGCTGTTATGAACATTGGGGTGCAGGTGCCCCTTCATTTCACTACATCTGTATCTTTGGGGTAAATACTTCTGTAGATTGCTGGCTCATAGGGTAGGTCTATCTTCAACTTTTTGAGGAACCTCCATATTGTTTTCCAGAGTGGCTACACCGGCTTGCATCCCCTTTCTTCAAATCCTCCCCAACACCTGTCATTTCCTGCCTTGTAATTTTAGCCATTCTAACTGGGGTAAGGTGGTGTCTCACTGTGGTTTTGATTTGTATTTCCCTGATGATAAGTGATGTGGAGCATTTTTTTTCACGTGTCTGTTGGCCATCTGTATGTCTTCTTTGGAGAAATGTCCATTCGTGTCTTCTGTCCATTTCTTGACTGGATTCTTTGTTTTTTGCGTGTTGAGTTTTTACCCCACTTAATGGAGATGTTTGGAGGAGAAATATTTCACTTTCTGAGCAAACTGTGAGAGAACACCGGAGCAGGCACCGTAGGCCATCGGCAGTGGCTGGGGACGGAGCAGAGTGCCTCAGGGGAGCCCCAAGCAGGCCCAGGGCTGCCAGGTGCACAAAGAGGTCCCATGTTTTGTGGAATCACATTTTTAAATATCAGCAACCAACTTTAAAATGTTCTTACATGGGGCAGCTCAAACCAGACAGCGATATGTAACTTCTGCTCTAAAATACCTCTGGAGACCTCTTCTACGGCTCAACCTTCCAGATATAAACCCAGGAAGGGAAGTTCCTGCGGCAACTTCTGCTTTTCCCCCTGCCACAATCTCCTGAGACCGGAAAAGGCAGCGTCTGCCACCTACTTGAGAGCGGAAGAGGGAAATACAGACGCTCAAAATGGTCCCACGAGCTAGAATCTGAATAGATGACCTGACACCTAGGCCATGCTCCTGAGTGGGATGGGTGACCTCGGTGTGGGGTGATGCCCCCCGGCCAAAGTGGGTGTCCCACCCCCGGGTCCTGTCACAAATGCCTCCTTCTTAACCTGAGTTCTGCTCCCACCACAGCGGCCGGGATGACTCCCACCAGACTGGGAGCCTATAAAGGCAGGGGCTAGAGCCTAGTCCTGTGCCTGACTCAGCTCAGGACCTCAGTGGCGGCGGCTGCCTCAAGGAATCAGTTTCCTTGCTTCGCTCACACCCCTGTGAGCCGGAGGCAGTCAGCTCTGCCAATCCAAAGAGAAGGAGCCCACGGCTCTGATACTCCACAGGGTGCTGCCCCTCGTCCAGCAAGGTCCCCATCCAGCCTCAGGAGCTCCTCTCTTCCCCCAGCACCTCGGCAGCAGCCACAGAGCTCACAGATTCATACCCTACGTGCCTGTAGGGCAAGAAGGGAAAACTGTCAGATCCACCATCATTATGGGAGGTTTTTAAAAATGAGAGATAAGGGAGATTTGAAACACACACCGGTCTATCGGACTTAAATAGAACTCGGCAACCAACAATTAGAAAATAACTATTCTTCTCAAGCATGCGTGCGATCCTTACCAAAAAAAAAAAAAAATTACTACATCTGGGCCATAAAGTAACTTTCAAAAATTTCAAAGAATGGCTGACATACGGATCACATTTTTTACCACCATGCAACCAAATCAGGTGACAGTAACAAAAAGTACATTCAGTTTCCATATGTTCAGAAGCTTTAAAACACATTTCTAGGCAACTTAGAAGTCAAATAAAAAATTACAGTGAAAATTAAAAATAGCCAGAATGTAACGATAATGAAAATGTTTCCTATCTGATTGTGTGAATTGCAAGTAAAGTAATAATTAGAAATCAAAGATATAAATACTTAGAAAAGAAGAGCTGAGAAGGAATGAGCTAAGCAACCAATTGGAAAGGCTTGGAAATAATAAGCTTAAGAAAAGGCAGAAGAAAGGCAATAATAAATATGAAAGCAGAAATGAATAAACCAGAAAACAAAGATTCACTGGGGGGATCGGCAAGTCCTAAAGTTTGTTTTTAAAAAGATAATAATATGAAAAAAATCAATAAATAAAAAAGAAAAAGCCAATAATATAACAAAGTTATCATAAAGCAGAAAAGAAGAAAAGAGAGAAGATACAAATAATAATATTAAGAATAAAAAAGGGTGGTAAATAACATTTTAATGAGTTAAAATTGAAAAACCATACAATTATCTCAATTGAGGTAGAAAGATACTTAATAAAATTAGTCACCCACTCATGATAAAAACATCTAATCAACTAGGAATGAACAGGAATGTTCTTTACCTGATAAACGGTATCTACCACAAAAAAAACCAACAAACATTATTATGGTGATCCATAGAGATGCAATCAATCCCTTTGGAATTAGGGATAAGAAGGGATGCCCTATATCACTATTTCTATTCGTTAGTGTCTGGAGGTCTGGTTAGTGCAGATTTTTTTTAAAGGGGAACTATGAAGAATAAGCATTGAGAAGGAAGAAAAAATCTACTCGCAGGTGATATACTTATCTATGTAGAAAGCCTCTAAGAGTCAAAGACTATTTGTCAAAAATAATTATATGGTTGAATATAAGGTCACTTTTTTTTAAGTAGGCGCCACACTCAGTGTGAAGCCCAGTGTAGGACTTGAACTCATGACCCTGAGATCAAGACCTGAGCTGAGATCAAGAGCCAGATGTTTAACTGACTAAGTCACCCAGGTGCCCCAAGGTCAATATTTTTAAATTCCACTGGATTGCTATACACTAGAAATGATCAGAAAACATATTTTAAAAAAAATAAAAATTACACCACCACCAATAATATGTGTGTATATACACAAATATGGAAGGAAAATAATAAATCATATATGAGAAAAATAGATATACTTAAATATATAAATTTATATATTGTTTATATATTATACATATATTTTATATACTATGAATAATATATTGTAGAAATATTTATATTTTATATAATATAAATATATCTTATATAATATAGACATATAATAAATATGTCATATATAATATATGTTATAAATCTAAACAAAGTTACTCAAGACTTACATGGAGAAAACTTTGGTTAAAAGAATTGAAGAAAACTTAAACAAGCAAAAATTGTGTGATCATGTATAAGAAAACTCAAAAATCTTAAAGATATCAGTTCTTCTCAAACTGATCTATAGTATCAGTACAGTCTTATGCTCAAGCTCATTAATAATCAGAAAAATGAAAATCAGACCACAATGTGATACCATTTTACACTTTTAAGTTTTTTTTTTAAGATTTTATTTATTTATTTGACAGAGAGAGAGATCACAAGTAGGCAGAGAGGCAGGCAGAGAGAGGGGGAAGCAGGCTCCCCGCTGAGCAGAGAGTCCAATGCGGGTCTCGATCCCAGGACCCTAAGATCATGAGCTGAGCTGAAGGCAGAGGCTTAACCCACTGAGCCACCCAGGAGCCCCCACTTTTAAGATTGTTAAGAATAAAAAACTTACATTCGGAACAGCATAGATGAACCTGGAGGATGTTATGCTAAGTGAAATAAATCAGATATAAAAAGACAAATATTGCAGGATCTCACTTATATGTAAAATCTAAATAATAACCAAATAACCAAATAACCAAACTCACAGAAGCAGAGAGTAGATTGGTTGTTTCCCTGGGGCTGGGGAGGAGGGAAAATGGGGAGATGAGGACCAAGGGGTACAAAATTTCAGTTATGCATGATGAATAAATTCTGAAGACCAGCGATGTGAATGTAGTTAACAATACTGTTATATGCTTAAAATCTGCTATGAGGGTAAATCTTAGGCTTTCTCCTCACAAGAAAAGAAAAAGAAAAGAAAATGGTTAACTATGTGAGGTGATAGGAGGGTTGATTAGCTTGATTGTGACAATGATTTCACATATATCAAAACATCAAGTTGTATAACGGAAATGTACAAAATTTTTATTTGTCAATTACACCCCAGTAAAGATGGGGGAAGCGATCTTGGAGAATGCCAAAGTTAAATTGAGATTGTGGGGGGGAAATAGGGTATAACACCTTTGTAGACAATTTTCTATTCTCTGGGAAAGTTGAAGGTTTGTTTATCATAGGATTCAACAAGTCTACTCCTGGAGATATAACCAAGGACACTCTTAGACTTGTACATTCAGAGATACAGAACAAAATATTTATAGAGTATGGTTTGTAATAGCAAAAAAAAAAAAAAAAAAACTTGAAAGAACCATGAAACACATCAACAGAAGAACGAACAAATATATACTATTATATAGCTATAAAAATTAATACACTACAGCAACACAGACAACTTGGATAAATTTTAGAAATATAATACTGTGTGAAAAATCAAATTGCAGGGATGCCTGGGTGGCTCAGTCACTTAAGCATCTGCCTTTGGCTCGGATCATGATTCCAGGATCCTGGGTTCGAGCCCTGCATAGGGCTCCTGGCTCAGCAGGGAGCCTGCTTCTCCCTCTGCCTGCTGCTCCCCTTGCTTGTGCTCTCTCTCTCTCTCTGACTAATAAATAAATAAAATCTTTTTAAAAAATTCAAACTGCAAAAGATGACTATCAGAATGATACCATTTCCACAAAGCACAGAAACAAGCAAAACTAAACATAAAGAGTCTAGGGAATGCATATATTTTTTTCATTAAATACCAATTTTAAGTCATTAAAATGAAAAACATATAATTCAGGAGAAGGGGTATATAAGGAAAGAACACGCAACAGGATACAGAGATCATGTTCTAGTTCTTTAACTGTGAGTGGGTGCTTTGGTATTTGTGTTATTATGATGATTCATTAGTAGGAAGATTACATGCCGAGTTTTTTCCAGATAAGTCCTAGTGTTTGTGCATTATCTTTGTGCAGATATAATAACATCCCCTTTCATTCCCAAAGGTTTGACAAAGTCCAAAAAGTTTGGATCATAAATCATACAGTTTCTTTATTCATAACTCCTTATTAAAGATTCTATAATTTAAATGTAATTAAAGCAAATATTAATACTAGCAGAATTATGTTGATAGAAATTCAAATTATTTCAATCATTCAGTATCAATAGATTTAAAAATCTACACAAGATCTGAAACATTAATTTCACTTTAAAAAAACATATTTAAGGAATTAACTGAGCAAATGTAGAAGGATGTATAAAGATGCTCACCATGTGGGGCGCCTGGGTGGCTCAGTGGGTTAAAGCCTCTGCCTTCGGCTCAGGTCATGATCTCAGGGTCCCGGGATTGAGCCCCACATCAGGCTCTCTGCTCGGTGGGGAGCCTGCTTCCCCCTCTCTCTCTACCTGCCTCTCTGCCTACTTGTGGTCTCTCTCTCTCTCTGTCAAATAAATTAATAAAATCTTTAAATAAAAAAAAGGTACTCATCATGCAATTTTTTTTAATTAAAAATCAAATGACAACTAAAGATGGGAACCAACCTAAGTTGGCCCGTGAATATACTGAAATAGCTGACAGGATAGTATACATCCGTAAATGTGTACCTTTACCTTCATCAACTAGCTTGAGTTTCGATAAGCAAATTAGTGTTTCCCGGGAGAGGAAAAAGGTAAAGAATGTAGACAAACATGGTCAGTGGTGCAGCCCACTTGTCCAAAACCTTTTGCAAATAAAAAAGTGTGACCTTTGACTGTGGTTAGCAGAAATCATAAGGTAGAGTAAGGTATGTGTGCATTTGGAGGTTGGCAACAGGGAATTATATACATAAATGTGATCTCATTTACCATAAGTGCATATGTGTTGTTTTAATATTATTTCCTGATTATAAAAATTATATTTACTCCTTTACATGCATATGACTTCATTTCTTTCCCTATTTTTACGTGGCCATATATAGCTGGGCTGCTGATCCAAGAATAATATTGTGATTCTAAATTTTCTCAAATATGGCCAGGTCATGATAAAAAGTATAAAGTCCATTAAGGTACTAATGCAAATTTCATTATTAAAGTAATCGATCTTGAAATAATGAAACTACCAAAACTAAAAGCAACTTTCACGTTAAATTTTTCTCTAGTGCCCCACCGGAACGAAGGAGCTGCGCATTCACCAAAGGGACTTTGGAGAATAAAGGCGAGTTCACCAGCACAAAGCCCCTTTTGGCTCAGGGTCTCATGGCCAAAGAAACCTAGGAATGGCCTGCTAGGAGCCCCGCTCAAAGGAAGCTCCAGGGAGCCAGCGCCTTTCTCAGGCCGGGCCTCCGACCTCATTACGCTCGGCCACTCACAGACTGGTGGAGATTAAGGACACTACGGCATATGCAGTATTTCCCACACTCTTGAAAAGAAGAACTTCGTTCTCAGCCCATATCTCTTACAAAATTGCAAAAGTTGGCATTTATCAAATTGAAAATCAGCAAAAATGCAAACTACCCAGTTGCCCTGTTTCTTGACTTCACCTTTTCGTAAAGGATTGTCTACTCTCTGGGCATCGCAGGTGACAATGCAAGAAGCTTCTTGGAGAACACTAGCAAACTCTGCCTCATTTTCTTAGAAGGAATTAAACTTTTTCTTGGCTTCTCTGCCTGAGAAATGAGCCTTGAGTCATCCACAGAGTCTCAATTTGTAAATGGGATTCTGCCGTAGAATCACAAGAGCTTAGCAGAAACACCGTTTTCTTTGTATTAACAGATGTCATTAGGTAAATAAAGATTCCAAAGACAGGACCTACGTGAAAAATATGTTCTTACCAACACAAACCCAAAGATCTAACTACTTGGGGAATATTCCCAACAGGATATTGCTAGTTAAAGCAGTAAGACTTGGGATGGAGAAGAAGATAAAAATTTTGGAGAAACAGTGCTAGGGTTGAGTCAGGCTTTTTAAAAAGAAATTTAGAGGGGTGCCTGGGTGACTCAGGCAGTTAAGTGTCAGCCTCTTGATTTTGGCTCAGATCATGATCTCAGGGTCATAAGATCGAGCCCCAGGTTGGGCTCTGCACTCAGCAGGGAGTCTGCTTGAGATTCTCTCCCTCTCTCTCTGCCCCCCCAAAATAAATATATCTTTTTAAAAAAATTAGAAAAGAAATTTAGAGTCAGCTATAATGTAGTGATTAGGAGCACAGACTCTGGGCCAGATGGCCTTGACCCTAAACTTAAGCACCCTCCATCTAGTTTCTTCATTTGTAAAAGAGAAATAAAAATGTTATAAGGGGGGGCGCCTGGGTGGCTCAGTGGGTTAAAGCCTCTGCCTTCGGCTCAGGTCGTGATCTCAGGGTCCCGGGATCGAGCCCCGCATCGGGCTCTCTGCTCAGCAGGGAGCCTGCTTCGCCCTCTCTCTCTGCCTGCCTCCCTGCCTACTTGTGATCTCTCTCCTCTCTGTCAAATAAATAAATAAAATCTTTAAAAAAAAAAAGTTATAAGGGCTGTTAGAGGAGTGAATGTTGTTATGAGGAGTAAGCGAATTAACACATGTGAACCTCCTAAAAAACGATCACCACATTGTTAAGTGTAAATGTAAATGGTTGATGTTATTGTTATTTTTTGTAATATTGATTTACAAAAGTAAACTCAATTGCAAATGACCTATAAAATAGATAATACAAGTCTGTACAATGGGCAACTTAAAAAAATGGAGCCTTATCACATTCCCTCATAGACTAGCATAAGGTCCCTCACAGACCAGCACAGAGCTTCTTGCAGAAAAGGGAGAAGGGACATCTGGGTGGCTCAGTCGGCTAAGCATCTGCCTTCAGCTCAGGTCATGCATGATCCCAGGGTCCTGGGATGGAGCCCCACATTAGGCTCCTTGCTCAGAGGGGAGTCTGCTTCTCCCTCTGCCTGCCGCTCCCCCTGCTTGTGCTCTCTCTCTCTCCCCCCGACAAATAAGTAAATAAAATCTTTAAGGAAAAAAAAAAATGGAAAAGAAAAGTGAGAAGACTGGGGACTCCCTAGGGTCTAAAGTGAAAATCGTGGGAAAACCCCGTGAAGATAGAGGGTGGTTGGGTCTCAATGTGTACGTGTCGGAAATGGCAGTCTGGAGCTGAAAGGCCCGGGCACCCCAGACTAGGTTTAGGGTTAGGCTGGTGGGGAGTTTTCTACTTAACCTACCTTTCACCTGATTGCCCAGATGAAACAAAGCTAGCTGGAGTCATGAGTTGTCATCAGGACAGCATTGAAGGGAAGGGGATCAGTGACAGCAGCGGATGCTGACTGGCCTGCCCCTGAGCACATTCTAACACCTTCCTCACCCTCTACACACAAAGGCCTTCACTATGGAGGCCACTTGTTTCTCGGAACGGAGAGGAAGTCCAAGTTACTGAGTGGTCCCATGAGGGCTGCCAAACCTGGTGGCTAGGCAGTAGCGGAAGGCACATAAACAAGTGCTTGAACCCAGGTCATAAAGCCAAGCAGCTTCCACCCAACACGCCCCAACTCTCTGAGAGACGCTCCCGTAGAACCGGGATCATGCTGCACCTCTGGCTCTCATCACCAACTGGGGGGTGATCGTCCCAAGGTCATGAGTTCACAGGGAAAAATAATGAGATATCTGAAGAACACAAGCACTAAGTAGAAAAAGCAGAAAAGCTAAACATATTACGACATAAGAGTTAGCATTAATGGAACAGGAAAAAACACAATAATTTAACATAAGGATAAAAAAAAAATACCCAAAGAGATAAGAGAGGATATTGGAAACATTAAGCAGAAACAAGCAGTTATTAAAAAGAAGAAAAACGGAATCACTGGGTATGAAAGTTTGTAACTAAGGAACACTAGAGAGGAGATGAATAGAGGGAACACTAGAGAGGAGGAATATTAGAGAGGAGATGAATAGAGGGAAAATACAGCAGGAAAATTAATCAGTGAGCTTTGAAAGATCAGGTTTAGGAACTATCTCTCTGAAAACATCAGAAAAGAGGGAAAAGAATAAGGCGCATGTTAAGAAGCTTAAAAGACAGAAGTGTGAGTGTCAGCATGGACATAATTGGATTATCGAAAGAAGAAAAAAACTGAGTGGGGATATTTAGAGAAATGATACATTAAATTTCTCAGATACAGAGATTAAAGATTTTAGACTGAGGTGGCTCAAGGAATGTTAAGAAGGATGTCTTGCGGGAAGAAAAAAAAGACTTAGGTATGTTTTATTGAAATTAAATAACATTTATTGAGATTAAATAACATCACAGAAAAAGAAATCTAAGAGCTTCATGAGAAAAAAATATACATCACTGACAAAGGAAAACAGATCAGGTTATACCCAATATCTCAACAGAAAGAGTGGATGCACCATAAAATGGGGACTTCAAATCAAGAATTTTATATCCAGCTAAACTCTCATTTAAATGCAAAGATAAAAAAAAGACATTCTCAGAAATGTAAAACTTCACAATATCTGTCAAAACACCTGTAAAAAATAGTCCAGCAAAAAGAAATAGTTATGAAGTCAACAAAAGATATAGGAAGTTAGGGTTAAAAAATTTTAAGTCTATTACCCAAATGTGGAATTAATTGAAAGAATGGAAAGAAATATATATATATTTTATATTTATATTTATATTTAAATCTGTCTCTTCTTTCTTCATTTTCCATAGCTTTTTATTTGTAAGCTAATTCAAGATACACACACGCGGACAAACACACATTGTTTTCCTAATTAAAATTCCTGATGATACTGATGGGGGTGGAAGTGGGGGAATGAAGATAAAGACTGGGAAGATATCAGATGGAAGTAAGCATATGCTAAAGTAATTACCTATCCAAGAAAGTCATAAGTATTGGCAAGCTCAAGAAACTGATGGGGAGAAAAATATAGGAATAATCATGAGAGGTTAATGATAAACATCAGAATAATAAAAATAGACTATAAATTTTAAATGAACAGAAGAAAAATTATTCCAGTGGAACATGAGAAAGGAGAAAGTGAACAAATAAAAACAAAAAGTTAAGTGAAAGGAAATGGTAAAAAAAAAAAAATGACAGAAATAAATTGTAACCTAAAATAATTACAAAATAAGTAAATAAACGTATGTGCAAAAATAACATTGTGACTTTGAAGTAAAACAAAGGTTTCTTATCTTTCTTAAAGAATCTTCTTTTTTAAAAGATTTTATTTATGTATTTGAGAGAGATCGAGAGCCAAAGGAGGCTTGGGGGGAAAGGGCAGAGGGAGAGGGACAAGCAGACTCCCAGTTGAGCAGGAAACCCCACACCGAGACCCTGGGATCATGACCTGAGCCGAAGGCAGACACTTAACGACCCAGAGGGTCACCCAGGTGTCCCCAACAAAGATTTCTTAAATGAGACACAAAACATAGTAGAGAAAATTGATATATTGTAATGTATTAAAATTAAGAACTTCCATGCATCAAAAGACATTTAACAGAGTGCAAATGCAACTTATAGAAAGGGAGAAGATATTGGTAATGCATGTGTTTGACCCATGCCTCATTTCTAGGCCTTAATGTTTTTATAAATCAATAAAACTAGACAAACTGGGAAAAATGGACAAAAGACTTGAGGTTCCACTTTACACACACACACACAAAATACTAATGACCAAGAATTATTTGAAGACATGCTCAATTAAATTTTTTAGCAGAGAAATATAAAGTAAAATGTCAGTATAATTCCACTACATGCCACCCAGCTAAAATTATAAAAACAGAAAATGCCAAGAGTTGGTGAAATGTAGAGCCACCAGATCCCTCATATATTGCTGATAGGAGCACAAATTTGTACAATAAAAAATTTTTAGGGGTCTCTACTAAAGTCGAACATGCCCTATGACCCAGCAATTCTGTTTCTAGGTATGTACCCAAGAGAAATGTAAATATGTGTCCACATGCGTGCACCAGAAGACATGCACTAGAATGTTCATAGCAGCCCAAATAATAACAGCAAAAATCAGGAAATCATCAAAATGCCCAACAACTAAGAAGATAAATACACTGTATGTTTACACAATGAAAGTCTATACAGTAATGAACATGAACAATCAAAATAGTTACACAACAATGTAGATTGATCTCACAAACATAATATAAACAAAAAACAGATCCATTTGAAGTAAAGTACAAAAACAGCTCAAATTAATCCCTGCTCTCATAAGTCATGATAGTGGTTTCCCTTGGTTCCCTTGGAGAGAGAGCACAAGGGAACTTCTGGGGTGCTGATAATGAACTTTATCTTTACATTGATGAGAGCTTTTCTGTGAAATTCTTCGAGCTCTTAATTTTGTCATATACATTTTCTGTATGTATATTGAACTTCAGTAAAAATTTAAATATATAAATAAGGATAACTCACTGATTATAAGACAGAAACACTAACATCAGATTTTTAAAAAATTCTGCATGTGTTGTCCATGTGTTGTTAAGTAAGGTAAAGACATATTTTAAAAAGGAATTCATAAAAGTTGAAAATAAGAAACCAAAAAGTAGCAAATACTAAAGTCAGGGTAGCAATTTCAATATTGAATAGAACAGAATTTAAGGTGCCAAATAACATGAGAAGGAAAGGTGGATATTACATGTCTTGGTTAAAAAAATAAGGTAAGAAAATACAGTGCTAATGCCCATGTAGGCCCCTAAAAATATAGTCTCAAAATATATAGACCAACAACCGAAAGAATTACGGGGAAAGATAAACAGTTACAGTTGGAGAATGTCACATGCCTATTTTGGAAGCTAAGAGATCAAGCAGACGAAAATAGGCAAGAAGTAAACAATTTGAGTAATATTATACATAAGCTCATACTAACACATTTATACTCAACAAAGAGGCAATATAAATTTTGTGATATGTCATTTCTGCTACATTTCAGTGGCAAGATCTTAATTAAATGACTGAAACTAACAGCACAGAGGCTGAAAAATACAGTCTTTCATGCATGAGCCCTGCATAAAACTGAAGGATGTATTACTAAGGAAAAAAACCCACACAATACAAATGATTAACAAAACTAGTTTTTCACAGATACTAATACAATAGGCCTCTAGCAAGTTTTATCAAAAGGGAAAAGAGACAGAACTTCAAAATAAATAAAATACTATCATATAATTGATAGTTTTTAAAAAGAATTGTATAAAGACCTAAAGATCAAAATTTAAAAACCTCAAAAAATGGACACAAACAGGTAAAAATTCAAAATGCCAAAATTAACATAAGAAGAAATATATAAATTAAAGATACCCGTAGGTTTCAAAAAATGGCAAAGGAAATCAAAGAGATTTGTCCTTTAAAAGCCCCTATTTACATGGCCTTACAAGTGAACTTCACCAAAGTTTATAAGAATAAATAATTTTTATACATTTTTACAGAAAAAAATGAATACTACCCATCCTACTCATTTTAATAAAAGCTCATATCACCTGGATGCTCAAAATCAGGTAATGGTAGTATAAAAAGATGATTCTTATGTAAATATAGATACATGTTTGTACGCAAAATATTCACAAATAAAATTCAACTGCTTATTTTAAAAACTGATAAAACTGATAAGCTGATAAACTCTGACCAAACAGGGTTTTATTCAAGGAATTCAAGAATGATTTCAATCAGAAAATTCTATCAATGCAATTCTCCGTATTTGTGGATCAAGGGAGAAAAATTACATGATCATCTGAGTAGATACAGAAAATGCATTTAATTAAGTCCAACATCTAGCAATGGTTTTTCAAACGACACCAAAAAAGTGGTGTTGAAAAAGAACAACCAAAGGTATTATTCCTTCCAAATGAAATGATTACCTGAATAGAAATCTCAACAGAAGGTACGATTGTGGAAATTAATAAAGGAGCTAGGGTAGGTACTAGAATACAAAGCAATAGCTTTCTTTTATAATGGCAAGAATAAATTCAAAAATATATTCAAATATTAAGATACCATTCCTGTGGCAACATAAATTATAGATTATCTGGAAGTCTTCTTAATGAGGCATGCACGAATCATTTCTGGAGACATCGATCTCTGGTAAAGGACATTAAAGAAGACCAAATATATGCAAAGAACACCATGGTTGTATGTGGAGCAAGTTAACATTATAAATATGACAATTGCCTGCACATTAATGTATAGATTTAATAAGATGACAAAAATGCCAGATAAATTTTTAGAAGCTTCACATACTTATTTTAAAACATATGTGGAAAAAAAATAAAAAAATAAAACATATGTGGAAAAATACAAGACAAAAAGTAGCTAGAGGGTTTTCAAAAAAGAATAACATGAGAGCAGAGCAGGGATGAGGGTTGTTGGTGGAGGAGAAACTTCCGCCAACAGATATTAATACTTACTAAGTGGCAAGGATAATGATGAAAAGAGATGATGATGATGATGGTGATGATGATGATGATGATTTTTTTATATAGTCAAACATCCTTTCCATTACTCTTCATTCCCTACTGCATCTCTTAGCTTCCATCTGGGATCATTTTCTTTTTGGAAGAACATCCTTTGTATACTTTTCAGTGTGGGTCAGCTAATGACAAACGCTCTGTTTTTTCTGAAAAGATCTTTATGTCACTTTCATTTTTATACTTTAATTTTGCTAGATATTGCTGGAACTTAAGATAAATAATAATTCTTTCTTTACCATTCAAAATATATTATGTTATTGACTTTCATTATTTTTGTTTAAAAATCAGCCATCGGCAATAGAAGACCCAGGTTTTGCATTATCTGAGGCTTGTAAAATTCAAGAGTGCTTATTTTAAAAAGAATACAAATTATTAATACAAAGTTAGGTTCAAAATTGAATATTTATTTAGAATAAGAGAAATCACAAAAAATACAAATTTTTAAAATCTAAAATACTACAAGCATCAGAAATCTAGAGAAACAAAATGATATTATTACCTACCTACCTAACAAAACCCTGTAACACTTTCCCCCCATTTTTTTTTTGCTATAAGTTCTTTGATGTCTTTTCATATGGTAACTATTTTTAAGAGTAAAGTTTCCTCTAGCATGTTTGAAATTTATTTTCTGTTACCAATTGTTTAAAAAAAATTGCTTTAGCATCATCCTTTATTAGTAATGCAATAAAAAAGTTTGGGAATGTTGTCAAAATTGGGAAAATCCATATCAAGTTTCTTTCACATATGAGCTATAAGATTTGGAAAAATATTCTATAGACTTGCTTCTGGCTTCTGTATGTCTCAAATCTTTTGTTTGTCTGCTTGCTTATTTTTCTCTACTACTCACACACTTCCAGCATGGCCACCATAAGCATACTTATGCTAAGATGCTACCTTTAACCTTACACCTTTGTGTCATAGCAAGTCATTGTAACCAGCAGGAAAGAGTACTACTGAAAACTGTTCATATATTATAATGGTACATGTGAAAGTGACCAAGAACCACATAATTATATTCTACTAAACCAAACGAGATGAATTCCTAGGTCAACTCCCTTTTTTTTTTTGTTTTTTAATTTTATTTATGTGAGAGAGAGAGACTGAGAGAGATAGCAAAAGAGAGTATGAGCAGGGGCAGAGGAGAGGGAGAAGCAGCCTCCCCACGGAGCAGGGATCCCCATTCGGGGCTCGATCCCATGACACTGAGATCATGACCTGAGCTGAAGGCAGACATTTAACCAACTGAGCCCCCCAGGTGTCCCCTCAACTTCCCTTTGATGTGATCTCCAAAAATCCTGGAACAACTTTAACACCATCCATCATAGTAGCTAATATATAGCAGGAAATTGGAGTTAAAAAAAAAAAAAGCAGTCAATCAATTGACATTAAAATATTTTACTAGCATGTTTTTTAAAAACCTATGATCATGATGCCTCAGAAGGCACCATGTGAGTGAGGAGCCTGGAATTTTAACCTCATTGGTGTCACAGAAATCCATCTCTGGCAGTCTCTTTCATTGTT
>CM052894.1:35382397-35506951 GCA_028534135.1 Potos flavus | reverse complement strand
TACCTCTAGAAGAAAAACTTTTCAAATTGCAGGTTCATTTGGAGTTTCTTCTCCTGCATCCTGTTCTTACATTCTTATGTTTCTTCTTATGTACTTATGCCTTAATAGCACTCTGATAAATTTCATCAGATGTTTAAAAATACATATTTTGTCTAGCTTTTCCACTCATTCTTAATGAGAGGAAAGATCCAAATTACTTAGTCTATATTCCCGGAAGTTCAACTCCTCCAAAGCCAAACTCGTTGCCGTGCAAGACAAAACTCGTGAGTATGGAGACACGCCCCTCAAAGCTCTATTCATAGAAACTAAAGACTTTGAGCAGATGGATTTCTGCATGAAATTGCAAACCAGCTGCTGGAGACTCAAAAGAGTTATTATTTATATTAGCGTCGATAGACTAAGATATCGAATCTTTTTATAATAGAGATTCAGGTCACCATTCCTAAGCAAATTTCTGGTGTCAAGGTCTTCTCTTATCCACAGAAAAATAAGCTAGGATTCTCAAAGCCAAACAGAGATGAACATTGCACACCCTGAACTTATCATCTAAGGCTTTGTTTGACCTCCTCTTTGATGTGCAATGCTTCTGCTCTCAAGAGATCCCAGACTCTGAGCATCTCACCTGCTAGAAGGAATCTAGTTCAGTCTTCATTCATCCAATCTTAGACTTTCTTGCATAAGGGAATATCAGCCAACATGTTCTCTCTCTCTCTCTCTCTCTCTCTATCCTTGACTCCCTCCCTACCTATCTGCTGTGGCCCAGGATATATACATTTAATTAATTCAGCTTTACCTCCAACCTGTAAATAGTGGAAGAAGTGTCAGATTTATATGGTGGGTAAATAACAAAAATTTTCCCGGGAGACTCCATCCTGGTGAAAAAGGGTAACTGTAATTTTCAGCTGTGAGTAATTGTACATAATATAATCCTAAATGATTTTTCTTCTGTAATTTCATTAGAGTTTAGAAATTTAATTAGATTTTGAATCACTCTGAAATAAAGTAGCAAAACACCGAGAGACTGAGAGTGGTGGTTATTTTGTCCTTTGAGGCCACATTCTTGGTCTCAAATTGGCATGTCTTCATTAGTAGGAAGTTTGCAGAACTTCTTGATATATTATTGTCTTTCAGAATGGACTCCGAATAGGTCTTTGGAGAGCATTAGAAGAGTACACAATTATTATGCACACTCTTCTTGAGGTTTAAGATCATCTGCCTTGCATATACTTAATAAAAATATGTCTCTAAAGTTTTTTGAGAAACTGTGGAGATAGGAAAGATGTTCCTTGAATGCCCCAATGCTGTTCCTGGATTATTAGCAACTACCTGTACATTATGATGCAGTGAGGGGCTGTTTGCTTAACTTTAATGATTATGTAAGGTTTATGGTTATTTTTATTGCTACAACATATGAACTGTCATGGTGGCTGTAATTAGAGGCAAGCTAAAGCGCTACTGTTACAGCCCTCTGGGACTGGGGAGAGACTGCTTCCTTCTCATCAACTTGGCCTCTGTGCAAGAGTTGGCAAAAAAAAAAAAAAAAAAAAAAAAGGAATCAAACTGAATGAAGAGTTCTTACCTCAAAACAGGTTATGACACAGAAAAAATGAAAAGAACATGAAAACTTGAAGCCAACAGCTTGCACCTAATGAAGCTGCAAAGAAGCAATCTTCTGTTCCCTGAAATATCCTCATTTGTTGAATTCTCTGAAGGGCTGTGCCCAAGTCTTATCCCGAAGGCTGTTCAAGTGGCACATTGACAGCGGAAATGTGCTAAGGGCTTCTACATGTCTCTGCCACTCTGCTGCTGCCTCTATCCAAATATCCTCCACTGGGGGCTGAGAGCCTTGGGATAGACCGAAATGTATAGAGAAAACAGCCCGGAGGCTCCAGGAGCTCATGTAGGAGTCCCTGGGTTGCAGGAAAGATAAAGTCAGAACCACCAAGGGATAAAATGGGTCAGACAATTCAACTACAGTCAGTCTGAAGAAGGTGGGATAGTTTGGCTGGGAAGCTGAAGACACAATTATGGACTCAGGGAAGCTGAGATTTCTGTGGCATGAACAGGAGGGTCCAAGAGGCAGTGAGATGAATGCAAGAGGAGAGGGATTCTGTTGAAAAGAAGGCCATGGGAGAAGCTCCAGAGGATGCTGGGGTGAGGGAATGGAATAGGTTTCTGGTGGAATAGAATAGACCCGGTGGGAGCAGAGCTGCAGAATTGAGATGGACCGGGCAGCGGCAGACCCAGGAAAACATGGCGCCAGGCTCCACCGCCACCCACACAAACTATGCCGGTCCATTTCTTGCCTTCTCTTCTAGATCGTGAGTTCTCTGAGCAACAGGGATGTGTCTGATCCTTTTTAGTTTCCATGACACACACATAGCAATTCCTGGAATACAGCAGAGTTTCAATGACTGTTTAATGAATGAATGAATGAATGAACAAATGAACAGTATCAGAATGTAGCAAAGAGCCAAAACCTCTGCTATAAGTGGAATCTGATGGAGGCTCAGCGTTTGCCCTTGGATAGCAAATGGGGTACATGGGGGCCCTCCTTGAGAAGGTCAGCTGGTAATTCTTAACCAAAACATTCACAATGGATATGCTCTTTGACATACAAACTGCACTGTTGGAGTTGTTTTTTAAGAAAACAACCTCAAAGATGGAAAATAACCCTACACACCAATATACCTCTAAAAATGAAAAATTAGAAATAACCCAAGTGCTCAGAGAGGAACATACCAAACGAGGATACAAGCACTTGATGGGATATAGGATATAGTGCAACTAATAACAATAATTTTTACTAAGTAACGATACAGAAAACCCCATTTGAGGAGAAAACAGTACACAAAATTTGTTTAAACAGCATGATTACCAAAACGCACAGAAGAAAAGACTATCAGGACGCATATCAAAATGACAGGAATAACTGTGTTTGGACTATAAGCCTACGGGAGAATCAATGTCTCCTCCTCCCAACTTTTCTGTGTTTTCCAAACTTTCATTAATGCCACAGCAGTGGTCCCACTTCTAAAAGAGCCTTCAGCCTCATCCACATCAGTAGCCCCCAAATGTCTGCCAATCCGCAGTCCCAACCGTTAAGCAGGCTCTTCTGGGGGTGGGAGAGCTTCCCAGGAGAATTTCTAGTGGGATTTTCACCAGAGAATTGTCTTTTGAGTTCCGCAACCCCTCCCCCCACCCCGTCTGCTGACTTCCGCTCACAAAAACCTAAATCCAGTCCCGTTGAAAACGTACAGCAGCTCGAAGTCATGGAGCTGAATGAAGCTTTATGCATTTTTCCCCCTCGCTTTCAAGATTTTATTCCATTTTATTTTATGCAAGTCACCAAGGCTCCATTTGTGTCAAACTTCTGCCTTAGGTCCCAATCGGGACAATTATCTACCACTTATCTGCATCCTTCTGTCATTTGCACTGGAATTTAGTGTTCTCATCACATCCTGTTCGGAGCCTCGCCTGCTTCTGAGCAGTTGGGAAGAGTTTTCTCCAGTGTCAGACATCATCTTCGAGCTCGGCTCTCGTGCTTTCAGGGGCCGCCTTATCCCTCGCTCTGCTCAAAGGTTTGCCTCCCCAATTACCTGAGCTCTAAGCCGCCAGCCCTCTCCTCGGGCCCTTTGCTCCGTGAGGAACCCAGAGACAGAAGCAGGGGTACCCACCAGGGGAGCCAATGGAAGGAACACGATAGTGAGTCAATTGTGAGCGCTAATTAAAGTTGGGGGTAGGGGGAACACCGAGGGACGATGCAGAGCCCACACTCAAAACTAGACAGGCAGGAAAAGTGAGCACTGCTGGGCTGGAGAAACAGCTCTCTGGGAAAAGAGAGAGAGAATCAGAGAGGGAGGGAGGGAGAGAGAGGAAGCTGAGCCATGACCTAAGGGTCTGGGGCTAATCCCGAGAGTCCCAGCTGTTCCTGGGGCCCAAAGAGGGGTCCTGGGCTTGGGAGCCTTCAGTGCTGGCTCTGAGCTCTGGCTCACTCCTTACCAGTCGCGTCTAGGTGAAGCAGGATGAGTCACGGTTGTCCCACAGGGCTGTCAGGAGGCCGTGCTCGCCCAAGAGGGGAGGCAGCCGTGCGCACGGTTAGGAGCCGAGCGGCCTGAGGCCCAGTTTCCACACCCCCACTTACACGCGGTGGCCAAGTCCCATAATGTCCCTGGGTCTCCGTTTCTGCATCTGTAACCTCAGGGTGATGGTCACAGTGAGCTGACATGTGACAATGAGGGCTGCTCCTGCCACATGTTGCTGCCCACTCGCTAAGCCAGGACAGTGTCTGGCACGTGGTGGGAACGCCCGAGGCCTCACTGGCTTCCAGCTGCCTCAGGAGCAGGAAACACCCCTGCTTTTCTCTTCCTGGTTCCTTCTGGCCCCCAATCCAGCTGGGCTCGGTTCGGGCCCACTCCTGTGCCCCCACCTTCCCAAGCTGGGCAGCTCCGGCTCCGTGATGGCCCATCGGCAACCTCCTGGCCTCACTCACATCTCCACCCCACCTCCGCCCCTCAGTGGCCAGAAACAGAGGGTTCACCGGTGCCCTGCCCCAGGTCCGGCTCAGCCTCCTCTCCAGACACAGACAACCAAGGGCTGGTGACAGAGTCACCCTGTGTCCCCGCTACCCCACATCCTCCCTCACTTCATGTCCCTGCCGGGGCTCGTCTTCACAGCAGCACATGAGGCTTGCTACTGGCTCTCGGTGGCCACTCCGCCCCACCCCCCACCCCCAGGAGGCACCGGAGCAGAGCTCCCCTCCGGCCCCTCCTCTCCTCCCTGAGGAGAAAGGATGGCAGGGCCTGCCTCTCCTCTGTCTTGGCTCCTGGTGTCAGCACAGGACTCCGAGCAGGACCCCTGGCACAGGTTCAGCCCAGGGAGGGAGGTAGAATCCCATGATTATAGACAGACCCTGCCTTCACAGAGGAGCCACAATGAAGCCACAGTCTTCCTGTAAGAACCGCTGTGGTGAAAGTGAACATTCCAGAAAGATTTGTCTCTCAGGCCTCAGAGCTTTCACAGGAACTAACAGAGAGGATTCTCCATCCCTCAGGGCCTGGGTGGCAAGAACACTTTCCCTTGGGCTCCCACATTTCCTCTGTCTTTGCTTCTCCTCAGAAACATCATTTATAATAGCAGCTATTGTCAATGTATTGAGTGAAGACCCCAGGCCCTGCTACCCCCTCTCCAGATAAGGAAACTGACTCTCAGAGAGCTGAGCAGCTTGCCCAGGATCCACGAGACTGGAACTTGGCCGGCTGACTCCCAAGTCCATGCTCTTCTCACAAGAAAAGTCCCCAGTGCTGCTGGAAGGGGGTTTGGAGCTCATTCGTGAAGTCAGATGCAGGAACTATAAGAGCCTTCAGCCTGGAGTGGTCGCTTGGACTAAAGCAGGGCATCTGGACGCTGTTTTGGGGACAGCGAGTGGCTCTCAGACTCTGCCTGGCTGCTGTTGGCCAGCCTCATCCCTAAGCTGAGTGACTGAAGAGCAAAGTGATTCCCCTCCCAGCTTTGCAACCACCCCAGAGTGGGGCCTCTCCTCTGCCCAGAGGAAAACCTTGGATTTTGGTTCCTGGCATTCCTTCCTTCTCCCACTGTAGAAAACCTAGGTAGAAACTTCTCTGGTGTTCTGGATTGGAAACGTCATCTTCTGGCCTGTCATGGCGTTTTTTTCTCCTAGGCAGCTTTGATGTAAATGCCCCCTGGTGGGGCAGTGAGACATTAAAAATACCTACAGAAACTAAAAGGTAGTATATGGCCACTGCCACCAACTGGTGCTGTTTGGGGACAGAAAGTCTCCTGGGGGCACATCCATCACCCTCCACACAGCTCTCATGGAAGAAAAGTCTCTCTTCTACTCAACCTGAGTGCAAGAGCCGGGCCCTCAGCAATGGAGAGTACCCTGGAGGGGGCAGTACTGGGGGACACAAGGCCTACAGCAATTTCTCTCATCACCTGTGCACCCGCCAGGGCCTGAAGCCATTCACCTGCTGCATAGGTCTCATGTTAGGAGTTTTCAGCGTGGGCTTTGCCATGCCTTTCTTCCCAGGAGAAGGTGTGGTACAGAGGCAGGGGCTGTGAGCCTGATTTGCTAATGAGGTGGGAGAGAGGTTACTAGCTTCCCGCACAATTGTCTCAGCTGTCACTTTACCCAGTGGCCTTTGAGTCAAGTCGGCAGAAACTTCTTTCCATTTCAAAGGCAGGAGACAGCCTGGTAGGGTTAAAGTCAATCATCTCAGACTAGGCACAAAGTTGTCTGAGCAAGAAAACTGGAGACCTGAGCTCAGTCCTCTATACCAAGGGCAGATCTCAGGCACAGCTTCACCTCCTTCCTGAGAATCAATTTTCCCCATTAGGAAGGAAACTGGTAACAGTTCCAGAATGGACTGAATACAAGCATCTGCTTAGAAGGATTTCATTTGATCATATTGTTTTTCAGAATACACAGAATTATGCAGAAGAAAAAAAGAAACATATCTGTACATTTCCCTTGCAGCTTGGGGCAGGTTTTATCGCTTTTAGCCAAAAGCCTGTGATAAGATTTAGACTAAAGAGCAAATAAGCTATGATCTTCGGTGTGGCTCAGGGTTACAGGGAGCAAATGATTTTCGGAGCACAACTGGAAAGATATTTAGCATTTTCAAAGGCAGTTCATAAAAGGAATCAGCATAGTATCCACCATATTGATTTATCTGGACCGTCTACCACCTCTTTAGCTCTGATTTTTTGAAGTCACCGCACAGAGTGACATCCAAGGTAACCCATCCGTCAGAGTCGGCAGTTAGGAGCCAGGCTTCTGTGAGCGCTAGTTAGAACGACACGGGATTCGGGGTGTGGCTCTGCAAGAAAACATAAGATGAAGATCCCACTACTTTAGGGTGGAGGTGACAAGGTCCCAAGACTGGGTGGGGTTAGGGGAAAGCTCTTGATTATTCATATGCGTTCCATCCTTCACCTTCAAAAGTATTTCTTGTTAGGATTTGGTTTCCACCATGTCACTGCACCTTGAGTATATTCCTTGTGCCACATTGCCCACGAGCTGTGTAACCCCCAGACAACTGACATTCATGAAAATCCCCCAAGGTGAGGATGCCCAGACTGATCAGGCAGGAAGTAGCTTGCAGAATACCTAAGTCCACCCTCCTGGAGCAGGCGAGGCCTGGATGTATGAAAGGACCCGCTCATGTCACAGTGTTGGCAGGTGGCCTGGCTCAGATCTCCCTTCTCTTCACCTCATCTCTTATTGATCCCGTATCTGGGTGACTTCCTCTGCTTCTCTTCAAAGGAAGCAAATTCCAGAAGTGAATTCGATTTGGGAAAAGAACTAACATTCACCCAGAGTCAAGTCCAGAATACTAGATAAACAGTCAAAGGTGCAAGATGATGAGGTTAAATGAATCTTTCCTGTGACCTCCCTATGATCAGCCTGTTCCCCCACAGCTTCACTCTGTAGATGTCACACCCAGGAGCTTTGAGGTATCTGAAATGACCCATGCTTTTCACGGCACCCTGATTCTCCAAAGGAAAAACACGATCAATAAAGTCAGCAAAAGGGTTAGCCTGAGGATAATGTGTTTCCTGGTGTTTCAGAAAGGGCGGGTGCCCTGGAATGAAGCCTTATTTCTTTGTTGTGTTTCCAAGCATGGCTGTTAACAATTTGGCCACTTTGAGTGGCTCTTCACCTTTCCCAGAATAGCTCTAGATGTCTCTTCTATTAATTGCTGGAGGGGAAAATGAGAGTTGTCGTGTCTGCTGGATGTAGACATGAAGCCAAATGGCTATTGAAACTATTAGTGCTGAGACAGTGAGTTGTTCACGCCTCTGGTCCCATGATCTCATTTGGACAAAGCAGAACTCCATTTCCGTGGAAGGAAGTCATCATCATGTTCGACAAGCTAGTTTAGGATTCTGGCCTTCTACATGCGCTGCACACATACGTGGCCTGGAGGGTGCAGACTATTTTGCCAAACTGAGGTCATCAAGACACTGGGGATGCTTCAGTTTGAACCTTTGCCACTGTAGGCTTCCTATCTTGTGGTGCTGTCTGTCATTATATGTACTTACTAGCCCCTATGTTCACATGGCAGTGTGTATCCTGAAGGCATGGACCAGCTCTTGCACCTAAGAAACACAATAAGTAACAACTACAGAGAGCTTTTGTCCCAGATTCTGTTCTGATATGTCTTTGGTATTAATTTGCCTCTTCAATGGAAAGTAAAAAACCACTGTGACAGTGGTTGTCATAGTGAGTTGGCACAATTAGCGCCCTCTGTTTTACAGATGAAACACTGGGGGGTAGAGACGTCACTCTCCTAACACGCAGCTAGTGGGGGCAAGAGTGGCAGAGGCGGGATGTAAAATCAGGCAGTCTGATCTAGAAGGTGGATCTTAACTGCTATTCTAGACTGTCTCTAAAAAGCGGGTGTCAATAAATGGCCGGGGGGTGCCATATCCAATATCACGACACCAGTCTGAGCCTAATGATGATCTGCAAGACTGTTTCTCAGCCCGAACTATTCTGAACTATTTATATTCTCTACTAAAACCCCTGGAGTAAGATTGAAGCTCATGGTGTGGGATGGTGGGGAAGGGGGACAGGGTGGAGAAGGGTGTGACGCTGCCAGGGGGGGCTGGTAAATACCAAATGATGGGTTACTATCAACTATCCTTCACCCTTGCTCTGGCTCAATTTCCCAAGCTCTAAAGTGGAACAATAAGGATAGACTCAAAAGGGGGGTTAATCCGAGCAGGATAAATACCAAGAAACCCACACCATCCCACATCAAAGTAAAACTACAGTAAATCAAAGACAAAGAGAAAATATTTAAAGAAGCTAGAAAAGACGCATTACCTTCAGGGGTACAATAATAAAACCAAGCATTGACTTCTCAACAGAAATGATGGAAACCAGAGGATTATGGAATTGTACCTTCAAAGTTCTGAAGGCAAATCAACTGCAGAACTAGAATTCTATATCCAGCAAAAATACCCTTCAAAAATAAAAGCAAAATAAAGATATTTTCAGGCAAACAAAAATAAGGAATTTATCATAGCAGAATAACCACTAAAGGAAGTATTGATAGGTTTAGACAGAGAAAAATGATTCCAGATAGAAGAAGAGATGCAAAAAAAAAAGAGAATGATGAGCAACAAAAAGAAAAAAATAATGTAAGTAAACATAAACGACTCTTGACTATGGAAAGCAATAACAATAATGCCTTGGGATTTGAATAGGTATAGAATTGAAATGCATGACAACAAACACATAAGGCAGGAGGGGGAAATGGAATTAAGAGTAATATCCTGGGCACCTGGGTGGCTCAGTAGGTTAAAGCCTCTGCCTTCGGCTCAGGTCATGATCTCAGGATCCTGGGATGGAGCCCTGCATCGGGCTCTCTGCTCAGCAGGGAGCCTGCTTCCCCCTCTCTCTCTGCCTGCCTCTCTGCCTACTTGTGATCTCTCTCTGTCAAATAAATAAATAAAATCTTAAAAAAAAAAAAAAGAGTAATATCCTTCCATTATCTGAGAAGTGGTAGGGGTCTCAATCTATAGTTGACATTAATAAGTCAGTGATACATGTTGCAAGCTCTAGGGAAACCATCAAAATTAGTAAAATAATATGTAATAAGCCACCTAATAAAGGAGGAAGAGCTAAATATTTTTAAAAATACTTAATCCAAAAGAAGACAAGAAAGGAGAGGACAAAGGAGCGTGGAACAGGCAGAGCAAGTCAGAAGAATTGGCAAAAGGATAGTTATAAACCGAAATACATTGGCAAATGCAATAAGTGTAAATATAAGAAATACTTCAACAAAAAGACACAGATGCTCAGACTAGAGAAGTCTATGGTACTTACAAAATACACACTTTGTATGATCCACGACGGCTGAAAGTGGAAGGATAGAAATGATATGTAATGTAAGCATCAACAAAAGAATGCCGAGGAGGCTCTATTAACATCAGATTTTGAGAGAAGAAGCAGTACTAGAAAAAAAAAAAGAGGAACGTTTCATAATAAGAAAAATCTCACCAGGAAGATATAATGATCCTAAAATTTTACATCTAACACCACCACCTCAAAATATACACAAGAAGAAATGACAGAACTCAAATGGAAATAGGCAAATTCACAGTCATAGTGGGAGATTTTACAACATCTCCCAAAGTAACTGACAAAAAAGCAGAAAATAAAATCAGTAAAAAGAAGGAGGAGGAGACTGAACGACAGATTTAAAAAATTGCTCAATTGGCTAAAATAGAATATGGCGCCAGTATTTCAAGGCTGTTACCCACCGTAAGCTACAAGGGAGGAGATAACATTGTGGTTACAAGAATCTAGAAATAGATAGTCCTGTAGAGAGGATCACTTTGAGAGAGGGGACATGACCCTCAGTCAAGACACAAAACCCAAGGCAAGTGCAAGGAGGGACCTGGGGCAGTTCCCTCTGGTCTTCCCAGTGCTCCCCACTCACCAAGTACAAATGAAGACCATCGATATAGTCCCTACAAATCCGCCTCTCTGGGCAGACAGCAGGGTGGACAAGAGCGAGCAGTATAGCCGGGGGTGGGGACAAAAGAAAGACATCCAGCACAGGTATGCAAAAATGAAGCTTGTAGTTACTACAACTCAGTTTAATTTTTGACTCCCTACCCCAACTCTAACTTTTACAGACATTTAATCCTTTTGCTTTCCTATAAACTCAGAACACATGGAATTTCTTATCACTTAATGGTTTAAAATAGTTACATCAGGATTTTTCCTTTTTCAGGATTTTCCCCCTTTCTCGTGGTTTCTTCTTGCTTCAGGAGTTGACACGGAACTTTGGGGTTTACAAGGCAGGGGAGAAGAAAGGTGGAAGGGGGCCCTGTGCTTGGTGTCGATCTCTATTAGATCTGAGGTGTCCTCTTGCTTTCGGTAGGACACTTCCCACTTGGTCTGTGGCATAGCCAGTGAGCGACACTCTCTTCTGTGACAGCTTGTCTGGTCTGCGGGCACCGACTCAATGCCAGTGCAGCTCCCTGCACGTGGCAGACTCCTAGTCCATCGCCGTATCTCCAGACAGCGGGGACTGGCCCAGCTCTGTTATTCCATGTGTATTCTTTCATCTCAGCCACCAGACTCTGTATAGACGCACCATAATCCGTCCATGTCTCTGCTTAACTCCCATGTCCTACCAGGGACCCACTGAGAAATTGAAATGCTATATAGAGCCTTGGGAAACTAGGAAACATATTGGGAAAGAGGAACTCCCCCTGACCCTCTCATACCGAGGTATGCTATACCCACTCTTCTCTGCTACCCCAGGACAACACAAGTGATATCACGAGCTCACTCCAAGGCTACTCTACAATAGTGTAATACAAGTTCTCTCTACTCCCCAACCCCCAGAGTCAGGGGGATGCGGAGGGTAGAGCATCCCCCACACGCCCTGCTTTCTTCCACTTTAAACTCTCTTCCTTACCTCAGTTTGGAGGGTCTTTGAATAGACTTGGGAAGGAACTAGAGAAGCAGAAGACTGCGTATTGTCTCCTTTCAAAGGTTTTTAGCTTATACTCATAGCTAGCCTTTGGAACCAGAATCCAAGCTAGACCAAAGATGTATGGTATCAATTTGACAAGCCCCACTGGGGTTCAAGGCGAGCCCTTATCTCATAGTTATGGAGCAGAAAAAAAAAAAAAAAAGATGGCAAGTTTCTCATGAGAGTCCCCTCACCAGTAAAGAAGGGTTCTAGCTCATGTGAAGAGTCAGTCCCCTCCTTGTGTTCTCAGTCTCATCCCCCTCATCTTCTGAAGAGTTGTATTTCTTCTGCCAACCCTTTTCTTTCCTACAGCATCAGTCATCCAACGGCTTACAAATGCTTAGTTTAAAACCAACCAAAATTCCCTTGACTTTCCTCCTATTCTCCAGCTACTGTCTTATTTCTCCACTCCCCTTATTAGCAAAACCTCTCAAAAAGACCATCTACACTGGTTCTTTACTCCTCTTCACCTGCCCTGGACTCTTCAACTCCCTCCAAGGGTGCAGTCATATTCATTGCCTTGTTGAAATCACTCTTGTCAAGGTTACCAAATTCCAAGTCAAATTCCAAGATGGCACCTCCCTCCTCTTCTTATTGACCCTGAACCGCACAGTGGGCCACACCTCTTCCTTGGCACATGTGCCTCTCTCAGCCTCTGTATAGCACACTCTCCTTGCTTTTCTGCTCTCCCCATTAGCACTCCTTCTCAGGCTCATTGACTTCTCTCTTCATCATACCCATTCCATGGACATATTTACCTTAAGACCTTTTTGGTCTTTCTTCTATGATTGCTCTTATATTCACTCTCCAAACAAGTCCCCCACCCAGCCAGCAGACTCCCCTATCCAACTGCCTTCCTGACCTCTCCACTTGCATTCCAGCTGACATCTGAAATTTAGCAAGCTAGAAATAGGACTCCAGGCACGCCCTTCCCTGCAGACTGCCTCTGAGACTCCTCCATCCCCACAGCTCGTCTTCCCCTTCACCCACCCTATGTGGGGGGTACACACGTTGAGTCCCTCTCCATACCATACCGTGTCCAAGCATCCTAACAGAACCCACAGCCATCACCAGTCGCCTCCATTGGGACCAACCTGGTCCAATCACCACCACCTCTTGCTGGGACCATTCCAGCACCCTCAACTGGTCTTCCAACTCCTGCTTTTCTCCACCCAGCAACCCCAGTGATGCATAAACGCATCACAAACGTGATACATCTCATGTCGTTTCCCACATTAAATCCTTTAAGAGTATCCACTTAGTATAAAATTCAAACTTGATTTTTTTCCGGCTTTATTGAGAGATAACGGACATAGAGCATTGCAGAAGGGGAAGGTGTAGGGCATGGTGATTTGATGCATGCGTGTATTGCAAAATGATGACCACACACAATGCCAGCTCTTCCCTGTGATGCTTCTTTTTCTATGGTGGTCAAACCTTAAATTCCTATTTTATCATATGTCGGGAACCAAAAATAAACACATAAATAAATCTCAACATACTCATGATGCATCTGAGTTTACAAAGCTTCACTGATGAGCTTGAATGGGTATCTCTGAAAACAGGAAGCAAATAGGTTTATCATTTGGATTTTAGTCAACCTAACCTTACCTAATATTAACATCGGCATCAAGTTTCACAAGATTAAAGATAAAGGGGGTGTTTTTAACTGTGCATTCGCATCATCATCACCAACCCTCCCCCCAAATTTCTCCTAAGTAGTAGAATGCCTACAATAGGTAAGGTACTTCTTAGGCAACTAGTAAATGCCAGTTTATGCGGGAAAGTTGAGGCTGAGAGGGAAGGTGACTTGTCCAAGGACACATGGCTAATGTGCGTCGGCAGAACTGGGACACAGTCTCAGGGCTTCTGGACTCCAACGCCGCTTTGCCCTTTGCCACGTGACTGCCTGTGAGTGGCTGAAGCCGGTAGCGGAGATGGGCGCAGTCCCTGAGCTCTGCACACCATAGCGGCCGTGCTGCGGGCTTCACACCCATCACCCCGCTCAGTCCCCATGATAGTGCACTATGGGCAGTGTGTCCTCTAATCACACCATTTGCACACCGGGAGCCAAGGCTCCGGGTTTACCGATTGCCCAAATCAAACAGTGGTACAGTCTGGCCGAGATTTGAACCCAGGGCATTGTTAGGCTATGACCCAGGCTATGACCCACTCAGAGTCATACCCCATCCTAGACCCTCCCCTCCCGCCACACACACACACAAATACAGCTTTGGGACCTCAAAAGCAACAAGCGTGGTTCCCTAGGAGGAAGACAGGGTGTAGGGTGGGCAGTGGGACGGGTGCCGTGCACGGACTCTGGCCAACACTGGGGGGTGGAGGGATTCTTCTAGCCCAAGGATGGGCTGCAGCTCCCCCCTGCTCACTCACCCCCCGTCAGGGTGGCTCCAGGGAGATCTGGTGGGAATCCAGGACCAGAACCTTGACGGTTCAGGGTTTCCCATCCCATAGCTACTGCAAAGCACCGTATCTTGGGCGAAGCATTAGGTCATCATTTCTCAGCCCTCCCCTGAGGCAGACAGTCACTGTTCTAACTTGAGTCCGCCTCCCTGATGGAGTTGGCGTGGGGCCTCCTGTCAGTTGGTGCAGGTGACTTCCTTCCGTGACACCTGTATAGTGATAGGAAATCCCTCCAGGATCCAATGCTCCACGCCCTTCCTCCAGTGTAGGATTGTCTGTCTGCTCTCTCACATAACGTCCTGGCCCAGGAGGCTGCGTGAGCATCAGACAGCCAGTGAGGGCAGAGCCTGAGGGTCAGACCCTCATGGTCAAGGTCAGGCACGTGGGTTCAATCAGGGTCCCTAGGGGAGTGAAGACCTGGAGAGGTGGGGGGAGATGAGAGAGGCCAATCAGCAGAGTCTGGAGTGGATGGGCAGGTCTTCTTCTTCTCCCCAGCCTGGTGCCCGCCCCCCTGGACCCAGGGTGCTGTTTCTCACTTCTCATGAGGAGAGCGTCCTCTGCTTGTCATTAGTGCAACGACTCCCTGACATGCCGCGTGCCTGCTTTCAGCTGCCTCCTCATTTGTAGAGTGCAGTAGCCAGCCAGCTCGCCCCTCCAGACCTTCCAGCCGCATCTGACCTACCTGTTCGCTCCTGAGGCCCTATCGCTTCTCTCCTGGAGAGACATGACGAGCACCAGACCCGTGAACTCGTAGGCGGGTGATGGACTGGGGTCACGGGATGCAGGGGCTGGGATCAGAATCCTCACTGCCTGCTGAGTGGCACCAGGCAGACCAGTATCCCTCTCTGATCCCCATGGTGATTAGGCGATTTCTAAAAGAAAGCCTTTCCAGTCTTAGGATTAAGTGACCGATGAAATGTTACTTTGAAAACATCATGCTCCTATCCTCTAGCCAAAGCGCTTTGAGCACCAAACCTAAAAGCTGTCACCTGCTTCCTTGTCCTCTTTACTGCCCGTGAGCTATGACAAATTGGCTACAACTGGAATGCTTCCTAGGTCGGCGCCCGGATAGACACGGGACAGAAAAATTCCGGGCAGCCCACTATATTATTGTTGCTTTCTGATAACACTGCACGGCTCTTAAAATAGTTCTCAAGTAGATGTTGTGACCTTCAAGCATGTCAAGGCCGAGGGGAAAGAGAGCGACACAGCTGGATAACAAGGGCCCGCTTCCGTGTCCTGCTCTGTCAGGAAAGGCCCGGCGAGGAGGAGAGGCGGCAGCCACCCCTGCAACCCACAAGGGATGCAGCTCCAAGCAGCCGCGAGGAAATGAGAGCTGCCAGCCCCGAGCGGGACCCTCCCATGCGGCAAAGGCAGCGCACACGCCTGAGCCTGATGGGGGCCCACGCAGTGGCTGAGACCCAGCCAGTCACCTGCTCGGGGCTGTCTCCAGCTGGCAGGCCCGGTGCCACCTCGGGGCAAGCCCACACCCTGCCCGAGAGAGCCCATCTGTCTCCTACACAAGCTCTCGCCAACTCGGCCGCCAGGCCCCCTCCGTGGTGAGCGGTGAGATCCGTAGAGTCCCTTCCTCTTTATCAGCACTGCATCTCCTGCTTTTTTGCTGACCAGTACCCTCTCTTGATGATGCGTTTGTGGAAATCTGCAGATTTCTGCTGTTTCATGACATTCTCTTTTCACCAACCCAATGTGGCATGCAAAGTATTTCCAAACATGCATGACCGTGTGCAGCACTTCTCACAAGATTTTTTTTTCTGGGCATAGTCCTTAACCTAACAAGGTCACTCTCTTCCTTTGAGAGCATAGGAGGCTACCCTCTTGGTGACATTCTGCCTCCCACCCCTGGTCTGCAGAAGAAAGTTGGTGGGGCTTGGACTTGGCAGCCCGCAGCTCTGTATGACCTTAACAGTAAGGTTAGGGTAGGGTTAGTAGGGTTCCGTGACAATCTGTGGGTTAAGGGAGACATATGGAGCCCACTTCACAGGTCAGTAAGCAGAGGCTCAGCAAATGGCCCAGGAAAGCAGTAGGTCAGCTCCTGAGTCTAGGCCTTTACAATGATCCCAGTCCTTTTTCACCATGTGAGATTATTCTAGGCTCTTATTCTTAGAAGACACCTTGCAGATGTGATTAGCATTTAAGTGCTTATTTTCAACACAACACAGGGAGTAAAAAAATATATATATATATAATGTAAATATTTACATACATTTACATATATATGTAAATCTGGGATCTAAGAAAGATGTGAACAACTAGGACTCAGAAGGCAGGAACCTGGGCAGTAGCAGCATCCACGGCCTCAGCAGGACATCTCTGGCCTTCCCTCTGGAGCCCGGCTGTGGGCCCAGCACCAGCCTCTGCCCTTCTCTGAGTTCCTAGAAAGAATATGATTAGGCACACTTGGTCAGCTGCCTACGCATGGACCATAGAGGCAGGTTTGCCCTGGGGTATCAGCTCTGTGTTCCTAGAGAAGGAAGAATTGTAGTAAGCTTGGTGATTGTGCCTCTCTCAGCCCCTCAGAAGGGTCTGTTATAGTCAAAGGAAATAATTTCTAATGGGTAATAGCAGGAGAAGGTGAAAAGGGTGGCTCAGGGGTAGACTTTTGGTGCAGAGCAAGCAGAAGTATTTGGACTTTTCCTGGGTACAATGAAGAGCCACTGGTGGGTTTGGGCAGAGGAGAGACTTGACACGCTAATGTGCTCATGATTGTTTGTTCCCCTGACAGCTCAGATGTACTCCCAGCGGTGTCCCTAAAGGGTGTGACCTCTGAGGGAAGCCTCATGACCTAGACTTCTGTCCCCTCTGGAATGCCTACGCTGCTGTACCCCAACATTTTGCCCATGATGGCTGATGTGCTAATCTGTGTCACTAGCTTCCACAATCAGACTGAGCTTCTGCTGTTTGAATGAAAGAAACCTACCTAATTCAGCCATCACCATGACGTGGCCCAAGGGCCCGTCCTCCCCACACTTCCCACGCCCTGCAGCTGCCTGTGCTTGTCCCTGGAAGCCAACTAACTCCTCATGGGGGAGTTGTAGCCAACCTTTAAGGTCTCAGATTCTGCCCCCTTCCTGAAGCTCTTCCTGATCTTTCCAAATGGATATGATGTCTCCCTAGACCCCCTTCTACCTACTAGAGGGCACTTCCCTCATTCGGTCTGGTGGTCTCAGGAAATCATCTTTTACCAACTCTCTCAACTAGAATTGCAGGGTCTCTGTAGGCAGAATCTGGGCTCCTTCTCTGAGTCTGCCACTGGCCCTCACCAGGCCTACAACAGAAAATGCCCGGCGTTGGTGTAACAGAATGGGGGTACATAGAGAGAGGATGGGACCTGAGGAGAGGACATGGATCTGAAGTTCTCAAGTGCCCTGGCCAGCCCTGGCCAGTGGTGGGCAGAGGTGCGGACGCAGAGTCAGGGTCCCATGGGAGACAGGGCTCGGTTCCACATACAGCACTGTGCACGGGCCCCCGTGCCTGCCCGTGTAGGCTGAGGGCCATTTCTCCACTCCAGAGAAAATGCCCATGGGTGGCACCATGGAGTCTGAGCAGCCCTCCCTCCCAGGAGGATGGCTGGACTTAATGGCCCCATCTGTCAAGAGTGACTAGAGCTCCGGCCCCAGGGCTGGGAGCTATCCTGCGAGACCCCCTCTTGCCTGTCATGTGGGCATCCCTGGGTGCCATGTGCATGTGCTCAGGCCATGAGGGCACATTCAACAATGCACAGTGCTGGGTGGAGGCAGCATTAGGAACCTGAGAAAGTTCTCGGCAAACAAGCCTGAGCTAAGGACCCTCTGCCTCAGGAGAAAGTGCTAGAAACCCGGCTGCGGTAAAGAAGTATGGTGTACAGCCATTGGCTGCCAGGGAAAAGCACGATGTGCAAAGGAAGGGAGAGGATCTGCCCCCACGCTGCTGTCTTGGAGGGCCAGCCTGGTCTTCTGAAGCCAGGCTGAGTGCTGGGACCTGCTCCTGACCCAGAAGTCCTGCCCCAGGCCCTCTGCCCGGCCTTCCCGCCTTTCCCTCAGGAAATGCCTTTCCAGGAGGCCAAGGAGTCATTTTCCAAAAGGCATGAAGCACCGCCTACCTTGGAGTGGCCTGCAAGGCTTCCGAGGGAGCAGCTCCTTCAGTCATAGGAGCAGAGCCATTTGGTTTAAAATACCCATAAAAGCAGCAATGCTCATTTCCTATATTGGGTCGTATTTCCTAATTACTGTCCCAGAGGAAAACCTAGCGAGCAGGAGAGAGAAGCAGCCAGCCTCACAGCCTTCATTTGTACATTTAAATAAAGTGTGATTAAAAAGCATACCCTGCACATTTCCCTGAAACACCTTCCTTTGGTGGACATTTCTGATGAACACAAAATGGAATCACTTGAAAAAAATATTAGTTCAGCTTGAAAGTAATTGCCACTTATTTTGTTTATAAGGCAGGCTCTGCTGGTGACATCAGATTAGACTTAACTGCATCCTGTTTTGATGCTAACTAATATTTGCCCTAATACTAAGCATAAATAAGTAGGAATTTCTCCTGAGACGCTACAGATATTACATCTTTAATGGGACCTAATAGTCAGAGGCAAGCCAATTGCCCTGCTGTGGGATCATAATTACGCGCTCTCTTTTTTCCCCCTTTTAAATTTCACGATCTGAGAGGAGCACTCGAAGCCATTAGGCTTTCTCGAGAAATGTGGGGTAAAAATAAAACCACCCCTGTGCAAACTCCACGTCGTCCATTCCGGAAGGTGACGGCGTTCCCGACGCTCCCTCAAATGCACTTGCTTTCCCGGGGTGGCTTGCTAAGTGCCGGGTGCCCCTGGGCTGCCCGCAGGAGGCGGGGCGTTTGGAAGGAGACACATGCGCACTGGGGCCGGGCGCCTGATCTTGGGGTGGCCTCTGCCCCCCAAGAGAGGCTCCCACCGCCTCCGAAGGTGTCTCTGGTTTTCGCCCCCACTCCCCAGACCTCTGCAGGGAAAACATCCTCCGACTTTATGTGCGAATGATGCTGTTGCTTTTTTTTTTTTTTTTTGCTGGGAGGACGTTCAGTGGTGAGAACTCAGAGCCCCGCCTCGAAGGACACTGGGACCACGTGGACGAGGAGAGCCCTAGATAAGAGCGAGATCAAGCTGCCAGCCCGAGGCCTGTCCCCTGCCCCTGTCCTACCATACAGCTGAGAACCTGGGGCTCGGGGACAAGAAACGGGGTGAGCACTTTGAGAAAAAACTGGAGATCCCTTTGTGAGGTTAGAGGCAGAAGGGGGGCTGTAAATGATGCAGAAAGAGAATGTGGGAATGTGCAGGGTGGGGAGCCTCACCCACACGGGCTCGGAACAAGAGGCTGAGAAGCAGTATGCCGGTGGGACAGGAGGCTGCAGGACCCGCAGACCCCGATCTGGATGCAGGAGAGGGTTAGAACAAGGCAGCCAGGCTCCAGGGTGCTTAGCTTTTCAGGACCTGTCCCTAGACAGGAAAGCGGAGCCAGGGAGAGAGAGGTGGGCCGATGCTGGCATCTGTCCCTTTCTCCTTGTCACTGGAGTCCAGCACCTTCGGTGGGTCACCATGGGGTTGTCATGAGAGCCTTTTTACAGCTACTGGCCCTCTCCCAATCCTGCCCCCTTCTAGACATCTGAAAGGGATCTCTTCCTGGATTCCCCACCTCGGCTTCCCCAGTGGTCTCAAGTAGACCCTCTTCTGTGTGACTCTTTGGAGCCCAAGGAATTCCACAGGCCGAGGAAGCCCATCTTGAGCCATCACTTGATGCCTGGGACCTTGCCAAGCCCTTTCTGGCTTCTTGTCTCCCTGGCCCTCCATCAAACTAATGGCTTTGGTTAATAACTCTGTCTGCACCTGCCATCAAGGTACTCCATAAGCAGTAGCTATTACTTTATTATTATTTTATAGCAGGTATGGAAGAAATGCGTGGGACCTGAGTAATATATGCCACAGGAACTCAGAGGGGAGGCAAATCACCGAGCACAAGAGGAGGCTCGCTGAGAAGCCGATGGGAGTCAGGAGAGCCAGGAGGGCATTCCAGGCCAGGGTCGCCCCCAACAAAGACCCAGAGAGGGGAGGTCTGCCGTAGGTTTGGGAAACACTGTGTAGACTATTTGGCCGTAGGAAAAAGTTCTTGCTGGAAGACAGGTGGGGATTGAGAAAGGGAAGGAGAGGGTTGGAGAGGGGGTGAAGGCACGAGGGTTGGGCTTGGTTTCCAGAAAGGACCACAGACATTTCGATTTTGTCCCACTCTCAATAAGTGACCACAGAGAATCTTTCTACCAAGGGTTGGCAGATGTGCAGTGGCATTTAGGAAGGTCGTCTGGAATCCTATACACCATGGATTGGAGGGAGAGTCGGAGGTGGGGGCAGGGGCAGACTTGAGGAGAGATGGCATCACAACACACAGGGACGTCTGCCTCTGGGGAAGGAGGCAGGAGGAGAAGGAATCGGAGGGGCTAGGGCTTTGTTACTGACAAAAGGACAGACAGGTTCGTATCAGGAGAGGGGCTCGTGATGGTCTCAGACTGCAGGAGACCGTCAGCCCCCCAGGAGACGCCCCCTTCCCGGGGCTGGCGCCCCCTCCAATAAGAACTGCCAGTCGGGACAGAGCCTCGTTCCCTCAAGGGACCTGCTGCTCCTGTCTTTCAGGACAAGCGTTTGCTGCTACTGAGCAAGGTCTTGCCCTTCTTTTTTAATTTCTGGAATAAAAAAATATACATACAGAAAAATACAAAAAAAAACAATGAAATATGGTATTTCAGATGCTTAAAATTGACTGTTGTTACTATTTCAGTACATTTCCTCTCCATCTTTTTCTGAACTGAAATACTGATTAAAAAATTGCACAAGTGCTATAATAATTCTTTTCTTTTTCTTTTTTCACCAGTGTTAAAACATGTCAACTAACATGAAGGCCCTTTATCCTTACCCCAACCCAGGGGTCACCTCTGTGTAGAATTTCACATTGCTTTCAACTCATTTTTTAGAGTTTTATATAGATAGGTTCATATATATCCATAAAAGATAAATAATTTTGTTTGGCATGTTTCTATTTGGTAACTAACATGAACATGGATTATTCTGTACTTGTTTTTTTTCAATCAACATTAGGTCTTTAAGATTTGTCTGCATTAGGGAGGCCTGGGTGGCTAAGTCATTAAGTGTTTGCCTTTGACTCAGGTCATGATCCCAAGGTCCTGGGATCCAGCCCCGCATCGGGCTCCCTGCTCAGCGGGAAGCCTGCTTCTCCCTCTCCCACTCCCCCTGCTTGTGTTCCCTCTCTCGCTGTCTTTCTCTCTCTCAAATAAATAAATAAAATCTTTTAAAAAATAAAAAGTTTTGTCTGCATTAATTCAGGTAGCTCACACCCATGACTTCGGCATGCTGTGTCGTGTTCTCATGTTTGCACAGGTTACATTTAATTTACCCTTTCCCCCACTCACACTACCCTCAGGTTGCTTCAGTTTGTTATTACTGCAGAGATTGCTGCAATGGAGATCCTTGTAGAACTCTCCTGGATTCTACCTTTAAACTGATGCACCAAATCCCTTCTGTCTTCAAGGCTAGGGAAACCATCACCCCGAGAAAGATCATTACTTCACTGGGGTTAATACCCAAGTGGAATTGTCGGGCGATAGGAGATGTGCATTTTAATTCCCTTCTTTTCTATGAAGGGATTTAACTCGCCACATATGTTCCCAAAATAAACCCCTCAGCCTTTGGAAACTTCAGCACACTCTCAAGAGGAGCAGTAAAGAGGCTATCTGGGAAACAAGATTAAAAATCTTTCATGTGGATAATGCCATTTGGCTTCAGCTTACTGCTGATGTGGATGTCAACTTTTATTCTTATATATTTATATGTTTAATTACAAGTATAACATTACATCAAGGGTGGGAAGAGATAAAGTGCCATTCACATAGAACGAGAAGTCACAGTTTTGTCCTTCTAAGACAATGAATCTAGGCAATCCTCAACAATGACTGAAAGTCCATTACGTGGAAGGTAGACAGGGAACTTTCTAATAGCAGAAGCTGACATCACCCGTCAGTGGGGACTGATCAACGGCACTCAGTGATTCCAGATACGAGGCTCCCTAAGTGATAGGATATGTTGCAAAAGGGAGAACACAACATCATCTAGCAAGGGTTCCTCCTAAAACAAAACAAAACTGAACCTGAACATGAGTGAGCATCTAGGTGTAATGGCTGGTTAAAGGAAATCTGGGGGCTAGACAAACATGTTAAGTGACATCTTTAGGAAAAAATCAGCCAAATCCACAAGGTGGAAGACTCACAGGATAGCTGATCACTTCTCCCACAAATAAAGGACATGAAAAGGGGGTGCTATTATTTAAATAGCTTTAAGAGACTTTAAGAGACTTATCACCAAACAAAAATATGAAATTTATCTAAATCCTGATTAGGACAGGTCAACTATAAAAAGACATGTTATAGAAAATTGATTATAGAAAATTGTTATAGAAAATATACACAAACAGGGTACTAGACAATGTGAAGAAATTGTCACTGGTAGCCAAGATGATGGTGATGACTAAATCCAAATTTCCCAACATAACCTGCAAAAGGAAAGAAGTAGGGAGGGAGGAAGGTAGGGAGGAGGGAAAAATAAAACTACACAAAACTACACAAAACCCATACTGTCCACATAGTTAGAAGACAGAAACTTTAAATTACTTGATTGAACAATAAGCAAATATATTGTAGGCAATGGGAGCTAAATCTATTAAAGTCAGAGACAAGAAAATGGAAAGTGAGAAAGATAAATGAAAACTGTGCTGTTGGATTGGAATTAGAGGTATCAATGTACACTTATGTACAGGTGTGTGTGTGTGTAATAGCTATGTAGATACGGAGACATGCATGTATATGGGTGTATGTGTGGATGCGGGTGTGTGTACATACATATATTTCCTAAGTTGGTCCATTGAAAGCCTAGAAGAAATGATACCCAAAAGCAATGAGCACACCTAGCACTCAGATCCTAGTTTCTAAATACCATGTCTCATAAAAGGAACCACCTCTCCTTAGTAAAATAGCTGATTCCAGGGCTGGGCTATGAAAAGCACAAGATCAAACTGGAATATATTCTTATGTTAGAAAGTTAGAAAGTGCTCAAAATACTACATATATGTCAAAAGGACACAGGATTCCGCATTAAGGACTTTTGGTGGCCAAATATGGGACAATTAGAACATCAAAATAAGGGACACCTGGGAGGCTCACTGTGTTAAGTGTGTCTGACTCTTGATTTTGGCTCAGGTCATGATCTCAGGGTCATGAGATCGAGGACTGCATCTGCTGGGCGTGGAGCCTCCTTAAGATTCTCTCTCTCCCTCCCCCCCCTCAAAAAAAAGAACATCAAAATAATGACATAATGGATAATAACCCACTGAATGAATTAAGAATCTACAAATTCATACTGATGTCAATCAATAATCGATCAATAGAAAAAGATCCTCCTTACAGCAGAAAGCCAACTAATAAATGGAGAAGAAAATTTAAAATTAGACAAGTCACCACTGGGCACTCAATGGAGAGATCACATACCCATGATTGTCTGTAAATTTCCTGGTTGTAATCTGTGAGCTCAGAGCAAGACGATGTCTTTGTTTTTAACAAGTATAGTCTGTGGTAGTTCGGGATAAAGGGGAATCACGTCTGCAACTTATTCTCAAATGGTGCTATAGACTGAATGTTTGTGTCCCCCCAAATTTGTATGTTGAAGCCTCATCCCCAACATGATAGTATTTGGAGGTGGGGCCTTTGGGAGGTAAGTAGGTCATGAGTGTGGAACCCCAAGAATGGGATTCTTGCCTTTATGAAAGAGACCCCAGATTGCCCCCTTACCCCTTCTACCATGTAAGAAGACAGCAAGAACACAACTGTCTGTGAACTAGAAAATGGATCCTCACCAGACACTGAATCTGATGGCACCTTGACCTTAGACTTCCCAGCATCCAGAATTGTGCTAAATAACTGTTGTTTAAGCTGCCAAGCTATAGTATTTTTGTCACAGCAGCCTGAGCAGACTTAGGTCAATGATTTAGGGGGGAAAAATGTGCGCGTGTGTGTGTGTGTGTGTGTGTGTGTGTGTGTGTGTGTATGGAGGGGAAGGATTACTAGAAAAATGAAGTATAACATTGACATTCGAAGACGCTGGAATAAGGGTCTACAGAAATTCTTTGAATTATTCTTCCAACTTTTCTATAAGTCTAATACTACATCAACATTTTTAAAAAGACATACACACAAAAGAAATTATTTACTTTGATGGTTGTGACAATGGTGTGTGGTTTATGCTTTTTAAGAAAAAAAATTGTCTATTGCTTTTTTAAAAAAACATTGTCTATTAGGGATTTTTAAACGTATATGAAGCAAATATTGCAAAATGTTAGTAACTGTGAAATCGAGGAGGTGGGTTTAGGAGAGCGTGTTACTTTCCCTGCCTCCATATATGTTTGAAATTTTTCATAATATAAATGTTCTTCAAGTCATTTTTAATTCCATTGTGCATCACTCCAAAGACTGGAAGGGAATGCCATTTTCGAGTATTTCCAACTAATCTTCAGAGTGATGCATGTATTTTGTCATGCAAATGATTCCAGTCCTGCCCGGCTTGTCTTTCCAATGGTCTTCCCAATGGGCTCTCCAGAGGCTGCGTGTTAGTTCACAGCCAGATCCTTCATTCAATCAGTCCCCTGTTGTTGAACTTGCAGCTTGCTTCTATGGGGAACTCAAATATGCGGCCCCTTTCCACATATGGGATCCTTTCCTAGGAAAGATTTCCGGAAGTGGAATTTCTGGATCTTAGACACGATGATGTTTATGAATCTTGAAGAATTTTGCCAGACTGCTTTCCGAAAAGTGGTACCAATTTACACTCTATGAGACAAAGCGTTGGGACTTGGCATTAATTTTTTAACTAGTGCTAGGCGTGTGTTACTTGCATCTTTCTGTTTCCTCTTTTGAGAGTTGTTCTGTCTCCAAGCCTTTGTTGGGACCTTAATGTTCTTCAAAATCTGCATGAGCTCTTTGAGTCATAAAGATATTACCTTTCATATCATGTTTGCCTCAAATGTTTTTCCTGAAAAACTCACTTTAAATGGGAAGATAATGTCCTAGGAACTAGACAGCCATGATGCATACCACCTACCACATTCTCTCTAAGAAGAGCTCCACGTCCTGGCAAGGCAGCCATTGGTTAGAAAACAAGATGGTTATATTTATCTAGAACGTAAAATACTATGAAAGACTGTCTCCTGAGATAACTTTCCAAATACTACAAAACAGACCAAAGATCCTGGCTATGTCTTCATGATCAAAATAACCAGCTTTAAAAATAGCTGATGTAGTCTTTGTCCTGTTTTCTTAACAACCAAATTAACAGTCTCATGACTAGTAAAAGTAAGGCATACTGTAACCACATAAGTCTAACCTACTAAATAAAAAAGGTGACACAACTTGTTTCCACAAGAAAAAAGATCTATTTCTCTGATTTCTCCAGGGATGGGTTTCTACATAAATCAACAGAAACAGAAAAGAGCCCGAGGGTCTGACACCCACATTGTCCCAATAATCCGTCCATGTTGAGGTGCCTGGGTGGCACTGTCCGGTAAAGCATCTGACTATTGGTTTTGGCTCAGGTCGTGATCTCAGAGTTGTGAGATCAAGCCCCACATCCGGCTCCATGCTGAGCACGGAGTCTGCTTAAAACTCTCTCTCCCTCTCCCTCTGCCCAACCCTCTCTCAAATAAATAAATAAATCTTTAAAAAAAATCTGTCCAAGTTGATCAAGTAGGTGATGTATGGTTAGACCACACCACCATCAAATGGGCACGCCTCCCCCACCCCCGGCCCTCAGGTCTCCCACTCCAGGGGCCATTGGCCCCCAGCTCACTTTTCTTCCCCATTTCTCATTTCTCCAATACATACTAGGCAATCCTGTACAAATGTGTAACGATTAGTGCTGATGGGAAAAGCAAAGCTTTCCTCTCAAAGGGTGTCTCCAGTGGGCTTCTGTGATGGGCAGTGAGAGGAGCCTTCGTGACTTAAACAACTTCTCCAACAAAAACAGGGCCTTCCAGAGACTGAGGGAGACGTCCACCATTGGGATCCCAGTATCGGTTCGGCTCAGGGTCAGCTGAACGTTATCCTGAGAGTCTCCTGAGCACCGAGGGCCTGGGGAGGCACGACTTCCTGCTAGGAGCCCTTATGTTGGCTGCCCCAAGTAGTTTCTGTGTTCACCCTTCACCGACTCTGAAGCAATACTCAGCAATTTCTTGCTTTCATCATAAGGGATCTTTCCACACCAGAAGCATTTTGTAAGGTGCATGGAGCCACAGTTGAAGGCTTTCTACCAGTCACGCCTCTTCTCCTCGGAGTCACATTTCAATAGCTAGTCGGCTCTGTCTCTCCTTCTCTCCCTCCCCCACCTCCTCCTATCCCTTCAACACTCCCAAGGCCCAGCTACCTGATCTATTGAAAGAGCCACAACCACCCCTTTGCCTCCCAGTCTAGACTGCCGTGGAGTTACAATAGCAGAGATGAGGAGCCGGGACGCACTGAATGGGCCACAAAGCCTAAAATACTTACTAGCTGACCCTTGAGAAAAAGTGTGCCAACCGCTGCTCCAAATCTCTTCTATCACTACCTCCCCTTCCTATATTGTCCTTAGCACCACTCGATTTGCCACTCCTTCCTTAGTAAGGAGAGCAATTTACTGTTTTCTGGTTTCTGCCTTGAAGCTTACACACCCAAATCAATACTGTACTCAAGCCTATGGAAGCCATTACCCAGAGTGTGATAACTGTTCATGCTCAGTAAACAGAAGGACTTCCAGTTAGCACATGCATGCTTCTTAGAAGGCAGCAAAGGGCTATATGTAAGAAAAGAGCACTTCAGTTTGCTGCAGTGTACATTACTGCGTATAATCCGTTTACAGACACGCTAAGCCCTTACTAGAATGACCTTTCTGGCCCAGCATGATGGAACTGGATCTTCTGACATCAGCCAATGGGCTCCAGCCATCCTGAGCTATGCAAGGAGGCCTGGGAAAGCAGGCTAGGGTGCAGAAGAAAAATCCCAAAGCAGGTAGAGGAGGGGACCACAGGAGAGAGCTGGGCTGTGGGTCCACTGCAGATCAGGAGATGCCAGCTTACCCAGCCAGCTGACTTGAGGTTCCAACAAATGATCTTGATGGAAAAAACAATGAAGGGAGAAGTTGTGTCTCTCTCAGGCAAGCCAACCCTCCAACTCCAGGCACGGCCTCTACTCTTGACTTTCCTAGCAAAGCGAAGCAGAATTTACCTGCAGCCAAATACTCCAGCCCAGATTTTAACGGCAACAGACACGAAAGTATGTTTGACATCATTAGCTATCACAGAAATGCAAATCAAAACCAAAATGAGATACTCGCTTCATACCCACTAGGATGGCTGGAAACAACAGCAGTTGTCAAGGATGTAGAGAAATTAGAACCTTCACACGCTGCTGATGGGAACGTACCGTGATGCAGCCATTTTGGAAAGCAGATAGGCAGTTCCTCAAACGATTAAACACAGAATTATCACAGGACTCAGCAATTCCACTTCTGGGGTATACCCAAGAGAAATAGACATATGCCCACACAAACACCTGTACGTGAATGTTGATAGCAACATTATTCATAAGAGCCAAAAAGTGGAAACAGCCCAAATGCCCATCAACCGATCAATGAATAAATGAAATCTGGTATGTCCATACGATGGAATATTATTTAGCCATAAAAAATGAACAAGGACTGATATGTGCCACTACACAGAAGACCCTTGAAAACATCACCCTAAGTGAAACAAGCCAGTCTCAAAATGTGATTCCATTCATACAAATGTCCAAAATAAAGAATTCTAGCAAGATAGTAAGTAAGTAAAATTAATGGTTGCTTAGGATAGAGAATGGAGACAGGGAAATAGGGGAATAATAGCTAAAGACTATGGAGTTTTTTTTGAGGTGAGGAAACTTTCTGAAATGGAGAGTCATGATGCTTGTACACATCTGTGAATACACCCTTTAAATGGGTTAATCATATGGTATGTGAATTATATCCAATAAAGTTTTTTTTTTAAGATTTTATTGATTTATTTGAGAGAGAGAACAATTGAGCACAACCGGGGAGCGGCAGGCAGAGGGAGAAACAGGCTCCCCGCTGAGCAGAGAGCCCAATGCTGGACTCGATCCCAGGACCCTGGGACCATGACCTGAGCCAAAGGCAGATGCTTAACTGACTAAGTCACCCAAGTGTCCCTCAATAAAGCTGTTTAAACAAAAAAAAGAGATAACTTCAGATATAGATGTGATCAGGAAAGGGGCGAGAGAGAAGAGAGCATCTGTCCTTTAACAATATAAAAGGCTATAAACCATCTGTAATTGTTCCCTCCAAGAAATTATACTGCGAGGGTGTTTGTTTCATTTTTACTCCAGGTTGTTTTATTTCCCCCAAATTTGTGACTGTGGACAAAAGCTGGAAATGAGAAGTGTGAAGGGTCCCACATTGCGAAAAGTCATTAGGACTTGTAAAGAAGTGGCTAGTGACCAGGAACAGGCTGCTCCCTCAGAAGTAATTAAAAGGAGGAAATACACCCAGTTATCCTGACTATGATGGTTAATTTTATGCATCAACCTGACTAGCTACTTGATCAAATATTATTCTGGATGTTTCTTTAAGGGTGTTTCTGGATGAGATTTATATTTAAACAAGTGGACTTTGAATAACACTGACCAACCGCCAGACTATGGGTGGGCCTCATCAAATCAGTTGAAGGCCTAAACAGACAAAAGACTGACTTCCCCTGAGCAAGAGGGAATTCTGCCAGCAGACAGCTTTCAGACTCGAACTGCAACACTGACTCTTCTTGGGTCTCCAACCTAACAGCCTTCAGACCTTAACTGTAGCATCGGCTTTCTGTGGGTCCCTAGCCCATCAGTTCACCCCTACAGATTTGGGACTTGTCAGCCTCCATAATCATATGAGCCAATCTCTAGAATAAACAAACACATGTATATATGTACACACACATACACATATCTAATCGAATATACCCTCTCTCCAACCTACCTTAACACCATTAAAGTCTATATAAACAGAAGACAAGGACTGGGGAGGAGGAAGACATGTATCATTGGCCTCAGGAAGAATCTTCTAGTGGCCAGGTGAATTTTCCAAGTGAATGAGGGGATCTCCTAGGGATCTGATGCCTACAAAGAGGGAAGATTAACCTCTCATTTCTTCTCATCTGTTTAGGATTGCTTATCTACCCTACACCTCCCTGAGTCAGAGAAAAGGACATGAGAGGAAGGTCTGATGGACAAGAGAAGGATGACAGTCAAGAAACGCACACTCTTGTCACCTGAGTAGGAAGAATGTATGAGTTTTCTGGGGGTTAAGCAAAGCTCCCAAAAGATAACTAGGCATAAGCTGTCTGGCTGATGCATTACCCAGGAGCTTGGCCCACCATGAGGGATGCCCCTAGCAAGAGGCTACTGGGGGAAGCAGAGGAAACTCTAGTTGCAGGAGCTGAAGGAGGGGATGAAGGAGGTTATGGCAGACTCGGGTTTCCTATCTCAGGAAGAGAGAGGCTCCTAAAGAATTCACGTACACGAGCAGGAGACACTGATCACAACAAATGCATCAACAGTGATTCAACACTAGCCAGAGAAACAAGAGCAGTGCCCAACGGAGGGCACAGGGCCATCACTTATATAGAAAAGCTTGGCCCTTTTCCTCAGCTATCCCTCCTCTCCCCAATTCTAAAGGAAGCAGAACCAAAGGAGGGTAGGAGAGGGGAGGTGAAAGACAGTAGACTATCCCCTCCTACCAAGATGGAACCTGGCCGTGCAGTGGGCTCACACGGCCAGCAGAGGAGAGGGCACCTTGGGCCCAGGCTGAGTCCTCATCGACTTCTGTTGCAGCCTGGCTGGTCGGGTCTCTACCTGGGGCTGCTGCTCACCAGCTCCAAGTTGTATCCTCAGTAGGAGGAAGACAAAAACAGCATTGGACCAATGTGTCCTACCTCTTTCTCTCTTTCCCTTCTTCAGCCCACCAGAGAGGAAGGGGTGAGCTTTTTACTTCCTTTTCCTGTGTAGCAGAGCCTGTGATTGGATTATTTCATGAGTTTCCTTACCCCATGTATTTTTGTTACCTCGATTTTCACGTTGGTCCAGCCTGGCTGCTAACATGTTAATGGGAGCTTCAGGGATTTATAAGAAGCTTTCTTTCTCTACAGATCCTGGATTTTAAGACTATTGTCCTGTTAGACTTTTATTGTTTTTTTTAAAGATTTTATTTATTTATTTGACAGAGAGAGAGAGATCACAAGCAGGCAGAGAGTCAGGCAGAGAGAGAGGGGGAAGCAGGCTCCCCTCTGAGCAGAGAGCCCGATGCGGGGCTCGATCCCAGGACCCTGAGATCATGACCTGAGCCGAAGGCAGAGTCAACCTACTGAGCCACCCAGGCATCCCCTGTTAGAGACTTCTAAAAAATATTTCATCTGAAAAGCCATAGCTGAGTAGTGACATGATTTTCTACCTAATATCTGCCTTCCGTGGGAAGTACTGAATCCTATTGTTACAACGGAGCCATTCAGCCAACTCCATCCTCGCAGATTTCCTATTCTGTAGAGTCCACAGGCGAGACACCACGTTTCCAGATAGAGCTCCACAGACGACTTAGCGTCTTCCAAGCTGACGTACCTACTCAAGATTTGGAAAATGAAGTGAGCGACAAGAGGCTCTGGCTACAAAATAAGACATGGTATCTTCCAGAAAATTCGATTGTGGAAGCAACTGGCTCTTCTCAGCCACTGAAGGGTTTTCAGTGCCCGGTGTCGAAGGTGTCGAGCGTGGGTGGTGGTAGCAGTGGTATTTTGCTAGAACAGTCCTGCGTATGCTTGGGCAATTTTCCTGGCTGTGTGGCAGCCAAGTTCATTCCCTGGTTTCCCAGAGATCCCATAGGCAAACTAATATGATTTTTAAATCCCCTTTCTGATTAAACCAACTAGTATGGGTTTTATCGTCTGCTGGTAAGAACTCTGTCCAACACAGGTGGGGAGCCCAGGGCATGAAGAGTTACTGGGTATGAAAATACTTCAAAAATATTGTCCCCTTTAAACATGTTTTCTGAACACAAGCCAAGAGCATTTACAAGCATCTAGCTGAAATTGTGAGGAAGAGATATCAAAAGTTTCTAGAGAGGAAGCGATGGTAAATGGTAATTAATTATAAACTTCCTGCTATTACAAATTTATGATGCAGAAAAGGCCAATGCTTTTTTCTTTATTTAGTATGCCGCCTTTGTTTTATTGTATCGAAGGTTAAAAAAATGTATGTATGGTGCTTCGTGGATTCATTGATGACCTCAGATCTCAGCCTTATCTTTCTCAAAAGCTTCTCAGCAATGGTTTCCCCTGCTGCTGAGGCTTCGAGAACACCCACCATTAGGCCGAGCATGGATTCCTAGCCACACGTGGTCGGGACGATACATCCAGTAAGTAATCAGGACCTGGTCATTGCAGCTGTGGTCTTGAGCCACCAGAAGACGTTAAGATCTTTTGCAGCCATAGCAGTTTACAACTCCATAAATACAATCTCTAGGACATGGAAGTCTTGTTTCTCTGACCAGACTGCAGGCTCCCAGCCGACCAGGATAGACTTCTTAGAAAGCCCCGCGATTCCCACACAGATGATCTATGCCAGCATCCCAGGAAGGGGAATGGGGACCCACAGCTGTCTGCCATAGCTCTGAGATGAGGGAGTATTTTGGTAGGTAGCCGGTTCCTCCAGACCACCAGGAAGAGAAGAAAGATGGCTAGCGCTCCACCACCAGTCTGTGGGCCAGTCCCACAAAGGAAGGAGGGAAAAGACCATCGCGTGCAGCGGGAGGAACCTCTCGGGATACGGAGTCAGCCCTGGCTCCGGCACTTGGGAACTGAAGAGTATACACTGGCTTCTAGATTTTACTGAGCCACTTGGACATTTTTGAGAATTAACAGGAGATCATGGATGTGAGGACTTTGCAAAGGCCATCCCTGAAGTGATGATTATTGCTTCGTGGTGGCGAAAGGTTTAGGTGAGAAGCCTCCCGTCTGAAGGGCTTTCCTCACTGGGCTCTGTGTTCCAGACATGCTCTAAGTGGCCGGTCTGTTCAGACTGTGCGGCTTATAAACAGCAAACATTTGTTTCCCGAGTTGCGGTTGGGAAATCCAAGATCAAAACACCAGCAGACCGGATGTCTGATGAGGGCCTGCTTCCTAGTCCATAGACGATCCTGTTCTCACTATGTCCACACACGGCAGAAGGAACAAGGGAGCTCCCTGGGTGTCTCTCGCAAAAGCACTAATCACCTCCCAAAGGCCCCACCTCCAGATACCATCACATTGGAGATGAGGTTTCAACATATGAATGCGGAGGAGCACAAACATTCAGTCAATATCACTAAAAAAACATACTGGGACTTCTTAGAGCTGAGGGATAAGCAATCTGATGGAAACGGGTTCTCAGCTTCTTGTCTGTTACAGGTGTGGCGATGCACACAGCAACCTGAAGGATCTGCTTGGAGGAGTTCCAAGGGCAATAAAATCCTACCTCTCACCCAGGGGTGCAGGGCGCCATGTGAGCTGCTCCTGCTGTCCTCACCCAGCTCTCTTCTCCATTTTCTCCCTTACTCCAGCCACAGTGCTCTTCTTAGTTCCTTAGGCACTCAGAAGTTTTCCCTTCCCCAGGGCCTTTGCACATTCCATTCCCTCCCTCAATTCCACAACTGGCCCTGCTTATTGCCAGATCAGTATTCCTTCACACTTTGTCCCTCTCGTTCATTGCCAAATCTTTCACTCCTAAAACTGTGCCCGACTCATAGTAGATGCTTAGTTATTTGTTATTAATGAAAAAACTGACTGACGAACAGTGTGGATTCTAACTAGCATAGTTTATTACCGTAAAGTGGAAATGGTAGTAGCTCTAACTTTTCCCTTTTCTTTACCTTTCCACTCCTAGGCTCCCAAGCTAAAGGCAAAAACTACATAGAGTCCAAGTGGGTTTCTTAGATTCAACACTTTTCTTTATAGCATTTCCCATGGGTTTGCCTGTGTCTTCCTTGAGGCTAAAGTCCGCTCACATTGTGACAGCAATGAGACTTAACAAGTTTTTAGCCTCTATTTTATGCCACGTGCTCTCCATCAAATACTTCTGATCCTCACAACAGCTTCCTTGGTTTTTCTATCCCTATCCAATGATCAAGGACCCCATGGGGCGCCTGGGTGGCTCAGTGGGTTAAAGCCTCTGCTTTCAGCTCAGGTCATGATCTCAGGGTCTTGGGATCGAGCCCCACATCGGGCTCTCTGCTCAGCGGGGAGCCTGCTTCCCCCTCTCTCTCTGCCTGCCTCTCTGCTTACTTGTGATCTCTCCATCTCTCTGTCAAATAAATAAATAAAATCTTAAAAAAAAAAAAAAAAAGACTTAAAAAAAAAAAAGGACCCCAAACTTCAGGAGCAAAAAGAAATTGGCTCACAGTCATACTTCTTCTAAGTTGTACAACCAGATCTTGACTCCAAAGCCAGTGCTCATCCCTTCATGCTATAGTAGGTCATAAATTGAGAGCACTCCAGGAGTGTCACCAAGGTCATAAATTCCAGCAATCCCTTGCAAGGGGCCTCACTGGGGAGTTGGGGTGGGTTGGGCTGGATGACAGGGATATAAGCAATGAAATTGGTAGCTAGCTTCGGGGTCAAAGGCAGAGCAGCCAGCCTGCACTGTGCGGCCTGAGCAACGAGCCACGAGCAACGAGCAACGAGCAGGTCACTCCCTGCTTTGGGTAACCCTGGGCAAGGCCACTGGCCTCTCTTGACCTCGCCAACCTCATTTCCAGGTGGGAGAACATGGCGACCCAAGTCCGCTGACAGCCCCGAGTGCTGGGAGAATTAACTAATAAATGATTGGGAAGCACGCGGCCAATGTAAAGTGCTATATAAATGCTTAATAGTAACAACCACCCTGTCAGGCATCCAGGGTTGCTTTTGAGCCCTGTGGTCCCTGTGTAATGATACTGAACCCTACAAAGTGCTTTACAAATAGTAAATAATTCATTCTCAGGGCACCCCAGGGAAGCGAGAAAGTATTCCTCTTACTTGAGAGGAATTGAGATCCAGCAATGGCTGGCGCTGCTCAGTCAGAAGTCCTTGCAAAGCCAAGTTTGGATCGCCATGGCCCTCCGTGTTGGGCCAGGTGGGGCCCAGCTGCTCAGGGCCGAGAGTGAGCCTCCGCTCCCCGGGGCTCAGGTCGGACATTTGTCTGGCAGGCTCTGGAGCTGGACGCTGTGGCTTGGGAGAGTGAGAGGCACCGGAATATGAATAAAATGTAGCTGGAAGGGCAAACACAGAGTGGCTTCTCGTTGTCAAGGCACTTGTCTTGAGGAGGTTGGGTACCTCAAAGGCCTCAGAGATGGGGAAGCAGCCAAGGAGGGGAGATCATAGTGCAGGGTGGCTGGAGGAGGAGGGCACCGAACTCAACCACTCCCACATAAGGTCCAGGGACTTTCCCACCTCAGGGGTGGTGTTGAATCCACTAGGCCTCAGCGGAAGCCCTCTCAAGCCGGGCTCCAGATGTTGGCCTTGACAGCAAACAAGAAAGGCCCCACTTCCCAGGTGTCAGGGAAGGAACCAGCCCTTCAGAGAGGTTGTCGCATGGGGCTCAGGCTCAGGGGCCTGAGGAAGGGTGTTCAGGACAGGTTGGGTCCTGAGAGAGGGGGCCTTAGGACGCTCCTTACCCTCGGGGTCCTGACTGAGAGACCCAGGAATTGCGACTCCCAGTCTCTTCATTCCAGTTTTGGCACTGTCTCCCTCCTCCGAAACCTCAGAGAGCCCAAGGATCTGGGCTGGCTTTCTTCACCCTAAGAAGGAGGGATCGAAAGGCCTGTCCGCCATCTTCCCAAAAAAACATGTCAGAAGTGGCTGAAGGTCATTTCACCATTTGTGATGCCGCAGACACAGGTAAGAAAATCCTAGACGAGATGAGGGGCTTGGCTTCTCCAAAGTAGGCTCTGAGTTAATTGAAGGTATTAATAACTCCCGCTCCCTACCGACTCACTGTGTGACACAGGACGAACCCTTCACCCCGCTCCCAACGATAAAATGTGCATAACCATCGCTGTCACTTTGCCCTGCTGCGTGGAGGGCAGATGCCCTGACAAGCTAACAGGCTCATGAGTCATGGCACCGCAGGATCAGGTCACTCCCTGCTGCTAGGACAGCACTTAGATCCCTCTTTCCGGGCCCAGAGGCGGCGCTTGCTTGGAATATCGATCAGCCAACAGTCCCAAGACCACCCGCCCACGCACAGGTCAGTCAGCTCCCTCCTGGCAGCGGTATGTTTATGGTTGTTTTCCCCTAAAGCATGGGACTCGAAGGCAGTGGGGAGTGTCACCTTCATGTGGGGTCAGTGGTGCCCTACACACACCACCTTCCTCATCCTCACAGCAGATGAGGAACCCGAGGTCTAGGAGAGTTCAAAAGTGTCCTCAAGGTTTCTCGGGGGGCCAACCCAGGCTCAGGACCTGCTCACCTACTCTGAGCCCAGAGCTCCTGCTGGCCTGTCCTCCCGCCTGCGGGGCCCAGCGAGGGCAGCGCAGAGCCAACAGGCCTGGGAGAGCAAATGGGAGTGCATGTTGGGGCTCGTTCTAGGAGCCAGACCCCACTCTCCCGCCAGGGACCAGGGCAGCAAGAGGAAAGGAAGCAGGAGGAATCAGATTCTTTCCAGATGAAATAACGTTTGAGGTTAAAAAAAAAAAAACAAAAAACTATTTAACTATTGAACCTGTCCAAGAGGGCCGTTTGTTATCCATGTTTATAGAGTACATTGCATGGGGCAGGCACCGCGCTGGGCACGGGAAGGCGGTCACCCGTCAGCAGCACCAGGGTCTCAGGACCCGTAAGGAATAAAGGGCAGACAGGCAATGAGAAACTAGACAAGGGACATATGAGTGCATCGCAAATGTCAGGGAGTGTTCTGCAGAAAACAGGGGTGCATACCTCAGAGAAAGCTGCTCTAGAAGGGAGCACTACAGTGGACAAAAGACCCCATTCAGACTAGATACATAACCCCCATAAAACTTCACCTGCATAAGAACAGACCATAGCAGATAGAAAGCACTGAAAGGAATACAGAAATAATGGAAGGAAAAATCATTGCAGTGGATTTTAATATGTATCTTTTAGTCTTCAAAAAAAACCAAGCAGCTAACTATATGTTAATTAATTAAATTTAAATTTTAAAAAATTTTAATTTTAACTAAATTAAAATTTAAATTTAAAATTAAATTAAAATTTAAAAATTTTGATTTCTATGAGAGACATAGAAATGAGAATTACAATTAATAAGATTGGATTAGCAGGCAGAATTTAGACTTTGTGCCTTATTGATCAGGTTCTCCTGGGACATTTATGAAAGAAGACACAAACACCTAAAAAGCAGAATAATTTGATAATCAATCAGAATCATTAGACAACAGTCTAAAAACAAAATACACGAAGACTAGAAGTTGATAACAATGTTTAAACAAACAAAGGAAAATAGCCCCATGGAAATAAAAAAGAGAGCTCTTCACTAACTTGAATCGTAGAGGTCACATTTGCAATTACAGATTCTTGGTGGGGGAACAAAACAATACAAGATCACTGAATTTCAAAGAATATAACGTGGCCCAAAATGGAAGCAGAAACAAGTTTATAATTTTAAGTGCTCTCATTATACATTTTTTATTTTTTATATATTTTAAATATATATATATATATGTATGTATTAGTGAATATTAGTCAGAAGCATGAGAAATTAGCAAGGGAAAAGAAACCATGGACCAAAACTCAACACTACAAATAAAACAGAGAAGTAGAAAGGCTCTCATCCTTAGAGGAAGTAAATCATAAATCCTTCTCAAATTGGCTATTTGTGTGGGGGTATGGTGGTGGTAAAAGTCACATAGAAAAAAAAATCTCTGATAAATCTAATCAAGAAAAGAGAGCTAGGCAAATAAATATAATTAGTTTTGTGAAATGAGATGTAACAAAGGTAAGGAAATTACAAAATTTATTATGAAATCTCACACTGAAATTTTTTCTGAGGAGTACAAACATCCAGATAAATTTGATCAATTTTCTGGGGGAAGAGAAAAAAAACAGATGATTAAAAGCGGCTTTAGAAAACCAGGAAATCAGGAGGGGAAGTGAGGAGAGACAATATTCATGTTGAAATTTTTTTAATACTTCGACATAACTCCTCAAGAATGCCCCAGGCCAGATGACCACGCCCGTGTGTCCCCTTCACATTTTCAAGAACGGTTGATCCCCGTGCTCTCTACACGCCACAGGAACACAAAAAATATGGAGTTACCCTACTCATTTTTCAAAATGAACATCAACCTGATATATCAAAACTTGACCCAGAGAGCACAGAAAAGCAACCATGGACCAATTTCAACCTGACGTGTAAATAGAAAAGCAAACACCAGGGCCAGCTTCGTGGCCATCCAAGCTGAACATAACACAGGGTTCTGTGCTCTCCGAAGGGCCCCAGGCTTGATTTAATGCTGTCACCTGCTTGAGATTCTTAATACTTTTTCAACAACGGACCCCACATTTTCCCTTTACACTGGGCCCTCCGTAGGCAAATTATATAGCCAGTCCTGGCAGAAACATTAGCAAACCGAATATGATAGTACAACAAAATAATCCCTACTTCAATAAGGGCGATTTTTATCTGAGGATCCAAGGAGGATTCAACGTTAGGAAATCTACTAACTTATCTCCACGACGTACTGTAAGATAATGGTATTACAGATACTGAACAAACATTTGAGAAAATGCACTCCTTTTATTTTAAAAGTTGAATGGTATGCTCTTGAATGGTAAAAGCTAACCTTAAGCCAAAACAATACTTAATTCATTAATACGCAGCTTCATTGCCTTTGAAATGAAGCGCATTAAAAGAAGCGGGAGACCAGCAGTATGGGGGAGCTCTGGGAAGTTCTGGCTGCTACTATAGGCATGAAGGCTGAGAAGTGGAAGGTCTCCAGGAAAGCAGCATTATGTTATTCACAGATAATATGGAGAAGACTCGAGAGAGTTGACCAAAAAACTGTTTAAATCAATAAGATCGTTGGGTGCAAGATAAATAAACATAAATCAAGAACATCACTAAGTACTGATGATACTTACTAAAAAGGAGTAATAAGAAACTGACATCTTCATAGTAGATTTTTTAAATAACCAGAAATAACTGTTACAATACATGTATAGTCAACGTGAAGGTTTTCTGAAATACATAAAGTATTATTTTCATAAATGGAGAAAAAATTGCAAGTATATTGCAAAGTTGCAATAGGGTTCCATAACCAGGCATTAATTATTTAATCAATTAGTTAATTAATATTGTTTTCCAATTCAATAGTTAATACAATTACTATCAATACATCAGTAGAATTTTTTAATGGAATGAATATTTATAAAATAATTCTGAACATTATCTGAAAAATAAACAAGTGAGAAAAGCTGGAAGCATTTTTAAGAAGCAGAGGAAACCGTTCTGCCAAATTTTAAAGCATATTCTAAGGTTCCAACAATTAAGTGTTTTATTGGCGGAAGAATTTCAAACAGATCGATGGAACAGGCAAAGTAAACACAGAAAGAAATCTCAAAATTATATAAGAATCAAGAAGTTGAGGAAAGGGAACATCACACCCACGGGGAAAGGAATGGATTAGTCATCAAATGGAATTTTTAGTCATAATGAAACCTTAGAAAAAAAGAAGGGAATACGTGGCAACAATTACTGGTATCTGAATGGGGAAGCACTTCCAAGATCAGCAATAACAAATACCACAAAGGAGGGACTCCTGGATGGCTCACTTGGTTCAGCATCTGATTCTTGATTTCAGCTCAGGTGGTGATCTCAGGGTTGTGAGATTGAGTCCCGTGTCAGGCTCCACGCTCAGCAGGGGGTCAGCCTGAGATTCTCTCTCTCCTTGTGCCCCTCCCCCCACTCATACACTCACTCTCTCTCTCAAATAAATAAATAAAATCTTTAAAAAAAACAGAAAGGAAAATATTGATAAATTAAACTACATAATCTATGTTTGTATGTCATATATAGGTCATATCAAAAGTGCCATATTCAGGGGTACCTGGCTGGCTCAGTCGGTTAAGCACCTGCCTTTGGCTCAGGTCACCATCCCAGGGTCCTCAGATCAAGCCCCGCACTGGGCTCCCTGCTCCACGGGGAGCCTTCTTCTCCCTCTCCCTCTGCCTGCCGCTCCCCCTGCGTGTGCTGGCTCTCTCTCTCTCTCTCTCTGTCAAATAAGTAAATAAAATCTAAGTATATATATATATTTTTTAAGTGCCACATTTAAAAAAATAAAAGGCCAAGATAAGCAGAAAAGGAATACTTTCAACAAATATGACGAAAAGGTTAATATTATAATATAAAGAACTCTTTAAAAATCAGAAAAAAAGTTTATCAAGATCCCAATGGAAACATGAGTTAAGTATGAAGGGAAATGGCCAATAAGCCATCAGTGCGTGAAAAAATGTTCATCTAGCCAGTAATCAATGGGATAAGAATTAAAGCAATGAGATTGTCTAGTGCATATGGAATTGGCGATGAGGAAGGGACTAATTTTTGTTCTTCCTTTTAACATCGAAAGAGACCATTAATACCACTATGGGCACAAAACAAACTCTGAGGGGCACCTAAATTGTGCACCTTTTCTGGAAGCAATTTGAAAATACGTATTAGGAGCCTTGAAAAAATTATACCTCTTGATTCAATAATTCCATTTCTACAAATCTTTAATAAGAAAAAAAGTCATTAAAGAAGCACCACAAGACATAAGGAGAGGAACAACCAATACAGTATTATCTTTTCCCCAAATACTTTCACCTTTAATCAGGTAAGACATCCTTTACCCTGATTTACATTTTTAGTTAGGCAATTTTACTTTTTTTAACTTTCTCTTTGAGATAGCTGAGATCCCCCATGCAGTCATCAGAAGATATGCTGGAGGAATCCTGCGTGCCCTTCATCCAGTTTCCCCCACAGCAACACCCTGTATAATTGTAATAGAATATCACAAGCAGGAAACCAGTGTAGACCCAGCATTATTCATATTGCCCCCTGCATCACTGGCTCAGTTGTGTGTGCGCATGTGTAGAATTCTATGCAATTTCATCACACGTGTAGATTAGTGAGCACCGCACAACCAAGGCACCAGCAGCTCTGCCTGGGGATACCTTGCATTTTTACGCCCACACCTCCTCCCTCCCACCAGGGCCCCTAACCCCAATTACTACTCTGTCCTCCAACACTATCACTTTGTCGTTGCAAGAATGTTCTATATATGTAATCAGACAGTGTGTAACCCCTTGGGATTGGCTTTTTTTTCATTCAGCGTAATTCCCTTCAGATCATCTAAGCTGTGGCCTGTGTTACGATTTTATTCCCGGCTGAGTAGGATTCCATGGTATGGATGGACCACAGTTTGTTTGGTGTTCCACCTGCTGGAAGACGTTTGGGTTGCCTCCCAGGTTGGGGCTGCTCTGAACACCTATGTAAAGGTTTTGCAGTATTATTCTTAAGAGCAAAACTAAATAAGTAAATAAAAATAAAAATAAGAACAACATGAATTCAAAAGTCCAACAGCCGGGAAATAACTAAATCAATTATGGCTAACTGAATATTTCAATGTCATTAAAAATACATATAATTGGGCATTCTGGGTGGCTCAGTGCGTTAAGCATCCAACTCTTGGTTTGGGCTCAGGTCATGATCTCGGGGTCATGAGATCGAGCCCTGTGTCTGGCTCCACGTTCAGGGCAAAGTCTGCTTGAGATTCTCTCCCTCTCCTTCTCCATTTGCCCCTCCCCCAACTCACGCGCCCTCTCTCTCTCTCTAAAATAAAGAAAATCTTTAAAAAAATACATATAATAGATATATTCAATGAGCTAGACTCAAAGGTACAAAGAGAACATGACCTTCTCCCCTCAACCACTGCATTTAGGAAGGGAAGGTCTGATCTCCCTTGCTCAACCCGGACAACACTGACCATACCCCTCCGCCCTTCATTCATCAGGTATGTGATCATTTGTTTTTCAGGTAGTTGAACGTCTTGTCCGATCAGAATCAAAAGCTCCAACTCTCATCCATTGAAAATCTCCCTTCCACCCAGTGGGAAACGGGGCGTGGTGCAGCCCTTCTTTCCTAGGCCCCTGCACCCCTCCCTTCGTGTTCCGCATCCTCCAGGGCTGGGAGGAAGAAGGAGAACAGGGTGCCTTCCCGCCACTGTGGGGTTCCCTTGCAGCCTCTTGACACCCTCCCCTCCTGTCACCTGTGCAGCGAGAGTGCTCTCCCTCTCTCTGTCTCTGTCTCCCTCTCTCTTCACGCCCACCCCCTTCCACTGTTCTCTACATGCCCTACCCCCAGGCCCTCCTGGACACTCAGGCCAAGATCTCCTAAGCCATCCCCTGCCCTAGTCAAGAATCCTTGCTCTGAGCCATTCCAGCCTTGGACAGCACGGCGGGTGCCAGAAGTATGAGGGTCTGGAAGCCGCCCCGTGGCTGTAGGCTGGAACAGCTGTAAGATGGAACTAACCTTCCAGAATCCCCTGGAATCAGGCTGAGGCTAAGTGCTTGGGATTTTGCCTGAAATCACACCACACCTGCCTCCTCGCTTTCCCTGCCCTCACCCCACTCCCACACCACTGTCCCCTGGGAGTACTTCCTTAGCAAACCCTCATCTAGGGGTCTGCCCCCTGGAGATCCTGACCTCAGACATTTTTAAGCAGAGATCATTAAGCTCATACTTTGGGGATGTCAAAAAATGCCTCCTTACATTACCTAGGAGCTTAGGATAAGGGGACCAGGTATGGACCCCTGTTACATGAGGGCGCTCATCACGCAGCATCTCATTCAACCTGCCCAACAGCCTGAAGCACAGGAACTGTGCTGCCATTTTACAAATAAGGAGAGTGGGATTAATTCCGAAGGTAAGTACTTTCCCTAGACTACGGGTTCTCAGAGTAGGTCTCCCACGGCCCCATTCAGCAGCCCCAGAAACTTTCTTATGGCAATAGGACCCAGGCAGACCAGAGGCACCCCCAAATTGCTGACTGATTGGCCCTGCCGCCCGTGCTTTGAAAGCCACAAAGGTGCCATCCTTCAGAAGCAGACCCGTCACAGTGGCTTTGTCTCCTGGAAGAACGTCCATGCCTCTGTGTGCTGGCCAAGCGCTAGATCAAGAACCCCCTGGGAAAAAGGACAGCCTTGTCTCTGTAGACTCTGCCCTCACAGGAGGAGGCCTGCCAGAAACAGTTGCTCAATGAACAAGAGCCTAGCCCTACACCAGCTCTGTGCTTAAGCCTTGGGATATGTCACCTCATGGAATCCTGTGACAGAGAGAGTGACTGTCTACCCCAGCCATCATCCTTCTTTTCTCCTCAGTTATAGAGCCCTGGTGTTTTAGCTGGGAGAAAACACACCAGCAAAAATCTTTATTTCCCTCTCTCCCTTGCAGTTAAAGATAGTCTGTGACTTATTCTGGCCAGTGGGGTAGAAATGAATATTCTATGGGAATGAGAGAAAATCTATTCAACTGTGCAGAGCAGCCTTCACTCTCCCCCCTTCCCCCACCTTCCTTCCCACTGCCAGCCTGAAATACTGATGTGATGGCTGGAATTTTGCAACCAGTTTGGACCATGAGGTGCCCTCGAGACTGAAAACTATGTATCGGGTGCACCATGATGACACCATGGGACTGCCTTTCTACCACAGGGCTGTCTGGCTCCAGACTTCCTTAAATCACCAAGATTTTTTTTTTTTTTTTTTTTTTTTCTTTACAGAGAGAAAGAGACAGGTTAGGGGCATAGGGAGAGAGACAGAATCCCAAGTAGACTCCACGCTCAGTGCAGAGTCCAATGCAGGGCTCAATCTCACGACCCAGAGATCATGACCTGAGCTGAAACCAAAAGTCAGACACTTAACCGACTGAGCCACCCAGGTGCCCCTAAACCACCCAGACTTTTTATTTCCTTGTTCTATTACAGTTGAACTTAACCCAAAATATTATAAATCCTCTCAATAATTCTGAAAGGTAGACTAGAAAATGTCAGAGTTGATTGCTGAATTTTCTACTCCCCTGAAATTAAGGCATTTGTATGGCCTACAGTAAAGTCAGGGTGAATCTTCAGGGACCACGGAGCATCCTAAAGTGTCCAGAGAAGGGCTCTTCCCCCACAGTGGGAAATGATGGCTGACCATCAAGAATTGGGGTCTGTGAATAGTGTCCCACAGACGTGTTCTTCATGCCCTCTTTCTGTTATTTGGTTCAACAAATAGCAGTAGGCTACCTAGGCTTAACTTTGAAGACAGAAAGAAAAGATATTTAAATACTTCCTTCAGCAGACTGCTTTCAGCTACCAAAGAATTAACCACCATTAATTATGATGGTGATAATTATGCAATGCATAAAATACACTATGTAGATAAAGTATGCAATTAAATAATTACCGTTTTTCACGAGCTTTTACGGGATCATTCCAGGATAACGAGCAGGGTTAATAATGTTGTCAAATGAAACCTACCTCGTTTCCATGCCCATTGCCCAGGCATTTACCTTGTTGGACCTCGGTGTCCTCATCTATGAAATGAGGGGCTTGATTGAGTGAGATGTTCTCAGAAGCCTTTGGATCTCCTCGATCTGGAAGATAAAGCGTGGCTGTTCTGGGCGCTGGCAGAAAGAGGGCCGTTTCCTTTGGGACATGGGATTTGACTTGGCAAACTGAGACAGATGTTTTATCACAATGCAGAAATGATTTTGTCTCCTTCTTGGAGAGGCCTGGCACTTTTTGCTTCCAACACCCAAAGCAAGCTCTTGCGGCAAAATTATTTACATTGTGCAACCGGGTCTTTTCTAGGTTATGGCACACATATAACATGGAAATAAAAAGAAGATGCTGCCTGTGGTTGGAGGTGCCCAGCTGCCCCTCCCCGTGCCTCCCGCCCTCCCCAGCGCTGAGAGGGGCAGCACGTTTGTATTTAAGTAACCTAGGCATGGTCCTCTGAGGGGCACCTAATTCAAAGACCAGAAAATCAAGAAAAGTAAACACTACTGACATATTTGTCCTGCTATCAGATTTACTTTTGCTTTTGTTCTGTCTAAGGGGGCTGAGAACTTGTAACAAATTATCCAAAGGCATGTGAGGGCAACTTGCCTGAAAGTCCGGGCCTGTGTGTCCGCAGGCTCTGTGTGTCCGCAGGCTCTGTCCTCCTTGCCAGGACCCCAGGCCCAGGCAGCCCCTTGGGCTGGCCAAAGCTGTGGAGCCAGAGTGTGGACACTAGGGCCCACCCTTCATGGGGTGGAGAGAGTCCTCAAACTCAAGGTCAAGTTTGTTCGGCTTGCTGGACGAGCCTCTGTCCTTCCTCTTGAGACCATGACGATCTCCCACCCAAAGGCTAGCCTAGGTTGGGGATTCAGAGAAAAGCCTTGAAAGAGAGAAAACCTGGCTACCTTCTCTGGGCATTGAAAGATGAACTTCATTTTGTTTGTCCCATGGGCCCGATGACCATCACCCAGATGTCCTCTCTCATGGACGTCCCTGTTCGTGAGTAGAGATAGGAAGCAGTGGCCAGGGTGAGGATTCTGTTAGGAACATTCCTTCTAAGTCTAGTTCCATCATTTACTTTCCTTTCCTGTGACTTGGTGTTTTCTGTGTGAAATGGGAATATTCTATCTACACTAACAGATATCTATTAAAAACCTACTTTGTACCAGGTACTATGGTAGAGTCAAGGGAGATTATGATGAACAAAACTCAGACGACATCCAGAATCCCCCTCAAAGAAGGACTAGCTGCCCCCACTACAGGGGGTGCTGTGGGTGGGAGGCCTCAGCCGTCAGCTCCTTCTCAGGTCATGTCAGGACAGAACAATCTGAAACAAGGTCCCATCTTTCTCAGGGCAGCTCCCATCCAATGACTGACCAAAGCCAAAGGATGAAGAATCAGTCACCTCAACCCAGCTCAGGACACTCAGAAGGGCCTCTCCAGCCCCAAAGCTCCCAAAATGTTGGCCGGGATCGAAGCCCGATTGTCCTTCCACCTACACCTGCTTGTAGCCCCTCCCTTCTACAGGGCTGGGTCCCAAGGGCCCTCATTAATACACATCCTGCCCGCTAAGCCCCATGTCCAAGTCCGTTTCCCCAGGAAACCCAACCTACAGCAAAAACAACCTTCCCTTTCTCAAGCAACCAGCTTCTGGCGGGGAGAAATGTTAAAGCAATTCTGTGAGGACCGTTGAGAAGAGCAAACGAGATGTGTGGGAGAGCACTGTTGAAGCTATGGGCAGCTTTTACTCCTAGTGGTTTGAAGTGAGTCAAGTTGCAATGTGAAAACCTCTCTGATTGCTTGGAAAGAAAAATCTGCCAACACCCCCCGACCACACTCACATACACACACTTCTTCCCTACCTTTAAGATACTCGTTCTCAGTAGCCTGAAAGAGGTCATCCACCCAGACAGGCGTGGCATTGTCCGGGTCCCCTCCGGGGATAGGAGCCGAGGGTACTTCAGGCATTCCAAGGAGATCTCTTGGCTCATGCCTGTGATGTACCTTTCGCTAGCACGAGCCCAATTCCAGAAGCCACAAAAAGGAGAAAGCCACATGACCTCGAGCCCGGCTGACAACTTTCCAAGTTCTACAGTGCTGTAACCAGCTCTGCAGAAGCAGAATCCTTGGCTCCAAACCACTAATGAACTCCTTCTAGCTCCAGGTTTAATTAGTTTTCATTGCAATATTAATGATCCTAACAAACCATTTCGACTTTCCTGTTGCGCAGCTGGAATTCTTTTATTTGGCATTTGGTCTCTTTATAAGAAAATCCCACATGCCTCCTCCTCCCTGCCTGCCCCATCAAGAGGGAATACGATCACATTCTTACTTCGGTTATCACTTTGGTCAGCCCAGGGACAGTAGCTTTAATAATTTTGAAACTGGGAGCATTAAACACATCACGAACTGCCATGCAAATAACATATAATATAACTCCAGGATTTTAATTACAGTGACTAATATATGTACCAATCCTAAAATCTCTATGGTACCATTAGGGCACAGCCACGGACATTATAGGGAGGCTTAAAATTTGCACAAGGTATGTCATTAGTTGATCCAAGACCTTCTAGATCTAGAGTTCTCACCTGGGACTCAGAATTCATTTGTTGGGCGCTTTGGACTACCCAGTCAGAGGCAGAGCTATTTGCATTAGTGACTATGAAAAATGATTAAACATTGCTACCAGTTTGGGTCAGCTGGAGTTGAGAGCAGGTTTGGCGGCACGGCAGAACAATTAGGCATTTGCTGGTGGATTCCAGTGCCCCTTTATTTTCTCTGCTTCTCCAAAGGAAGAGAGAAGCAACAGCAAACTGATGTGTGATGGAACTATGTCCCACCTATTTCCAGAAATTCTCGAGCCCAGCCTCGATAGAAATTGATCTGGATTTATATGAGAATCCACAGAATTATAAGCACAGTGTTCTCCCAGGCAGAGACTTGGATTTGGGTGGAACTGCTGGGAGATGACTGATAGAAACTGAGTTAAGTCCCCCACTAGGCATCTCCGAAGAAAGGCCAGCATTCCCAAAGTTCAAGGACACATGATGAACTCAATCTCAGCACTGCCAGCATCAGCACTGAGAGGCCATGCTGTGTGGGGCCGCAGTGCTGAACTCGTGGGGAGAGTCCACGTTCAGCCAATGTGGTTCAGGCCCAGCGGATACCCAGAGAAGGGATAGGGAACAAGGGAGGCAAACCGGCCACATAGATGGGGGCATGGGAAAGAGGCAATCATAAAGGTTCACATTGGGGATAGAAAGCAAACCATTAGAAAGTCTGTTCTCTAGTGGGAAACGATCTCCTCCTGTCCTTCCAACACCTAGAGAGGGAAGGCCTTTCATGCCCAATGGCACAGCAGAGCAACTTCTGTCAGGATCACGGACATAGGTTACTTAGGGAGACCCCCTCCCCAAAGTCATCCAATCTCAGACCAGTCCTCTGACAACACTCTCCAAACCAGTGTCCTCTGGCATGGCCCCATTCCCCATGCTTCTGGACACACATGCTATGGCCAAAAGACTTTTCCCCAAACTTAGATCAGACTATGTCCCTTTCCTGCCTACAACTCCTTGAAATCCGTAAGTGCAATCAGCTACACTGACAAAGGGGACCTCAGGTCCCAGAGGTCCTCATGAGACCTGCCTGTTTCACTGCCCAAGACTTCAAAAGGGCCTCAGAGATCCTAGTGTCCTGGTGAAGTCTCAATAATCATTCGAAAAATGGAAAAGAATAAAAAGTCTCCATGTACAACCATGACTATAAAATGTTTATAAATAAACCTAACATGAGATGTTAAAGAGGAATATTTTTTCAAAACTATTAAATATTAGTGAAGGAAATAAAAGACAATAAAAGGGAAATACCTTGTCATTGTATGGAAAGTCTCAATATTTTTAATATATCAATTTGCTCCAAATTGATCTATCCATTTATTTCAATCCCAATTTGTGGACATGGACAAATTATTCCAAACTTACATGGAAATGCAAAGACTTGGAGTAGCCAGATTAATCTTGGGGGAGAAAAAAAGTTAAGGACTTGCGTTACCAGATTTCAAAACTTACCATGAAGCTATAGTAATCAATACTGTGTGGTTTGGGCATAAGGATAAACAAGGATATCTTAAAGTCTTCAGAAAGGAAAAACAAAATTGAGGCACCCACGAAGAAAGGAAAACCATCCGTGCTTTTGCCATGCACCAACCACACTGGGTGCTAAAAGATTATGAAACAATGCCTTAAAATCCTCATAGAAAATATCTTTCATGAACTCAGAGGTAAAAACCTTCAACAAAATATTAGCAAATCTAATTCAGTGATATATAAAAAGAACTATATGCCATAACCAAGGGCAATTTATTCCATCAGATTGGCATGGCACTCAAGAGGCATCCAATGCCATGGAGCAAGGGGCTGCCAGGCCCTGGAAGGTATGGACAACCTTGACCCACTCCTGTCCCGGACTAGCTCGTGGCCTCTCAAAGAAGGCAGTTGCTATATCCAGGGTCCCTGCTAGTGAGGCACCCCTTCTTGTCCCTTCATCGCACCCACACTTCCCTTATCAAATGGAGTCATGACCGCTTGTCTTCTCCGACTCTCCGCCATGATGGAAAGCACTCACACAGACTAACACGCACTGTCGTCCTCGGTGCTCTGCGGGTATTAACTCACAGCAACCCAAGACACAGACACTTCACGGCTGACGAAAATAAGGCCCAGAGATGTGAAGCGATTTGCCCAAGGTCACGCGGGCAGTTCAGGGTCAGATGTTCTGGCTCCAGAGCTGAGGCCCCGGACCATGACCTTCCGCATCTGGCAGGAGAGCCCGCTGGGAGTGCTGCATTCACTGCAGAGAGCCAGCCCCTAGCCCAGTGCTCAGCCCATGGAGATGAACATGGAAAAGGGACGTCCTTGCAGCCTGGACGACAGGGAGGGGGGCAAGGAGAGGGAGAAGGAAGAGGAGAGCTAATGAGAAAAAGGACAAGAGGGGGGAGCTGACGGGAGGGAGGAGAGGAGAGAGGCGGGGGAAAGGAAGGGTGGGAGAAGGACAGGGTGTGGAGAGGGGCCGGGGAGGAGACAAAGCTCTGAGCAGGGCTCCCGCAGTTTGGGGTGTGCGATGTGAAGGAGGAGCAGTGATCCCAGAGGCTGCCACGTGGGCGGAGCTGATTCCGAGGGACTGGATCCAGCAAGGGTGCGAAATCATCAACACGTTTAGGTGGGGATGTGACAAAACCAGACCCATCTCTGGCCTTGGCTGTGATGTGCAGCGGGCCTGGAGCGGGGAGCCTGAGGCAGGGGCCGTGGCCAGGAAGCTGCTGAGGGAAGCTGCCAGAGAAGCAGTCAAGACATGGCAGGACATGGACAGAGGGAGAGGGGAAGGGAGGAGGCAGTGGAAAGTTTCAGGCTTCTGTGGACGGTGGACAGTGGCACCCTCCCCATCCTGAAATCGAAACGACCATTTAACGAATGCCTACTACGCGCCAGCCCTGGAAATACAATCTCCCTTCGTAATTACAGCCACGTCTGCAGGTGGGTTTGTCCCTCCTTATTTGACCTCGGAGAAAACTATTGGAGCTTCCAGAAATTGCCACCAGCAGCGAGTGAGAGGGGACACAGCCAGGGGGTCTGTGTGACTCCAGAGACCGTGTTCTTTCCGTGTGCCGCAAAATTACACGCGGGTCAGTTCGCTCAGCACAGAGCATGACACGGTGACAGCTGACCGGGCTTTGTGAGTGTCGTAGTGGCCAAGCGCCAAGCTACAAATCATGCCACATCCCCACGAAAGCCAAAATAACAAGCGCCTATGTGTGGTCTGCTCACTCCAGCTGTCTTAGCTCAACCGGATCTATTGACGATTTACTAATCCGGCCGATAGCCGGGGCTGGGTGGCCGACCCACAGACTGCCAGGCCGAAGACAACAGGCAGGCTCTCCTGCGTCCTCGGCTTAGCCAGTGGTAGTCCTTTGGTAGACTCGCCTTCAGGAGCAGAATGATCTATCTGCCCCCGGTGTTGGGGCGGGGGTGCTGCCTAGACATCAGACCAGTAAGCATCCCCCTGCCTGAGTCTCTCAGTTACAAATCCCTTTTCTTGGGCCCCCTCATGGGACCCACCTGCTGATGGTCACCTCCCTACATTCATTTGTGACAAGCTGCGGCGAGCTGAACGGTGGCACCCAAAATTACGTCCACATCCTAATCCCCAGAACCTAAGAATGTGACCTTATTTAGAAAAAGCTTCACTGCCAATGGAATTAAGGGTCTCAGGACGAGGAAATCAACCTGGAGCATCCTGCTGGGCCCCAAGTCCACAGACAAGCGTCCTTCTAGGAGAGAAAGGGAGAGGGACATTCGAGACAGAAGCGGAAGAGTTGGTATAACCACTGAGGCAGGGTTTGGAGGGGGATGTCCACAGCTCAGGACTGAATGGTGCCACCAGAAGCCGGAGGAGACACAGAAAGGCCCTCCCACTGGAACCTCGGGGGGGAGAGTGGCCCTGCCGACCCCTTGCTGTTGGACTTCTGACCTCCCGAGTGGAGAGACGATGCGGTGATCGGTTAGGGCAGTCGCAGGAAAGGAACACACAGGCTGGCTTGCATTTCCGACTGCCCAGGGCCCACTGCTATTTGCAGCAGAATTTGTGACCTCATCCCTCAGGCCCACAAGCCCGTCGGGTCCTGCTCTGCCCTTGGCTGGAAAGGGAATCCCGAGGTTGCATCTGCCTCTTGGGTGTGGAGCTCTGGGCTGAAGCAAGATGAGAAATGGGCCTATTTATAAACAAATAGAGCCAGAGGGCGGGCGCGGGGTTGGCCAAGGGCTTTACCAAGGTCAGAGGCCCAGTCCCTTGGGACAGGCGATGCCCAGAGAGCTCTCTTCTGAGAGGAAGAAGGGGGTGGGAGCCGGGGGCACTCGGGGCCTCTCTGAACAGTGGGGCTGTGGTCCATTTCTGAGCAGCCTAACGCAGGAATGTCCAGCTGGCTTCCAAGTCGTATCTGGTGTCTCGAGTGAAGGGCAGGCCCGGCTGGGAGGGAGGGGATTCTTTCCCACTGCCTCATTGCTGCTCCAAGAAAGGAAGTGCGAGTGCCCAGGGCAGGCCCCCTGCAAGCAGCCCGTGTCCTGGGTGTGGGCTGTTGTGTCCCCACACACACACACACACACACTCCTGCGGCCTCAAGGGGTACACTGTCCCAGTGACAGGGCCTTCGGGTTCCTCTGTGTTTCTCACTGTAAAGACCGCTCTCTCGGCAGGACCGGGTCAGAGGGACATCCTGGGAGGTGTCTCAGCCCAGGCTGCCCCAGGGAGGGTGGGAAGCTGCACCGCAGAGCCAGGGACGTGGGTGGACAGGGACTCTGCTTAGTGGCTGAGTTGAATCAGGGTCTCTCCGCTCCCACGTCAGCGGGTGCAGGGCTCAGCTGTCCAGAGGAGGTCACAGTCCACAGGCTGCCTTACCCAGCCCCTCCCACAGGCCTGTGCCAGATTGATGCCTGGCTCTCTCACACCAGGGTTCCTAGCAGAAAGCTTTCCTCCATGTCAGGAGCAGCCTCTGACACGGCTAGCAGGCCTGCCTCATTTATATCTGTGACCATATCACATCTTTGAGTCTGGTATTTTTAAGCCCTTCTCCCTAAAGCAGTGGATTTCTGACTGAGTAGCTGTAGCAGGAGCAAGAACAGGGGCAGACATTCACCTGCTTCGGGCCAGAAGACACGAGCTCTAGCAAACCTTGAATCCCTGCTTCATCCCCTTCTTGCTGTGTGACCCTGGACAAGGGACGCAACCTCTCTGAGTCTCATTTTCTATTTTTTTAAATTTTTTATTTAAATTCAGTTTAGTTAACATATAGTGTATTATTAGTTTCAGGGGTAGAATTTAGTGATTTATCAGTTGCATTTAATGCCCAGTGCTCATCACATCAAGTGTCCTCCTTAATGTCCATCCCCCAGTGACCCCATCCCGCTGCCCACCTCCCCTCCAGCAACCCTCAGTTTGTTTCCTACAGTTAAGAGTCTTATGGTTTGCCTCCCTCCTCCCTCTGCTGCTTCGGGACGGACGCTCGTTGTCCCTGTCCCGCTGTCATCACAGCCTCCTTAGAGCCCCACCTGCCTTCTCCTGCCCCTCCCAGGAAGTCTCTCTGACAGGCAGCTCCAAGCACTTCTGTTCCCACCTCAAAGCAGGACAATTGTGTCTGCACACTGGCCCTCGGCTTGCAGGACGGGAGGGTCTCTAGGAACGTTTAGGTTTGGAGCCTGCATTTTCCTTACAACCTTGAGACTGCGTGTTTGAACGTCCCAGAGAAGAGCTGCACCACCCACCAAGGTTCCTGTCATCGCCCCCCTCCCTCCAAGCCCCAGAAGTTGGCCCCTGGAGCACCAAACCCAACACTGAGCCAACAGCAGCCCCTCCCCAATGCACACATGCTCACTCATGCACGTGCACACACACATACTCGCTTACATGCACACCCACTCATGCTCTTACGCACCATCTCCACGGCAGGTAAAGAGGAAAGCGGAAGAGAAGAGCCGTGCCCCCCCTCCCCCACCCCCGCTCCATGTGTCCAGCTGAGGACGAGAAGCTTCAATTTCATGAATGGCTGGCCGCAGGGAGGGTGCCCATCATCCTCCAGCCCCTCCAGAGGACCCCCAGGAAATGCTCTTCCCAGACTCTCGCAGGCAGGGCCCCACCAGGCTGCACGGGAGAGGGGCGGTGGCGAACAGCCTGTGGGGGGCCCACTCTGACTGTAAGGGTGCAGCGGAGACTGGTGCAAGCTGGCCCCAATGGGGACACAGTGCTGCAGCTCAGCACCGGTGGGCAGTGGGGGTCCACGCCCCCCGCCAGTCCCCAGAGCCTCGGGACGCCCGTCTTCATGTCATCTCTGTCACCGGCACACCTGCTCCTCCTCTGTGGGCACCGAGGCCCCGCCGTGCTGCTGCCAGGAAGCAGAAACCTAGGCATCCGAGTTCCTGGCATTGAGCAGTCTTCCTTCCAGCCTCTTACCTTAATAACTATGATACAGGCCTTGCCAGGAAAGGTAGAGGTGGGATTTGAACCCAGACCTGGTTACAGGTGTAGATAGCCATAAATCGACGGGAACTAAGAATAACTAGGGGGTTACTCCAGAGCCAACGCTCAGGCCTGCAGGAAGAAGTGGAGGCGAGTCAGCCCACTCAGAGGCGCCTGCCCCAGCTTCTTAGGCATCCCCAGGAAATCCCAAAGAGTCTTCTCATCTAGTGATCAGATTTGCAAAGCAGTGGGCAGGGCAATGTCACTCTTAGGAAAATTGCTCGAGCTTCTCAGCAGCTCTGGCCACAAGGGGAAGTCATGTGTCTAGAAATGGCGCTGTAGAGTGGTTGTGTCCCCCAAACCTCAAGGAGGGGGCACCGCAGACCGGATCTGGGGTCGCGCTGGAGAAGGAGAGAAGCCTGGCTCAGTCAGGGCAAAGCTGGTCTGGATCCAGGGGGTGCTACCGATACCCAAGGTATGTGGAAGGGCAGACGGTGGGTTGGGACAACAGAAATCCCAGGGGGAGCTCGTGCCTGACAGACTGGGAGTATTGGCTCCTGTTAGAATTAGCGTCTCCTATTAGACGCTAAAGCCCAGGCGCCCAGGGTGGGATACTGCAGCTGGGCAGGCAGGTGGCCGGGCGGGCCCCACCCACTGGCAGGGACGGACCTGAGGATGACATCTGCTGGTCCTACCCCCAAGGGTGACAGGGCCTGGCAAGGACAAGCAGGAGAGAGCCAGTGTCATCTGACAAAGAGGTCTTTAAAAAAACAAAACACCAAAAAAAAAAATTATAAATAAATAAATAAATAAATAAATAAATAAACAAAATACCTAAAAGATGACTCTCGTGTAGGTAAAAAGATGTTCAGACAAATTAAATATGCTTAGGCCGAATGCTTGGGTTAGAATCCCAGCTCCGTTACTAAAGCCTTGTGACCTGGGGCAAGGGTCCTGGCTCTCCTGGGGCAAGGGTCCTGGCTCTCCTGGGCCGAATGGTGTCCCCTAAAAATACATGTCCACACTTGAAGCCCTAGAACTTGCGAATGTGACTTTATTTGCAGAGACAGTCTTTGCAGGCCCTCCGTCCAGGGACAAAGGAGAGAGGCGTGCCCAGAGGCGAAGCCATGTGAAGACGGAGGCAGAGACTGGCGTGATGACAGTCACGAGCCGAGAAACACCGGGAGCCACCAGAAGCTGGCAGAGACAGGAAGTTGCTCCAGGAGAGCCTTGGGGGGCAGCTCAACTCTGCAGTCACCTTGAACTTGGACCTCCGGACTCCAGAACGGTGAGAGAATAAACTTCTATGTGTCAAGCCCCTCAGGGGTCATTGTTACGGCAGCCACAGTGCAGGAGTGTATAAGAGAGGTTAATAATATCTGCCCTTCACGGTTTTAAATTATAGAGGACTGAAACGGAGCATTCATAAAAGAAAGAATGTAAAGATCCAACAATGGGAGGGATCGGTCTAGGTAAGGTGCATTCATCTAAAGGAATAGTATGCAGCCATGTAAGAAGTTTGTGGACAACTGTCAATGATGAGACGGACGTTCACATTATAATATCAAGCCAGGAAAACAGAGTGCCAGACTACTACAAATGCACGTGACACTAATTCTGTTTTTAAACCTGTGCCAAAACGGGAAAAAAAAAAAATCACACTGACCATCTTCGGGCAATATGATACCAGTTCTTTATTTTCTTCTTAGTTGTTTCCTCTGTTTTCCAAATTATCCTCAATGAGTATTACCGTTCTTAACAGAAAACAGAAGAACCGTCCTAAAATTTTCTGCCTGCAAATATCACATAGTTGCGCAAGAGTCGCGGGGCCCCTGGTGGCTCAGTCAGTTGATCCTGCACCTCCTGGTGTCAGCTTAGGTCATGATCTCGAGGTCCTGGGATCGAGCCCTGCATCAGGCTTCGTGGTCGCGGGGAGTCTACTTGGGATTCTCTCTCTCCCTCTGCCTCTACCTGCCCCCTGCGTGCTCTCTCACTTGCTCTCTCTCTCAAAAATAAATAATTTTTTAGAAAATTGCACAAGAGTCGCTAAAGACCCACTTCGTTTCCAGCTCTAATCTCATGAGGTCCTTACAGCGGCCCCCATGAGTAGCTCCTGCTGTTTGGTTACTCATTTTGCAGGTGAGAGGACCAGCTACCAAGAGGTGATGGCCCAACCCCAGAGTCAGCCTGTGGCCAGCTCTGGGAGAGGAAACCCTCCTGCCTGCCTTCTGAGCCTGGGGGGCCCAGCAACCCCTAAGGACGGCCACCGCTCCGTCCTCACCTCCCTCCCCTGACCACTCCCAGGGCTTGGCGGTGTCCTTCAAGTCAGGAATGACAGATCAAAGTCTCAAGTGCCCTCCAGGCAGAGATAAATAACAGAGCGCGAGATCCTAGGATTCCGGTTTCTTATTTTTAAATGAAATGAAGGATAAATCATTTCTGCTAACTGTTTTTACCTGGCTGCAGGAATTGATGCATCGCCATCTTTTAAAAGAAAATTAAGCCTTTAATTCCATGGCACATGTAATAAAATGGCACTTCAGCTCTCTGCTCTGAATATATGGCCCGTCGTGCCCTAATTTACTATTTCGACGCTGCCTGAAATGTTCTGAAGTTATTAATGTGGCAATATATTCAAGCACAAAACCCAGCCTTCAAACGCCGTGAAGCACTCAATTAACACAATGGATGGCCGTGTGGGAACCGAAGAGGTGAGGGCAAGAGGCTAGCCAGAGCCTCAGTGTCGCTCTCTGGAAAACAAAGATGATGCTACCTCCTTCACAGGTGCGAGCCACCTGATGGGACCCCGAGATGCCGAGGAACCCCCTTGTCCTCCCTTACCTGGGTCCCAGGCTGTGCTACCATCTCATCTCTGCCAAGAATGCCCCAAATGCCATCCTCTTTATTCTGACTCGCTCACGGTCCACGGGAGAGCTGCCGCCCTTCCACAAGCGTCCCGGGGCTCAGCACGCCCGTGCCCGCGCTCATGAGGTGAAGTTCAGTCCCAGGCTCTGAGCGGGCCTGTCCCACTGTGCTTTGAAGAGCAGGCATTTATGACCAGGGAACCGGCCCAATGATCCATGCGAAGACAGAGTGGGGAGACGTTTCAGTGTTAGAGAAAGGACAGCGGCCTGGGCTTTCTGCCCCTCCCTCCTCTCCCCACAGCATGTGGTGCTAACCAGCATGGCCGCGGCCACCTTGAGGCTGACATCACCAGCTCCCTTGATGGCTAGCGACTGGAAACGCCACTGGGTGTGTGCATGTGCATGGACCCACCCAAGTGAGAGCCCTTCTGTGGCGCAGAAACTTCCAGACAGGCGCAGAGGTACTGCTGGGCTCCCTGGGGTCAGGAACTCCAGACCTTTCTGTGGGCCCCCTCAGCAGGGTGGCCCAGCCCCGTGGAAGGTCCAAGGCAGCCCTGTCCCCATCCACCCTCTCCGGGGTAAGGCTCATCTGCTGCTTAAGGGACAGAGAGTGGGGACTGCTCAGTTAGTCCTCAGCAAACTCATAAGAGGAATTATAAAGCTATGTTTGGAGAAGGCAGATGTTAGCTCCTCAAGTGCGGATCCCTTGGCCATGGCCGTGAACGAAGCTCCCTCCAATTCCCAGAGCCGGTGGCCCAATGCGCAGCTGACAACTATTGCTGAGACCTGTTTTCTGGAGGAGCCAGGATGCCTGGGCAACCGCCAAGGGACCAGAGCAAATTATTTACATAGCAATAGCACCTCTCTCCTAGGATCGCTGCGATTATTAGAACGAGTCCGTACGTGGCAATCCCACGGTCACAGAGACGTGGTCACACCTGTTAGCTGCACATAGTGCCCCGTGGTGTTTAGCTTCCCCAAACACCCGCAAACCGTAAGTGGCAGACAGTGAGTAAGTGCTCGGTACTTGGCTCTCTTCTTCCTCATCCCCCATACCCAAGACCCCAGAGCCAAATTTTATCCCCAATGGCCTCCTCCTTGCTCTCCTTGAGTCTCTGGCCACCATCTCTCTCAGCGGGATCCCTACCCATCCCTCTGATTGACACCCTGCCCCCATCTCGTCCTACGATGAATTCCATTCAGCAACCAGAGAAGTCTTACGAAAATGCACCTTGGATCCCACTGGCCTCCTGATTAAACCCACCTTTGGCTTCCTGTAACACCCAGTAAAATGCAAACCCTGCACCCTGGCCTCAAGGTGCCATACTCTCATCTCAAATCCCCCATCCCAGCCCCCAGACTTAGGTTTCAGGAAAGCAGGGACCCTGTCCATCTTCTTCACTGCTGTATCCCCATTGCCTGGCCCATGGTGGTTACAAAACAAATGCTTCTAGAATAAAGGAAGCTTACAAATCCAGGCAAACTCACTACAGTGCATTGCACCACTAAACAGGGGAAGAGACACTCATAAAAACAAATCACTTCAACTAAGCTAAATTCAATCTCTCCTTCTAACCTGGGAGCCTGTGGGGCTCAGAGGGAGGAGGAAAGAGTGGACACAGCCAACTATATCTCTAAAGGGGCCAAGGCGGCCTGGACGGGAAGTGGCCCTAGAAGGGCCACCATGTTCAGCTGCACAGGCTGTGGGCTGCACAAATCCAGGGATGCCGCTGATATAGAACGATGCTCCCAGAATTTTCAGATGGGGACGGTGCAGCAGCCCCGGCCCCCACAACCTGCTCCATTGGGGGTGAGCCCCCTCTGAGCCCCCTCCCTCAGCCCTCTCCAGACCCTTCTGTACTCCTCTCCCCTCAGTTGGTTTCCTCCCTTAGAATTCTCAGAGCAATAAACCAGAGAAAAATGCAAGTGATCCTCACCTGGGGAGGAGGGAGGAGGGAAGAGGGAGGAGGGAGCCCCGGACAGGGATTGTGGACACCGGCGCCATCAAACCCAGCTTTCGAGCCTGTCTCTGTGGCTCACTGTGTGTTCTTGAGCCTGGTATTTTTCCGAGCCCTGGGCTGCCAGCGCATGGAAACGCTTAGAACATGTTAGCTGGGCTGAACTGGCTATCTGTATGGCAGGGCTGGTGGAGAGATGGCAAAGCCTGAGCCTCGTGGCGGACTCGATACATAGCAATTCCACCAGCGTGAGGATCTTGGCTTCCCGAGAGAGTCAGCACACCCTTGCTTGCCTTTATTCACCATAATGGCAAGCACGAAGTTCATCATCCCTTCTCGTACGTGAGGCCATTGTGGCTCAGAGGGTCAATGGCTGCCCATGTTCCCACACTGCCAGTGGTGAGACAGTGACTTATCCTGGCCCTACAGGTGAGCCTTACAGCTCCTTCGAGGCAGCAGAATTCCCATGGTCATGGGGCATAGGAGTCAGAGACTTCGATCTTGAAGACTCAGCCCGCTGGGTCTTCAGGGCCAGGCTCCCTCCAGCCCCACCCCACTCCGCACCTGGGGTGCACCCCAGGGCCTAAAATCGGAGTGGGGAAGAAGAAGAAGAAGAAGAAGAAGAAGAAGAAGAAGAAGAAGAAGATTTTGTTTTTTGAAAACAAAATCCCGATCCCATAACTGAGCTTGGCTGTCAGGTCACAGGCTGACGCTAAGTCTGAAAACCTGGGACATCACTGACGGTGCTGATGACAGCCCAGCGGGGAGGGCGGCTATATTTAGCCACATGCTTGACCTAAGATGTTATGGGGAGCAGAACCTCAAGGTTGGGGGAGCAGGAGGGAGGTGGTAGAGAGAGCCCCCGCCCCCGCTGTGCAGCCGTGATTAACTGCTCTGGTAAGTTTCCACTTCCTGAACTGTTTCCAATGGTAGGGAGGCTCTGTGATTGCCAAGTGCTTTTGGCCTGGAGGGAGAAGCTGAAACCAATCAGCTCCATTTACAGCAGGAGGGATTCAGCACAAGAGAGTTGGCCATGGGTCACAATGCCAGGTTTTGCTTCCGTGGCCCTGGGTGCAGGCACCAGGGGGACAGTCTCTGGGCAGGGCATCGGTGTCAGGGGCGGGGGTGCCCTTGCACTGTGCGGCAGGATGGATCCAAACCCCAGATAGCGATGCTCTCTGCCTCATACAGTTTTTGAAAATATCAAATGAGATAGAACATGAAAAGTATGCAGCATAATAAGCGCCTTGACTTTCTCCCGCCTTCTCTCTCCTACTGGTCCATTGTACAGATGAAAAAACAAAACGCGACTCTCAGAAACAGCAATTTGCCTGAGGTCTCAGCCAGGGTCTCAGCAATATCTGTGTTGCAGACACGTCAATATTTCCCATCTCTGGGTTTGACCCGTGTTAAATGGTCCAAGAAAATCAAGGTTGGGGGCGGAGGTGGTGGTGGTAATTTCCCAGAAGCAATCTTACCTCTGCCCTTTGAAGTGTCACGAAATTGGCTGGAGACTGCTCCCGTCAGCAGCACTGCACGAGGCTGCTGAAAACACTTTTAGCACCTGATTAAAAAGGAGTCTTCTTTTCCTGAGCAATTAGCAGCCTGCATCTCATGATCTCATCCCAAAGACGAGAAAGAAGAATGATGGAAGGCTGGCCTCCAGATGCTCACCCTGCAAAATGCTGAATGGCCTGGCCATGCCCACTGTGGGGGTGGTCGGAGCTGCTGGACAGCAAGCAGGGTTTGCCATGGGGGTCACTGGTGTCCTTTCAAGCTCTGATAGGGGCCCCCCACCTGGGCTGTAGCAGCCGTGGTCTCAGTCATACCCAGGGACATTTCTGTGCATGGTAGGCCCTGTTTCCTACAGTTCATAATAGCAAAAACCTGTAAGAAGGAAATACTCAATGCTGCCAAAGATGTTGTCAAACAGGCAGGCTTACCCATTGCTGGTGGCAGTGGAAAGCAACCTGGCAAGACATGTGCATATACGGCTTAATAATGTGCATCTTTGGTCCAATAATTACACATTTGCAAATAAATCTTAAGACAATAAGTCTAAATCCCCAGAACCAGGGACACAGGAATGTTAAATGAATGGGCGGATGCATCAATAGGCCCATTTTTGGTCCTCTTTGCAGCATTAAATTGGGAAATGGGATTTTCTGGGCAGTAATGGTAGAGTTTATGCATTAGATCCTGACCCAGGAAGGACAGCTAATGTCCAGCCTGCTTTGGTCTCTGGTAGGATGTTCTAAGGGCCAATTCCATCCTACTGTGCCACAGAAGAGAGAAGCCAGGACTGGGGTTTACCACCCACACACTACATAACCTTGGAGCAGGCTCCTTCTCTCTCGGCTTTCCCCAGAGGTAGGATGAGAGGTAGGATAACCTCTTTCCAGGATGCTACGATCCCATTAAGGGTCACCTGAATATATAATGAATTCTCAGCATGCAAGCACTTCCAAAATAGGAGACATTTTATTTCTTACGTTGTACATAATAACATGTACAAAGAATTCCAGGTAAGATCCCTAGAAAATTTGCTAATTAGAAAATAAGATCCTTAGAAAGCCCTTAGAGCTAAGGAGCGAGCTAACAGCGGAAATCGGCTTCTTGTTATCTTTTTGGTAAAGTAATAATGCAAAGTCTGACACCTAGGCCTGCCTGTGCCACACACACACACACACACACACACGCACACACACGTCCACATGCATTTCCCATCACCACCTTCATCCCCCCCCCCCCAAATGACTGTATTGTAAATGCACATGGAAAATGTTTAGGAATGAGACCAACCAGCGGAACTGAAAAAGGAAGAGATGAAACGTGGGTCTGGATGAGGAGGAATGATACCTGGGAAATGGAGGCAAAAAGCTCCCTGTGAGATTTTAAAATAGATCAAAGACTGGGCTATTTTCATCTTTCTGGGGAGGGAAGCGTTGGGGGGGGTGACTGTGCTGACTTTTTGCCCAGAACACTTCCTAAGGGCAAAGGGGAAACCTAGCACTGCTTCCTGTGGCCCCAACCAGACATCGTCTGTCCAAAGAACCTTCTCTCAAGGACCGCAAGTAACACACCACTCTCCTCATCAGAGCTGCTTCGCACAGAGTGCCAACCTCAGGTGAAACATGGAACCATAGATTGAATACACATTGTTTATTTAATCTGTACAAAAACTGCCAAGTCAATATTATTATGCCCACTTTATGGATAAGACCACTGAGGCAGAGGCTGGATTAACAATGTGCCCATACCCGTATGGTTAGCAAGAGGCCAAGCTGGACTGGGCAGTCAGGTGCCAGTCCCTTTCTCTTATCTGACTGCCTCGCAATCCCCTTTCATCCAGAAGGGTTGGGAGGGGCATGGAAGGGTGGCCAACATTCATCAGAGGAGGTGGAAAACATTCCCTGAGCCGAGGTCACAGCTCTGCCTTTGAGTCTTACTCCTCTCCCAAGCCCAGCCGCTCTGGAGGTTTCCTCTCCACTCTGGGCTGACCTGGCATTTTGACAGCAATCTCTTTTAATAGTTCCTGAAGGGTGTGGCCTGGGTCTGGTGGTTTGATCTTTCTCCAAATCAGAACTATGGTCAATGGCAGTCCCATTTTCTGGTGGACCCAATTCTCACCGATGCCATCGGTGGTGGCATCATATTTATGTCTGATTTAGTTATGCAATCCTTTGTTTTAAAGAGTTCTTCTCCTTTTGTGTAATCTAGAATCCTAGACGCTAAATGTAGAGCTTTTGTTTGGGGTGGGGATAGAGGGGGAAGGACGGTCTTTAGATGGGGATTGTTTATGTGTTTACTGACCAAATACACTCTAATGTATGTGAAAGGCATCTATTTCGTCCTTTCCATTCTTGGATCTCCACATCCCTGGCAGGGAAGTTAGAATCGGGGATAAGGAGCCCCTGAAAGCCCGAGCTCCGCGCCCATCGTCACAGACCCTCATGTTCTCCAGGGAAGGAGTTCACGGGAGTTCTTGGATCCAGAGTCAGTAACCACGGTTTTGAGTTCCACCTCTGCACCCCCTCCATTGCCGGACTTGGGACATGTCATGCTGCTCTCTGGGCCTCAGTTTCCCACCTATGAAACATAAGGGATGAAGGAGGTAAGGCGTGAAAATGCTTTGTTAAGACGAGTGGTTGCAGGAGAATCTCCCAGGGGGCTTGAAAAACAGAACTCTCTGGGGCCACCCACAGAGTGCGGTCCAGTGGAGCCTGAGAATCTGCATTTCTAACAAGTCCCAAGACGCAGATGCTGCTGGTCCTGGGTCCACGCGTGGTGAACGTCTGGCTGAGAGTGAAGGGCAACACGTGAACGGTGCGTTATTGTGACAGACAGCAGGGTCTACACCAAAGGGAAGCTGCTCCCCTCGCCATCCCCCACATAAGTATCATCTGCGGTGCTTCTGCAAAAACAAAAACCCAGTCTTTGGCCCCGACCCAGCCTTACCGAATCCGAAGCTCCAAGGGGAGGCCTGGTAATCTGTATTGGAACAAGCCTCCTGGCCAGTCTGATCATCAAGATGGTGGGGAAATACTAGTTCCGGATGGCAAAGATTTTCTGTGAAAGCAAACGGTCCGTGTCCTCTCCAAGTAGGGACATGGTAATAAGCGACAGCCTCTTTTCCACAAGTAAGAGGCATCCCCCAGCCTCCCAGCGAATACGTTGTAAAGCCTGCAAGGTGGACTTCAGGGGTGTCCAACAGCACTGGGACAAGTGTCAGAGAAGGAAGGGGACCTGAGCGGACTTCATCCCGGGCACCAGAAGACACCTGCCCGAAGCAACACACTCAGTCACTTTTACACAGGCACCTGTGTCCCATCTCTGGCCCGTCTCTGGCCCCAAAAGATCCCCACACCACGGAACCATAGCACAGCTCGAAGCAATAGTTCCCATCCTGGCTGCACATCAGATTTACCCTCCCTGCTATGTGTGGCTGAACGTGGCCCCAGATGGATTAAATCAGACGCATAAGAGGAGATGCAGCATCACAACGTAGGATGCCCCGCAGGTGATCACGTCTGCAGCTGGCCCTGCGCTCAAGGGAAGAGGGAACACAGCTGACACCCCGGCAGCTGCACACCTGCCCGGGCTCTCGCTCTTGGTCACCCAGCATGCCCATCAAAAACAACAGTTACAAACCATATGGCATGGTCCACATGAAGACTCTCGTCTCAAATAAAACCTCAGTAAGAGGCATTTGCAGGCTTCTTTAAAAACTGACATTTTGGGTTTTTTTTTTTAAGATTTTATTTATTTATTTGACAGAGAGAGAGTGTGTACAAGCGGGGGAGTGGGAGAGGGAGAAGCAGCTCCCTGCTGAGCAGGGAACCCGAAGAGGGACCCGATCCCAGGACTCCAGGATCATAACCTGAGCCGAAGGCAGGTGCTTTACCAACTGAGCCACCCAGGCGCCCCAAAACTGCTGTCTTTGAAAAGATGCTCAACATCACTAATCATTAGGGAAATGCAAAGCCAAACCACAATGAGATACCACCTCACACCCATAAGGAGGTCTACTCTAACAATTTTTTAAAAAGAAAGAAAAGAACACTGGTTGGTGAGAATGTGGGGAAACCGGAGCCCCTGTCCACTGTTGGCGGGAATGTTGAGTGAGGCAGCCGCTATGAAAAACCACACTCAGCCCCTCACAAAGCTATCAACACAACCAGCCTGAGAAACCGACAATCCCGCTTCCGGGTATATACCCAAAAGAAATGGAAACAAGATCTTGAAAAGGTGTCTGCCCACCCATGTCCATAGCAGCACTATTCGTAATAGCCAAAAGGTGGAAACAACCCAAATGTCCATGAATGGATGAATGGACCCACAAAATATGATATATACACACAGTGGAATATATTATTCAGCCTTAAAAAGGAAGGAAATCCTGACACATGCTACAACATGGGAGAAACTTGAGAACGTTATGTTAAGTTCAATAAGCCAGTCACCAAAAGATAAATACCGCATGATTCCACTTATCTGAGGTCCCTAGAGTAGTCACATTCATAGAGACAGAAAGTGGAACAGTGGGTGCCAGGAGAGGGAGGATGGGGAGTTACTGTTTCACAGGGACAGAGTTCCAGTTTGGGGTGCTGCAAAAGTTCCAGAGATAGATGGTGGGGAAGGTTGTCCAACAGGATGAACATACTTAATTCCACGGAATTGTACACATAAAAAATGCTCGATGATAAATTTTATGTTCAATCTATTTTAACCACAGTTGTTTTTGTTTTTGTTTCTTAATTTAAAAAAACCCTGAGATTTTGTCAAGCGATTAGGGTCTCCTCGACAGTGAGGTGGCTTTTATTTGGACCGAGTGCGTGAGTCCGGACTAATGCTAAGGGAAGTATGGCAGCGTGTGTCAGTTTCCATCACACCTCCTACCCAAGGCGCCAAAGATCCCGGCGGACATTCCACCATCTTCCCAAACACAGAAACAATCTGCCAGGGAAAAACTAACTGTAAGTGAAGAAAGCTGGTCGCAGAAGATCACATATCAATGTCCCGCACACATTTACAATTGTGTTTTGCTCACTGACCCCTTCATGCTTTCATTCATTCATTTCCTCTTTCGCTGTACAAATAATTGCCAGGCACTGGGGCAGGAAGAAGCAAGAGGAGCCCAGAGCTTGGGCTCTACCTTGACGAGCTCGCAGCCCAGCAGTCCTTTTGGGGAGAAGTGGCCTGCTGTGGGGAAAGAAGGAAGATGACAAGGAGAACCAGAGAGAGGAGAGGCCGCGGAAGTTCTCACGGGCTACTTTGGAGCAGTTGGAGGGAAATAGACGGAGGAAGGTCCCTGAGGGGTCTTGTCCAGAGACAAGGTTTCCAGGCGGCCTGAGGCTGTGTCTGGTGCCCTCAGCAGCTCCCGCCACACAGGAGGGACCCAGGGAATGTTGGCTTGTGACCCATGTTATGAGAAGTACTAAGGTGCCACCCAATCTGGGCCTGGGAATGAGTTTAAAAAGCCGACCAAGTTGCCCATGCTTCTTGGCCTGGGTGGGGGGTGAGGGGGAGAGAGATAGGGGAGACCCCGGCGACACCCACCACTGCGTGCTGGGAGGCCTCGCTACTCATCTGAGACGTTTCGGAGGGCCGCCCTTCTGCGTGCCTATTGCCTTCCTAAGCCAGCGATGGATTGTTCTCATTTCATTCCTAATGAACAGCAAGACTAAACTGGATCCAATTTCTGATCAGTGTCATTTCTCAGGCTTGCTCAGAAAAGACAAAATCCATTAAACTACCCCCCTGCTCCCCTATGAGAGGCGCTGAGCTCCCCGTGGCAGCGCGATGGGCGCTCTTGAGGGTAAAGACTCATTTTCTGTGGATCAGTGGCTGGCTTATTGTAGGTGCTTAATAAATATTCAATCATAACAATCTTAATTACTGGATTACATCATGTCTGTCTTAGGGTGGGATATAAATAAATAATGCCATAATAATAATGAGGCTCTAACGGAGGGCTGCTCAGTTTGCGTTCCCACTACTTCGCAGGCGGTTTTAATAAATTTGGGTGGATTTCATATTTCATGAAGACATATCTACTCACAGCAGGTAAATGCTTCTGAAGATAAGGCTTATTTAGTATTAATGCCAGCAGAACACGTCCTGGTTTATGTCCTATTCAAGGTTTAATTCAACTCATTGTGGCTCCCAGTTCTCCAAGGGTTTGATGGCATCCAGTGGCAGAGGAGGGGAGCGGGCTGGGGGTTCGGGGCCGGACCCCCAAGTCTGGCTCGAGGGAAGACGTTGAGATAGGCTCTCGTGATCACCTATCGCTCTCCAACACCGTCTGGACCATCCCGTGCTTAGAAGGCAATTGCAAACACCAAAGTCTTCGTCCTGACAGGTTATGTAAATGAGTGAAGTTCTCAGATGGCAAGCAGGAGGGTGCAGGCCCTACCGGAACGGGCAGCCCCTCCCCTTCCCCCAGGTATGAGTGCCACCCAGTGGCGCCCAATCTTCCATTAAATAGAGCCAGACATGCTGCTATTGCCACAAAATCTCCTGGTCTTTAAATGCTGCTAACCAATCCAAATTATTTTAAAACAAAACCCTCCTGTAGCCTTCTGGGCTGCATCTGGCCATGGGCTGCTTTAGGTGAATCTGGGGCTTGGAGCTATGAGCCAGGGATGTGTAAGCAAAGGTATGGGCTGCTCCCTCCACGAAGGCCAGGAAGAGCCCGTAACCCTCTACCCTGATTGTTGGGCACCTGAGGTCTGCACTCGCTCCATTATCGACTGGACGCACCATGTGACTTCCATAAATCCCCAAGACCCTGCCCCCTCTGCTGGAAAGTGAAGGGTGACAAGGTTGCTGAGCCTCCCTCGGAGGCCTGCACTAAGAATCATGTCCCATAAAGTGATGGGGAGCCCTCTGCACACCAGACAGCACCATCTGTGCCAACAGAACGGTGACTGGTGGATGCCCAGGAAGTTGCGCAAAAGCTCCCTGAAGTCTGGCCTCTGGAAGCCTCTGGAAGCTTCTGGAAGCAGGGCTCGTCTTGGGGAGCTGGGATCTGAATGTTCCAGATAGGGAAACTGGAGGGGAAACGGTGACCTTCAAAGCTGCTCATCTGAGAGTGCAGACTGGCTCTGTGCTCATCTTGCAGGTTCCTTGAGCCAGTCCCAGTCCCACTGTGGCTGTCCACTGCCTGCTCCGTGCCCTAAAACTGGACAAGAGAATGCAAATGAACCTCCCCTGGTGGAGCCGAGGTGCCCGGGAGGGCATCCTGGCATCTTCTGTTCCCCAGCAGGAAACTAGACTAAAGGTACATGAGCCGGGCAGCTCATTTGTGGTTGTGAGAATCTTCCACCTGCTTCCCGGGCTCCTCTGCAGCAAAGGCAATGCCTTAGGGACTTTGGAATCTACACAGGGCCAAGAAGCAGTATTTGCCCTAGACAGGGTCATCACGTCACGGCACTGGCCACGGGTGAGTGACCTCCCCAGCCCTTGGGAGAAAGTAGACAGCTACGGGCTTTCTAGAGAAACTCCTCCTGCACTGGGGTATTTTTAGCCCCACCATCCCATATAGCCATTCCAGGGGTGTTAACGTCATGGGTGAAATTAGCCACTCACCTTTGCCAGGCGAAGGTGGCTCCAGTGGGGCGAGTGGGGTGGGGGAACCGACAGGACCCCACCAGAACTCTGCACTCAGATTTCCTGCAAGCTGGCCCAACTCTAAGCGTTTATCAAAAGTAGGAGCCAGTTTTCTTCACCCTGCTGTAAATCGTCTCAATGAAAAACGCATCATCGTTATTTTTAAAAAGGAAAAGTCAACACGCACATATTCTGCTTATAAAACAGTATCTGTTAAAAAAAAAAGTGTCTGTTGATTTTAGGTATCTTTTTACCTTGTTACTGGAGAACTTTTCTTTACAGAACTCCATTGTTATGGGGTTTTTTCTTTCCATGAATATACACATTTTTACTTGGTTACTTAATAATCTACCATAAATATTTTCTTCTGTTTTAAGTTTTTAATTTTTAAGCATAGCCTTAGCCAACCAGACTCTAAAATTGGACATTTAATTGTTTCTGCTGTTTTGTGTACCTGCCAACATTTGTAGAGACATTGGCCTCCTTGAAGCCACTTACTATCAAATAACCCTAAGTGAGGTTACCAGACAGACTGGAGTCTACGGGATGGGCCAGGCAGACCGAGGTGCCACCTCCTTCGCCACGTGGCCCGAGAGACGATCTCAGATCTCACTCTGGCTCTCACAGAGCCTCCTGACCGCAGAGTTTTCGGACTCCCTGTTGTGTCTCTCTCCTTCCCCGGAGCTCCCACCTCCCCCTCCGCTCACCCTGACCCTCTCTTTCTCTCCTCCCTCCCCCAGGGAGTTTTCTGATTTTTTTTTAAATTATGGAACTTTTCAAATGCGTACAAAAGTTTAGAAGATAGTATAGCAAATGCCCAAGACCAAAAATCCTGTTTCATGCACTCCAACCCATGTCCCCATAAACTGTATGACTTAGAAGTAACCCCCAGATATCATCTCATTTCATTCACAAGTATGAGTGTAGTAAATAATAAAGCTTCTTTCTTAAACATACCATTACCATGCCTAAAAACAGGAGCTGTGATCCCTGAGTATCATCGAATACCCAGGCAGCACTTAAAATTTTCAAGTTGTCTTGTAAGTGTTTGCTATGTTTGTTGGAATCAGGATCCAGAGTCTATAGGTGGTGTTTAATCGGTGTATCTCCTTAGTATCTTTTAATCAAGTGATCCGACTTGCCTCAATTTCAATGGTTTATGTGAAAAGAAATCGGTCACTTGTCTTGCAGAGTTGGCCACAGCCCGGTTTTGCTCCTTGCTTCCTCATGGTGTCATTTCATGATTTTCTCTGTCCCTGTTATTCTTTTAATCTGGTAGTGAAATCCATGGTTAGAGACTTGTTCTGATTTAGGCTTGGTTTTTTGGCAAGAATACTTCATGGGCAATATGTATCTTCACAGGGGACCCGTTGGTGATTGTCATCTTGACCCACTATTTCGCCAGGGGCTTGAAACTGATAATATTCTCATTCTACCCTTCCTTCTTTGCCAGAGAAATTTCCCTTCATCCATCACTTGGCTTCTTAAACTGTTTCCTACGGTCCACACAGGAAAGTCAGGTGAAGTACTTAACCTTGTTCCCCTTTTCAAAAGAAAGAAGCTGCTTTCTACATCAGGCCACGGAGCGTGACTTGAGTTGTTATTTTTTTCAGTATCATAATGAACTCATGGGCTCAAACCGATTCAATGAGTCTCAGCCCTCGTGGTATTTTCTTGCTGATACACACACTTTATCATCCCACCTTTCGCTGGGGGGATCCTCTTCAAGTTGACTGCTGTTCTTTTGATATCCTCCCCGGGGGTTTCCTTAGCCTACCTGCCCTTGGGTGTGACAAAGGGTTCCAGACTCTTTCTTATACATTTTCTGCTCCAGCTTGAATGCTCACTCTTTTTAATGAGAAATCCTGTTTAGAGACAAAATCTTGGTCCAAAGGAGATTCATTGGTATTATATTAGTTATTATGTTAGTTATTGCCTTTTTATTAAGAAATGGTTTCCTTTTTTAAGAGAAAATGTATTTTCTTGTGCTTTCCCTTTATATTGATTTTAAGCTTGATTTTTTTATGTTTGATTTTATATTATCTCTACTTTATATTGATATTCAGTATAAATATACAAGTACTGGGTTTTACTTACCATTTGATTTTATATTTGCATCTGTTGTCTCTAACACTAAAAAAAAAAAAACCTTTGCTTTTTTTTTTTTTTGAGATTTTATTTATTTATTTGACAGAGGGAGAGAGAGTACAAGCAAGGGGAGTGGCAGATGGAGGGGGAAAAGCAGGCTCCCCACTGAGCCGGGCACCCCACATGGGGCTCGATCCCAAGACCCTGGGATCATGACCCGAGCTGAAGGCAGCTGCTTAACCAACTGAGCCACCCAGGTGCCCCCTGCTTTCTAATGACATTAACACCCTTACTCATTTGCTTTACCTCTATCTATCCATATTTCTGAGAACAGTGTAAGATTTCACTGGACAGTTAATTTTGTGTGAGGCTACATCCTGACCGCAGATCTTAAGTCAAATTAATGTATTTTCAAATCATTTGATATAATTCCCCTCTGTGAAATTATGCCCTCTACACATTAAGTTCATTTGTTTCATTTTGCTCTCATTTTCAGGGACTGCCTTTTTTAAAGTTTGGTTTAATCTAGCTTTATAAGTTGGCAGGTACGTGCATGGTTCCACACCAAATCTACCAGACAATGTAGACTCAGAGGGGCCCGGCTCCTATTCCCATCCCTACACACACCTGTACCCTCCCTTCCCCGTAGGTAACCATTTCTGGGCTTTTATTTATCCTGTTGTTTTCCTTTAATGTAAATATATATATATATATATATATATATATATATATATATATATATATATATATACCCGCATATTTGCACCCTCTTCTTTTGAAGTGAATGGTAGCATACGATCCCACGGGTCTCCCCCTTGCCCTGGGAACCACGGAGAGATGCTCCTCATTGCTTTCTACGGCTGCACGGTGCTCTGCCGTGAGGCGGAGCCTGGCACATGGACCTCCGCTCCCCACCTCCTCACCGAGCCCCCCGGGTTTCTCAATCACTGTGAACCTGCTGTGGCTCTCCTACCCAGCCCCAATCCAGCCCAGGTGATCCAAATTCTACCACGAGCGCTTCCTTAGCCTGTCGAAACTTCTGTGAGCCGCGACCTGTGCCAAGCGCTTGTGTCCTCTCGTTTACCGTTTGCAACGGTCATGTGAAGGCATGACCACACCGATGCTTGGAGAAGTAAAATCAAGTGCCGGACGTCACACAGCTGGTCTTGGTAGATCTAGGAGTGGAACCCGCACCCCTCTGAGGCCAAAATCTACAGTCTTAGCCGCTCAGCTGCACGGACTCTCCTGGCCGTGCCTCCCCAAGTTCCGTCGAGTCCTGCCAAGCATCACCAAGATTACAAGTGGAAAGAGGTGGCTGGATCTGCCTGACACCTGTGACCCACATCCACAGGCTTCCAGGAGGTGAGACCGCAGCGACGCGGCGGGAGAGGTGGGAGCGTACCGACGCGGAGGGCCGGAACTCCTGAATTCAAGCCCCGGCCTCATCTTCTGGTTATTTAACTCGTGTCTCAGCTCTCTTACCTGCAAATCTACCTCAGAGATGCAGGGAGGATAAAGCTCCCCCTGGCTGAGCGAGAAGCTTCTCTGAAGCTGCAGCCCCCGGACAGCCACCTGTCGCAACAGGGGCACTGGCCTCGCTTGGCCAGTAGCGCTTTTTTCTCCAGGGGGTGGTCCTTGGGCCAGCAAGGGAAGTTGCTGTTCCACCTGGGAACTTGCTTGAAATACACTCTGAGGGAGGACTGCGGCACTCTGGGTTTTCACCAGCCCTTCAGCTGACTTGAGAACCACTGCCCTGAGATAAGGCCAACACTCTGAGTTCGTAATGGCGGGAGGGAGATGCAAGGCAGTAAGGAGCCCCCTCGCCCGCAGTGCTTTCCCTTTCACCCACTAGCACACATTAGGGGCAGGGGGACAAGAAGGCAGACAAAGTAAAAGTCCTCTTGGAGCTTGCATTCTGGAGGGGGCATCAACAGAGCATAAACCCATGACTACAGAAAGAGATGGTATGAAGGATATAAACAGAATGGAGGATGACCAGGGCTGAGAGTGAGAGTCTTTAGATGGGATGGTCACTGAGGAAGCACCCCTTGAGCTGACACTTGAATGGGGAGAAAGAAGCAGCCTTGTAAAGATCAGGGGCAGAAAGCTCCAAGTAGAGGATCAGCAGGTGCAAAGGCCCTGAGGCAGGATGGAGCTGCATACATGAAGAGGAGCAAGGAGGCAGTATGGCTGCAGCCAAGGTGAGAGAAGTGATTCTTATATTGGCCCATCTCTGAGGTCAAAGCAATCATACTACTCCTGGGTCAGAGGGGGGTATGGAACAGTTAAATAGTGGCCTTCCTCCCCAGCTGCTGCTGGGGGACAGAGTAGGCAATGCCTCGGGGTGCAGAGCAGCAAGAGAACACATTTTGGCTTTGCATCCCGGCCCCGCCTTACGATCCTCTTCCTCCAGAGCCAAGCGGCTCTGTGTGTTCCCTCCACCACCTCTCTGAACTGTAAGGAGAAACAGTTCTTCCAGGAGGCCCTGCTTCTACCGGCACTTTAGTGATGATGGCACCAGGAAAAAAATTCAGTCTGGGGAGACAGGATGACCTGACTTCGACACCAAGTCTGCCATCAATTACACAATTTAGGGCAAGGGATTTTACCTCTCTGACTTCCTTCTCCTTTTGGAATTGGAGACAGGAATGGTCCCTCCACTCCCCTGGTGGTTGTGAAAATTAAAATATACAGTGGCTATGAGACCGTTAACCCATTATCCAGTAGGTGTTCAGAAAATGGTAACTGTGCCCATTTTTCTTCATCGGCAGAAAGTTTAATTTCTTAAGGTTCACTATTTTACAGATAATGGAAGAACCAAATAGAAATAATAATACTAGTGATCTAGGAATACACAGTTCCTGCTTAACTTCCGAACTCGGAGCAATTGACGATGAAGAAGTTGAGACATTTTCACCGTGACCACATCAGCGCTGATCCCAGGAACAGACTGGCCTCATGGAAGCCATGGGCGATGAGGGGCAAGGTCACAGCCAGGAGAAGAGCAGCCCAGCCCCACCCACTAGAAATACACCGCGTGAGCCACGTTTGTCATTTTAAATTTGCCAGCAGCCACATTAGAAAAGTAAAAAGAAATATGTGAAAACAATCTTAATATTTTATTAAAGCCATAATATGCAAAGTCATATCATCATAGCCACACAAGACCCAATACAATATTCTATACAGCAGACTTTTACATTCTGTTTTTGTTTTGGGGGAGTTTGGGGGGCATTGTCTTGGAAATCCAGTGTGCGTTTTGCCCCCTTACAGAATGTCTTGGTTCAGACTAGCCAGGTTGCAGGTGCCCATGAGCCCATGTGCTTGGCGGTGGCTGGGGCAGAGAGAGTGGCTTAGTACTCAGCACTTACGGTCTGGGAGCCAACCCATCCTGCCCCTGGTTTTGTGCAGTCTCCTAAGCTAAAAATGCTTTTGACATACTGAAAAGGAAAAACCAAAACAGGAATATTTTGTGATATGGCAAAATTTTTTAAAATTCGAATCTGTGTGTCCACAAATAAAGTTTTATTGGCACTCGGCCACGCCCCTTTGTTTAGGGATCAGCTCTGACCCCTTCCACAGCCGAGCTGAGCAGCTGTGACAAAGACCATCGGGCCCGTGAAGCTGAAAACTTTTCCTTTAGCCTCTTACAGAAAAAGTTTGTGGGCCCATACGTGAGAGCAAAGCACACCTCTCCCCTCCCCTGCTCCTCCTGACTCTCGACTTCCGGATCCCTCCATGTGGAGCAATGGTTTCCGTAGACTCCACATGCCCTGGTGGCTGACCTCTCTGCTGGCCACCGTGACCTTGTTGGTGTTTGATGGCATTTTACCTCATTTCACAGCACAAGTTCTATTTCTTGCATTGAAATCTTTCACTGGAAAGTCCTAAGCAAAGAATCTGGAAGACGCTGGCCCAGGTGACTCAGCTGACTATGGCGCCAGGCCGGTGAGGCTAGGAGAGCAGCAGCCCTAGGGAAGGGGTACCAGCAACCTCAGCCAGTGAGCCGCTTTCCAGCTGCGAGCTGGAAACGGGGTGTCCCTCACCCAACCTCGATAAATCCAGCCCCTCTGAGCTAGGCAGCAGACACGCACGACCATGTGACGTCCCTTCGCAAAGGAGACGACTCAGAGTTCCCGGTGAGAAAACCCATCGGAAGGGAGGGGTCTGATGGCTCAGGCCCCTCAGCAGGTGAGAAGCCCGGCGAGGCCCAAGCTCCAGCAGTGTCCCCCTACAGTGACATCAAATCCTGCCATCAGCCCCAAAGATACGCTTTCACTGTGCTGATGCTGAGGTACAGAATCCCCTCAGTTCCCATAACAAAGCAGTAGCTAAGGAGGTGCCCTGGCCAGACTTTGCTCTCTTGCCAGGGAGAGGCAAGGAAAACAGGTGGATGGAAGGCAGCCATGTTCCCTGGACTTGGGCTGGGAGAGTGCTTGTGTTGGGGGTGGCAGGGGGGTGCAACAGAGATATACAGACTGGACAGGCAGACAGACAAACCCTCATCAGCATCCTCAGGGCCCCTGTTAGCTGAATGACATCCAGGACCTCTGCAGGCCTCAGTTTGCTCATCTGTAAAGGGGGGATATGAACAGATATCACACTGGGGTATCACACTGGGACATCGTGACGTTTCGGTAGAAGAACACACAGGCGGTGCCCGGCATATAGTACATGCTCAGGAAATACTGGTTTCCTTATCGTGTCTTTGCTTAGCTCCCTGACAGGTAGCAGTTTGTGGGGCCAGAATAAAAGGGTGCCAGGCCCTAAGATAAAGATTGTACAGCGTCGAGGTTCATTTAGGTAAAGACTCAGGACGGCGCGGGGCACTGCGTAAAGGTCTGCTAAGTGTGAGCTAGCATTTATTATTTTGTTGTTATTATTAAGCCCAGGAAATGCTCCACCGTCCTGAAGAAGTTTATGCAAACAACTCGTAAAGAAGAATGAGCACTAGTGAAGAAAAGTCTGCCGAGGCCTCCTGACAAGCCGTCTGGTATTGCCCGCCTTACCAACTTTTGAACAGTTCTGAATCAGCCAGAGGCAGACCAGAGCCAGCTTGCTGCAGAAGGAGGTTAGGGAGAACCGTGCGCCTCGGGGCAAGAGCGAGGCCATTTTCACCCACGAGCTCAGGCCGCTGGGCCCCCCCGCCATGTTCCAGGGGTTCTGCCGCGAACTGGGGCTGGGGAAGTCACTCCGAGGATGGGCTGCCGGAGCCCGCTGCCCGAGAACAGCTTTATTTATGCTCTTGCAGAATGTACACGCAGGCCTTGTTTTTCTGGATGATTAGGGAGCCAGCTCACATAGCGTCCGCGGTTCTACATTTAGAATTGTGTCTTCATTTACATTCTTTCCACGCAGCTCATGGCTCCTGGACTGGACGAGAGTGGTCACTGTGCCTGGGTCCGGCCCCTGGAAAGAGGCCAGCTCACCTCGAGCTCCCGGTCTGGAGCGGGGGCTGAGTTCTCTGGCTGTGCTCTGTGCCGGGGGTGGTCCGTACCGGTGTGCCCACCGTGATCGAGCCAGACGTGGAGTCCATGGCACGGGGCAGGCAGGGCACATTCTGGGGGGGACATCAGATTCGACACCGATCAGCTGTGATCAGGCTAGCCGGACACCCTCCCTTCCCCCCCCCACCCTCTGCCAAGCTCCTGCTCCCAGGCCAGGCTCCTGCCGGGTCAACTGTGTTTTATTGTTCTCTCCCGGCCCCTCCTGCTGACGCTGACAAGTTCCCTGGGTCACCCCTGTGTTTTTCTTTTCTCAAGAAGCCACTTCAAGCAAACACCAGCTCCTAGGACCGAAGGCTCACCACTTCCAGGACCCCAAACCAGACATGCGATCGGGCCCTCCACCCGGGAAGAATTAAAAGTAAGCTGGGGAAGGAACGTGCCCAGGAGTGGGAGGAAAGCGAGTGACGAAGACTAGGGCCCTGCTGATTTTAGCTCCTGTTACTCATACCCCAAAGCAAACTCCCCCCCATAAAGTGAGATTCAGTAATGCAGCCTTCCCTAAAATCTGGAACAAAATGATTTGGTTGGTGCACAGATCCATGCGAACTGGCAATGGATTTGTTTCAATGTGTAATAGGGGGAAACGTGAACTAGAACATCAAACCTGTGATTCTGCGGGTATTGCTATTTACCACAAAGCTCTGTCTTTTAAGAAGTCGATCTAAATTCTCCTTACAAAAATATTGTAAGTGATGGTATGGATGGTTGAAGGTGTGGGAAAATCATAAAAAAAAATGGCTCACACTTGAGCAGCTTCGCCATATACGAGCGTATCCGTGTACATGAATTCATTTGATCCTCAACCCGGCAGAGCTAGGCAGTCTGTCCATCTTAAAGATGAGTAAACTGAGGCACGAAGAGGTTAAGTGATTCGGCTGGTGTCAGACAGCTAGGAAATACAAGGGGCCGGGGTTCCGAGTCTGCTGTGTCATTTTAATGCTGGCTCACATCTCAGAGGTTGATTCTTGTCATTGGCCAGCTTGGCTAGTGCTGGTTTTGACAAGCGGGGAAGCTGGTGGGATGGGTAAAATCAAGGGGTTCACTTGGAGCTTCCCTCAAACTGTCTCTGAGTACTGATCGGTGAGCAGGTGTCCCTGCAGTCAGGTCCTAAGTTCTCGGGCAAAAGGCACGTTTTGAGGCTCCAAGGAGGAAAAGGGGCTGCGTAATCCTGCTGGTTGGGGTCTGACCCCTCCAACTGCAGCGCAACAAGGAATTGTTCTTTCTGACTTGGTTCAAACTGAAGTGCATAGACCCGGGTCCCTGTGACCCCGGCCGCCCCCAGATTCAAGGCCGGAGGTGGTGCCAGGCCCCGAGTTAGCGCCGGGACACAGGCTGCTGGCCGTGAGGAGCCCACAGGGGCCGGCGGGGGGGATGGGGGGAGGCAGTCCACAAATAGATACAGAGATACAGTGCAGCGCAGACTTTCAGGGACTCTGATCACCTCGTAGAGCACAGCACCTGGCGGGGACCGGCACCTCTGCTTTCCCAGGCCACGGGCCAGGGGAACATGAGAAAGGGCTCTTGGAAACAATGACAAAAACCCTTGCTTTAAGTCCTCACCGTTAGCGGACTGTCACAGGGCCAACTTGGGGAGGGGAAGGGGGGCTCCCGGGGGTTGGAACAGCGTGAGCAAAGGCACGGGGGCTGGAAGATGCCTGGGGGTCTGCAGGCAGTTTGGAGAGCAGGCAACCCCAGGCCGAGACAGAAAGTAGCCATTGGGCCAGCCCCTCCCAGAGCCGGAGAGGGGAGCTCTCAGCTGGCAGGACGGGACCTGTCCACCAGCCCTTGGACCGCACACACAGCGGGGCCTGCCATGACCCGGCTCACCACGTGGGCACTTACCTTGCCTCGTCCCTGATTATTTCCCATCCTTCTGAAACTCTCCCCCTGAAATCCCAGCCTGGCCTTCCCCCAGCCTGCAGCTGGGCCTGTTATTTTGCTCCAGAAGCACAGCGCAGTGTGGCTCCTTACTCGAGGAATGCAGGCCGCGGTCCTCCGAGGGGATGATGAAACAGGCTATTTCTGCCCCGGGACATCAGCAGGCCTCCGGGCGGGCGCCGGCTCCAAGGCACCCACCATCGTGTTTTTTAACGTTTCCCTAAACAAATGTTTTCCTTCGCACCTTGGGGTATTTGTCTTTGAATCTCAGTGCTGAAATAGCTTTAAGAAATCATTCTGGATGGAAGCTGGACTCATGGTTAGGGTCCAGCTCAGCGGCAAGCAATTTCTCACTCCCCAAGTTATCTATTACCAGCGGCCGATCTGGAGGTAAAAATAGCTGCTGAGGCTGTTTGTTTAATCTGACTGTTACTTGACACCACGCGGGTGTCGCGGTGCGGACTGTTTGCCTCTTCCCCACCAAGAGCACCATTTGGTTTCCCCCGGCCGGGTCTCTATTTAGCTACGCTTCGTGAGCGTCCGCCGTCTGGACAACTTCTGGGCACTGATTTTCCCCAGGTGGGCAGGTTTGTGAGAACTGACAGGTGTAGGGTCTTGACTCGGTCCCCGGCTCAACTTTGGGCAGCCCGGAGAAGGAGGGAAGAAGTTTCGGCGGCCGGGCAGGGCCGGGCTGCTGGAGGCGGCAGGGTTCTCTCCGGTTCCCAGGGAGGCCTGAAGAGCCAGCAGCTGGGCCATGCGCAGAGCGGAAGGTAGGCTGCGGACGGACGCTGGGCTGGTTTCTGAGCAGAGGCAGGGAGGCCGGGGCTCCCCACTGCAGGGGCCTCCGCTGGGGGGCCGGCAGCGGCGGGGATGGAGTTCCGAGCCCCGGGTGCCGGGAGCGGCATGCAGGGAGGTGTGAGCCGCAAAGGGCACCCTGGGGGCTGAGGTTCTCGGCGGGCTGGGGGTGCTGGGGGTGCCGGATTTCCGTGGGGAGCAGGAGGGGTACGCAGTACAGAGTGCACAGTGCAGATGTGTGTGACTTTGTCCTTACATGCGTGTGTGTCAGGGCACTTTGCTCTCACAGGGCCGGGCAGACACGAGCCTGGGGGTGGGCCTAGGTCACACGTTCCCAAACGGGGGCAGCCCCGCAGTGACAGGTTCTCAGGCAGGGGACTGTCGATCTTGGGACTCCAGTGCGAGGCTCGGCAGGATCGGGCCACCTGTAACATAGAGGACCACTGGTCATTGGGACGTTCTGGCCTGTGGACTCTGAGAGTACGTGGGTCCTGAGCATGGAGCCCCCCACAGTGTCCTCCTGCACCCTGGGGGTCCTCAACCAGACTCAACGCTTGGCCAAATCTAAAATTGTATCTTTCTTTTCTCGTGGAGAATGGATCACTGAGGAGAACAATACTAAATATGTATGGAAAACTAGATAGCCTTAAAAAATTATTATTTAGGACTTTAAACCCCTCCCATGGATGTTGATCATGGAGGATTCCATGCATATGGGGGGGGGGGTAAGGACTATACGGGAAATCTCTGTACCTTTCCCTAAATTGCTCAGTTTTGCTGCAAACCTAAACTGCTCTAGAAAATCAAAACTATTTTTTTAACTAAATTACAGACCATTTCTTTCAACGCATCTAACCCTATTATAATGAGCTCTATTTGAAGTAATATTTTTAAAAACCTGTAAGTATAGGAATCGTGGAGAGTAGATGAAACAAATATTTGTGTTAAATGAGGTCCAATTTGCCAATGTTTGAGTTCCCTCTACAACAGTGGTTAGTTGACCACAGCTGTGGGCTGGGCACCTGGTTTTGTAAATAAAGTTTTATTGGCACACAGCCATACTTGGTCATTTACATTTTTCCCATGGCTACAAACGCTGAGGCCATTTGGCCAGCAAAAGCTAAAACATTTACTATGCGGCCCTTTACAGAAAAAGTTTGCTGACCCCAGCTGTTCAAGAATGCTCCTTGAGATGGGTCTGGTACCCACACAAAAAAAAGCAGGAAAATTTCCAGCTGTTAAAACAGCCTGTAAGCTGGACCCCTCAGGATCAGTACGTGGCTCAGGAGCCCCGGCCCCTGCCCGGGGCTGGTTTTTCCAGTCTGGCTGGTACAGGAAATGTTCCGTTTGCCACTGGGAGGTTAGCTTTGCTGTGGAGTGTGGCCTGGGCTGAGCAGGGCAGATTGTGCTTATCGGTTTATAAATAGACATCTCCGGGTGACCCAAGTCCAGCGTGCTTCTGCCCCTGGGTCTTTGAGAGGAGAACAATTGTGCCTGCTATTTGGTGACCAGAAGCTGGTTGGGGTGGGAGCAACTGTGACTACTGGGTGGAAAGGGGGCCAGTGGGATGCTGGGTCCTCGAAACAGGGGCTTGGATCTCCTGGGGACCTGGGGAGACAGGTGCGTGTGGAGGAGACCGGGAAGGCTACAGAGGGCCACCAGTGCTCAGAGGATGAATGCCTCCATCCCGGAGTCTTTTCACCAGTGTGCAGGCAAGTGTCTTGGCATCTAGGTCACTCCTGACCCTAAGAAGCTCTAGAGACCCTTACAGAAAGGGGAAGCCCCATGTCTGGAAATAGCCCTTTTCCTCCAGCCTCTACCAGAAATCTCAGTAGCTGTCACCTGCCAGCCAGTGGAGACAGGGCTGGGCCACCTTCTTCGTTGTCTCTTGGGATTTCACTCCATCTGCCGAGGGTTACTGGACAGATGCAAAGGGCTTTAAGAGAAGGTGGCCCTCGTGGAGACATCGGGGCTGACGTTTCCCAACAGGCTACGGAGGATCTTGGTTTTATTTCCATTTGAGGGTTTAAACCACATTCCACCAAACCCAGCCAATCTGTAGCCCTGCAACTCAATCATACGTTTCACTCAGTTAGTTGAAAAAACTGCTTGTCAAAATACCTCTTAATTTCTACGTGGTTCCCGGGGGTTGCATGATACAAGCTGGTGAGGACAGATAGGGGGTGGGGAGGACAAGGGATTTGTCAAGGTCCACGGATCGAGACCCAAAAATGGAGAACGTGGAGCACTGCTGAGATGTGTCACCCCCAATGTAAGTCACTGGTGTCATTACAGAGCATTCGCTGGAGGGGGCTGCATGCGTGAGTAATACGTGTCTCCTGTTCATGGGGGAGGCAGAGCAGGTTCTCCTCTGACCTCGGTCCTCAGGTGGAAGACTGGAGAACACTTGGTGCCAAGTGCATTCCCTTCCAAGCCTGCCCAGTCAGCCTTGGAGAGCTTGACCGCAGAGTCGGCGTGTCTGGGAATCGGACAGCAAGAGGGTCTGAGGAGCCAACCCACCAATAGCAGCTTTGTCCCCAGGACTTGACAGACAGACCTCCCTCTCCTAGTAGGAAAGGTCAAGGGACGCTTTTGGACCACAGCACGTGAAAGTGGGGAGTTGCTCTGTCCTCTGTTCTCTGCATGGCAGTCCCTCAAGGCTCTGGCCCAGAGAAGATGAGCACGGCACAGGTGCCGGGGCTAGAAGGGCTTCCAAATCCCATGGAGACGCCTGCATGTGGTGCCAGCAGGAGCCCAGGGGCTCTGCCGCCCGGATGCTCTCCCCTGCCTCGGTTGGTCCCTCCTGTCCCTAAGGAGCCCCCTCCAGGGTGGGCTTTAGCTTCTGAGGGAGTGCAAGGCTAAGCTAACAGAAGAATTTCATCTCAGCCCTGCCTTCGCCTGGAGCTTGAGGAAGGCAAGGGGGAGAGAAAACACCGAGATTTGCTTGAGTGACCCCATGCTTTCCCCACTCCCTGCTGACTGAGGAGGCCGGTTTCAAGCCTTGTGCCTCGGGGCCCTGCCTGCGACGGCCGGCTCCTGCCGGAGCTGCCCCGAGGTCTGCCCTCTGCAGGGCCAGCCCGGCCTCGGGCAGCACCAGCCGCTGGTCCCCTGTTGGCCCCTCTCTGAAGCAGGTCAAGGCTAACAGCCCCAGAGGGCAGGAGACCAGAATTCAAACCCACTGGGCTAAAGCCCCCGGCCCAGAGCCACTTCTGTCCCTGTGTGCCCGCCATTTTCATCAGGGCCATCCCTGGCTGCCTGCCTCCCACGTGCAGAGCGCTTGCCTAGATTGCCTGGGGTTTACTGCCGGGCTCATCTACCACGGCAGGTCTGAGGGTCCCCTTCGCGAAGGCAGGCAGGGCAGCTTAGAGACGTTCAGCAACCTGCCCCAGGATGCACAGCTAATGAGGGGCTAAGATGCAACCCTGGGACCAGAGTCCAAAGCCCACTTCTTTTCCACGTCCCAAAGAGTCCACTTCCCAAAGGCTGGTCCACTTACCAAAGAGTCGAAGCCTTCCTTGGATAAGCCATGCGCACCTGGACAGCCTCCTCCTTCCCTTAGAGCCTCAGAGGTTCCCTGCTGCTCCCAGAGACGCGCAGAGCTGCTCAGCAGGGGCCCTGGGGGGAGGCAGATCCAGATTCACAGCCCAGCCCCGCCCTTCTGAGCCAGGCCCGGGGCCTCAACTTCCTCCTCTGTGAAATGGGAATACCAACCCATGAGAACCCATCTCAAGGGCTCCTTCATGCATTCACCGAGCAGACATATGAAAAGTACCAGGCACATCATAAATATGAGGACTGTTTCTTTTTTTTTTTTTCAACTGCCCTATTTGTTGGTTTTTTTCTCTCCTGCTTAAACTCCAAATTGGAGATTTTCCTTCCAGGGCTCACTAGAGAGAAACCCCAGTGGTTCAGGGCTCGGCTGTCTCGTGTTCGTTGCTCAACTGTAGAGCAGCTGACGTCGTGGAGGTCTGACCCATCCTCACAGTGACCCCTGGACTTTCACACATCATTATGACCTTCCCTCGTGTCCAGATAGCATCACGGATCTGTGCGCCTTCAGCACTTGGGGTGGAGGACCCAGCCCGAGAGGGGAAGTCATGTTCCCACCCACACAGCAACGAGGGCAGGGTCGGGGTGAGTCCGTGCACACAGCCAGCAGCCAGGACGCCCTGCTCTGCCCCACCTGCACCCCCCGCAAAGGGGAAAGAAAGGAGGTGAAAGCTTTACTTGATTTTACCTAATTTCAATTTACCTAGCTTTAGCTTACCTCTCAACGGCAAGGATAGGAGTCTAAATTGTAACTGAGCATGGAAGGTTTCCCCAAATTGCTTCGAGTGACTGCCTCGTGGCTGCAGACCCATTGTTTAAGGGGAACACTCAACAAAAACCAACACTGCGAAGGCTCAGCCGAGAGCCAGTCTAAGAATGAGGGAGTTGAGTGGTTTGCTAAGGCAGAGAAACCAGGCGGAGAGGGCACTCACGAGGGCGGATCCCAGGACAGGGACGCCCTCTCCGGCACGCTGGTCAGTCACTGCCTTGCTTACGGTGGCAAAAGGCAATGTCGTCCTAGCGACCCTCGTGCCCCCCCCCCCTCGCCCTCAGTGAGGCAAGATGCACATTTACGGGCCGCTGCTAGGTGCCAGCCACCTCACAGACACAAATTCATTAGGTCCTCACAATGACCCCATGAGGCAAGTATGACTGTTGGTCTCATTTTACAGATGAGGAAACCGAGGCACAAATAAGGTTCATGATTTGTAGAGGGTCACCGACAGCGAGCAGAACCAGGAGCCGTGCCGAAGTGGGTCTGGCGTCAGTCCATGCCCTTCCCACTCTCTTATACTGCCCCCCTCTGGGGATGAGAAACGATGCCAGGTGGCATTTAGTGAGCACCTACTGTGTGCTTTACACACACGCGCTCATTTACCGCACTCAGCAGTGCTGTTGGCAGGTGTTAGTACCGCCGTGGTAGATACAGGATTCCTTCCCTGCACTGTCTGCTTCAAAAACCCCGGGTCTCTGGAGTGCTGGAAGCTTCCATTCATTGAGTCCTTATGCTGTGTCACTCTACTCTGGGCTCTTGATATTTTTTTTTATCTCCACCCTTCACAACCACCCAGTGAGGTGGGTATTGCTGCAGATGAAGGATCGGAGGCTCAGAGAGGGGAAGTAACGTGTCGAGGTCACACGGGGCTAGGAAAGGGGAGCCCTGGTCTGACTCTAAACCTCGTGTTGTGATGAGCATTGGGTGTTACGCGAAACTAATGAATCATTGAACACCACATCAAAAACTAGTGATGTACTATAGAGTGGCTAAGTGAACATAATAGAAAAATATGTATCTCGTGCTCCTTCCACCGCCCTCTGCTTGGTGCGCCGGCGGGAGCAGGTGGGGGCTCACACTCACGCTGGCAGACAAAGCTCTCTGCAGCAGCCTTGGAACAAGCCCTGCCCCGTGAGACCTCTGTCCTTCCACCTCCTGGACCCGCAGCTTGCGCTCACCTCGGCCTGCTCTCCCCTCCTAGGCGATGGTCCCTTGAAGAGGGCATTTCTGATTCACCTCTGCACCTCCTGCCCAGAGCCAGCCCAGAGCAAGGCAGACACAGCCCAAACCACAGTGGTGGACAATCGTGGGGGCCAAGTGGCCCCAGAGCCTATGGCTTATCAGCGCAACCTCCCAGAAAGGGATACAGCCTCCAACGTAGGGCAGCAGGGCTCCAAGTGTGGTCCCAGGACGGGCAGCACCAGCATCCCCCCTGCCCCAGCCCGACCTCCTGAGTGGGCATCTCTGCGGTGAGGCCCAGCACTCTAACTAGGCCTCTGGGGCCTTCTAGAAGGACCACCGGCTCAGAGAAGGAAAGGGGACAAGGTCCCCACGTTGTTCTCAAACGTAGTAGAAGATGCTCCAAGAAGCTGATCTTTTCCCATCAACTCAAGATGTAGTTTTAAATAACTTTGTCTGTTGGAAGAGCATTTCTCAGTGTTTCTTTTTAGAAGGATAACCTGGGTGGTCGCATCTGAATTCTTTTTCCTGCCACTGTAAAGCACCCCGTGAGGAATTCCATGAAGAAGGCAGGATAGTTGTCAGTCCTCCTTGGCAGGGAAGTTGTCACTCCCTGGGCTCTCCGCTGCCACACCCCCTGGAGAAAGGACAGCTGTCATCTACCCCACAGACCTCTCCCATCCACTTCCAGCCTCCAGCGGGAAGTGAGAAGGCCGGGGACAGCCGGGTTCTGACGAGAGTGTGTGTGTGTGTGTGTGTGTGTGTGTGTGTGTTCGCCCTCGTGGGGATAAGGAATTCTCGGGTTCAGGACTTCCCTGACTCTCCCTTTGAGGCACCTCCCCCATCACAGAAAGTCGTGCCCTCCCGGCTGTGCGGGGACAAGGAAGATGGCACCCTCCATCTGGTATGCTCCCTGAAGGACAGCCAGGTACAACAGATGTCATCTCTAGCTTTGCCAAAGCAAATGCTCCCTGATGGGAAGAGGAGAGCCGCTGAAGGTAGAAGAGAAGGTATTAAAAGAGAAGTTAAGAAAGGTGTTAAGAAAGAAGCTGCTGCCCCCCACCCCGGCCACCCGGCGTGGGCACCATGGCAGATGGAGACGCCCCCAGAAACCCAAAGCCTCGCTCTGCCTTGGCTGCATAGCCATGGAGCACAGACACCTGAGGCTGAATCCCAATGCTGGTGCTCTCTGGCTGTGTGACCTTGAGCGAGTTCCTCAACCTCTCTGACCCTCCATTTCCCACCTCAACTTCCTTAGGCACCAGTCCTACCTAGCTTGCCTCTGGTTGTGACCCCTGAGCAAGATCACGGGTAGCAAGTGTGTGGCAGGTAGTCGGAGCTAGATGAACGGGATGGACGCCCGGAACTTCCCAGCAGGGAGCTGGGGCTCAGCGATGGCTCTTCCCGCTCTGCTTCTCCACCTTTGCCACCCATTCCCATGGCGCCAGTTTACAGATGGGGAAACTGGGCACACAGACGGTGAGGAGAATGCTGTAGCACCCTTGACTCTGTGGTCCCGGCGCCATGTGCAAGCCTGGGACACTCCAGGGCCGCTTTCGGGGGGTGGGGAGGACCCGTACACAGCATCTCGGGTGTGATGGGGTACCGGCAATAAGACAGCCTGTGACCGAGGATCTGAAGATGAGCGCCAAGGAGACTTGGAGGGTGAGAACCAGGAGTGTGGGGGCTGTGGGTGGCCGAGGTAGGGTGGTCCTGAGCAGAGGCTCTCAGCCCGCAGGAGGCATTTCAGAAGCTCCCGGAGGAACCCCTTGACATACAGGTTGCAGACGCCCTCTCCCTCCCAGCAGCCCCAGGTTCGAACCCCACGCCCTCAGGTAGTAAACTTCTCTGGACTCCAGGTTCCTCCTCTGTAAATAACAAGAGCAATTTCCACCTCGCAAGGCTGTTGCAAATATTAATTACATAATAATAAACATGAATCAATAATATTGGAGTATGCAAAGCGCCTGTCTTATGCCAGGTACTCAGTACGTGGGGATTTCTCTTATTCATTCATTCATTTGCTCCTTTGACAAAAGTGCAGGCCCTGTGCGGGGACCGGGGACGAACCACTGAAGCAAAGGGAAGACCTGGCCCGTAAGGCCGCCCCTCGAGGCGGTCTCCTCCCTGCCCCACACGAATCTGGTCAGACCCTGCCCATCTCAGCGGTTGGGCCTCGGGTCCCCAATACTCCACCCCAATGAGAACCCAGCATCTCTGCCACAAAGAGGGCAGCAGCAACGGAGCCTAACCGGGGACGCTACTAACCAGGAAATTCTAACCAGTAAGAATTCCTAACCACGAAAACTACTGGTCCAGAGTAGTTTAGAAAAAACACTGCAGATCAGAACTCATTATTGGGTCTGAAATCACTTACCAAATTGCAAATAGGTTTTTTTTTTAATAAAAGAATAGAATAGAACAGAACAGAAGATACCAGAGTCGTTACCGATAAGCAGGGTGCATTTTGCTTCATGAATTTTCCTTGACCTACAGTTGACCCTTCAACAATGAGGGGGTTAAGGGCGCCAACACCCACCCCGTGCAGTCAAAAATCTGCGTATTTCAACTCCCCCAAAACCTAACTACCGATACATAGTCACTGAACACACATTTTGTATGTTACATGTATTATATGCTGCATTCTTACGATCAAGAAAGCTAGAGGAAAGAAAATGTTACTAGGAAAATCATAAGGAAGAGAGCGAGCACATTTGCTGTACCGTACTGGATTTTTTGGAAAAGTCTGTGTATGAGTGGACCCGCGCAGTTCAAAGCCATGTTGTTCAAGGTCAACTCTGTATGTCTCTGAGCGGTTTCTGTGCTGGTATGTAAGTACTTCCTACTGTGTGTTGAGGGAGAAACAAGCAAGGAGGAAACTGCTCCTGGGAGATGTGTAGTGAAGGGCACGTGATTCCCTCGGCGCCCGATGGCTGAAGGTAAAGCACAGGTCTGTGGCCCCCGGGGCGCCCTGGGCCTCCTTCCAGGGCAGGCGTGGCCTGGCCAGGGGCGGACCCAGGACCTGGTGAGTCAAGTGGCTCCAGTCATCTGGAGACTCAGGCACTGGCTACCGCAGGGACCGACTGCATGACAGTTCCTTTCCTCGGCTCTCTGCAGCATGGGGAGCAGCCCCGAGGGGGCGGGCAGAGCTGGGGTTGTTCTTTATTGTTCCTATTCTACAGGTGTAGGTAGAAGTGAAGTGACTTGCCCAAGACAACCCTGACTTGGTACTGGTTTCCAGTTCTTCCTACTGCCTAGAACTGCCCATTTGATGGCTATCTCATTTCAGTTCCTACCGTTTCCAGAATTCAGGGCAAGATGTTCTTGGGAAATATGGAAGGGGTGACCGACTGACTGAAAGAATGAATGGATGGATGGATGGATGGATGGATGGATGAGTGATGTTCCGGTGGCAGGGCTATCTTTTCTCCTTGAGTCCATATCAGCTGTTCTCAACCAGGAGTGATTTTGCCCCGGGGGACTCCAGCAAAGTCACTAGTGCCAAAGTGGAGAACCCCTGTTTTTGATACACAGGTGCATGGCATTGGCTCCGTTTACAGATGAGGAAACTGAGGCTCTCAGACTTGCTGTCATTTAGCCAAGGTCATACCCAGTGAATGTAGAGGAGCACCAGGACCGGGCTCAGGCCCAGGTAGACCCACCCTTTTGGGTGTTTCTGAAAGAGCTGCGTTTCCCCCTTCCAGAGGCTCCCTGCCGGTCTGGGAGTAGATACAGCCCCTGGAGTTTGGGCCCGGTCTGGCCACTGAGGCTGGGACCCGCGGCCTCTGCAGAGAGCCCCTGGTGGAGCAGGGCTAAGAAGCCTACAGGTACCGGGCCGGAGCTCCTTCCCGGTGGAAGGGAGGATCCAAAGACAGCTCTGGCCCCATCCAGCCCATCCGGCCACGACGAGCTCCAAGGAGTGGTCCCCGACAGCACCTGGCCAGCAGAGATGGTCGGAAACAGCGTTGCAGAAAGCCTTTGCAGAGTGAGACCCCTGCCCAAGTATCCTGATCCAAGCCCCTCCCAGAGCCCCTGCACCACACGGCGGCCCACGGACAGCCAGAGGCCAGCCGCTGAAATCAGCCAGGGCTGCAAGGCAGGAACTTCGCCCCAGAGAGCCAGTTGTTAAACTTTGCTCAGCCCCCAGCCACACAATCCAGGAACAGGAACGGGAGCCGGGAGGGGCGGCTTGCTGGGTCTTCGAACTCAGCCCATCTCTCCACCTCTCTCATACCTCCCTTTGCCTCTGTATCTTGCTCCTCCCCTCTCCCCCTGCGAGAGGGCCCCCCGCTGGGTCTGCGATGCCAGGTGCCCTCACTCTCCCGTTGTGGTGAGCTTGGTGAGACCATGCCTGGCCTTCCCTCTGCCAGGCTCCCTGACCTCTCGCTGCAGATGTGGGTCATGCTCAGAAGCTCCCGAGGAAATGTCCCATCCAGACACAGCAGCCTGGGCGCCCAGGCGGGAAAGGGATGCAGGCCCAGCTGAGCTCCAGGGAGAAAGCCTCTCTCCTTCTGGGCTCTCTCCCACGGGCAGCAGAATGCCCACAGTAGCTGCGATCGCCTGCCCACAAGTGGCTCTGTGAGCCCGGCCAGTCCAGACACATTCTTTGGACTCCTGGTCTCCCACACACGGCCGAGCTTTGAGATCTCTTGTAGGTGATGTGATTCAGGGAGGATTCCGACACACGCCAGCCCAGCGCTGCCATCAGGACCCTGAGCGCCAACCACACTGTGTTCCCGGGGCTGGAGGAAGCCGGCCTTGTCCCCTCCTAGGGCACAGGAGCTCGGGGGTCAGTCTGAGAGCCCGTGGCTTTCCCAGTCTAGCTCCCAGGTTGGAGCCGTTCAACCAGGCCAGGATGGAGGCCGACCCTCCTCCCCTGCTCACAAGTTCCAGGCCCGTGGAGCCAAAATGGCCCAGAGCAGTGCACAGTAATGCTCTGTGGTGCTTGCCAAGGGAAGGGGTGCCCGACAGACCTTCCAGCCGGCCTTGCGAGAGCCCCTGTGTTCTCCCACGAGAATGTCATGACCTTGAGATATCTGATTTCCAAGAGCTAAAAGGGGTTAAGTGGATAGAGCCATCGTCACATTGGGGATAGCGAGGGGGAGTCGTCATGGGGCCAGGAAGTAGGGCCCGGGAGCAGAAGACAGGCAATCCCAGCGCCAGCATTCTGTAAGATGCCGCGGGTAACCCGGGGGTAGCCTCAGTTCCCGCCTCTGTAAGGTGGGGACAGGGCCAACCCTGATGGGTTTCCGTGAGGAAGGAGTGAACGCAGACACACGTAACAGCGGGCCTGAGGCCTGCCACGCCTTAGACCCTCCACACACACCTGCCCCCCACCCCCTCCGCCGAAGGACCCCAACTGAGGAAGTCGATGTGGCCATCACCGTTCACCTCGTAAAATATAAGATGTAGACAAGGGCATTCGCTCTGAAACTGCCAAGCGAGAGGGCTGTTGGCAATTGCACAGAGAGGTCAAGAGCTTGGCCCAAGACTGACCAGCAGGGCAGAGGCCCAGAGCAATGCGCCTGCCTGGGCTGGGCTGGGGTGGGGTGGTGAAGGCCGCGTGAGGGACATCTGTGCATTCACGGGCTGGAACAGGGCCCGTCGGCACACAGGCAGGGGGCTGTCAGGATTCACTACACTTAACTGCTTTTCAAGGCATGCCCACCTCTGCAGCTCAGAAAACCACCCAGAAAGAAGACCAAGAGGAATCAATTCCAATTTGTTAGGGCCTTCTGGGTGTGATAAAGCCAACCCCTGTCATCTCCACCAGCTTCCTGCCTCCCCTTTACTGAGAAGCGAAAACACCATTCAATTAAGGTAATTAAATCCACCCAAAGAGCTCAGGCTCAAAAACCACACCACAGGCAAGTGGTCAAAGCCAGCAGCAAAGCAAACCCCAATGACTTCCTGTGCGAAGATGGGCAGGGACCAGAGGGGAGGGAAACGGCCTCCGGAGCAGCTCGAGGGTATCCCGCCCGGCTCTTCGAGGCCCACCAGAACCTCCTGCCGTCTGCCGCCCCCGACAGGAGGGCCCTCTGCTCACCAGCTGAACCATCCCCTCCGTTCCTGTGGTTGTCACGGGAACTTGAGCTGAGCGGATCCATGGGAAGTGATTAGAAACAAAACGCCCCTTTGCTCCATCGCTGCCCTCAATTCCCCCCTTGAACTGCAGCCCAAGAGCCCAAGACACACCCATCTGGGCCGGAGCCCGTGACCGAGGGTCAGGGCTGCCTCCTGGAGGAAGCGCGGGGTCACCGAGTGGTGAGCCTGGGCTGAACCCCGGCCTGCGTTCTCTTCTCTACGTGCTGTGTGACACCGAACGACATTCTGCCCCTCTCTGTCTTCCCGTCTCCACCTGGAAAACGGCGACAGTAAGGCCTGCTGGCCCCACCTCCTAAGGATCTTGGGGATCAAACAAGATAAGGGTCAGCAAATGTGTCCTGAACTGCAGGGGGACACGCAGACGTGAGTCACCCCGTGCTGACTCACTGCGCTGGCCTCCGATGGCGATCCACTTTGGGTTCCAAAAGTCGATGAGGACCTCGGGTTGCCAGATTAAAAAAAAACAGGATGTCCAGTGAAATCTGAATTTCAGATAAACAATGACTACCTATTTTTAGTGTATGTGGTGATTAATTTTAGGGAGAACTCTGACTAATGCGAAGCCTATCCCACTATTACACGCTCATCCTCGGCTGGTGGTTTATCTGGAATCTCACTGGATTTCCTGTATTTTTCTTTTGCTCAATCTGGCGACCCAGCCACGACAAACCAGCAACGGCCCCCTCCCCCGCTGTGTCCGACTCCAGGACCACACAGGCCTGGGTCCCAAGCCCAGCTCTGTCATTCACCAGCTGTGTGACACGGAATAATGGCTTCCCCTCTCTGAGGAGGGTCCGCTATCTCATCCCAGAAAGGAAGCTGAGAGGGCAGAGCCGCGAGGGCGATCACTGTGCGGGAGCCGCCCCCTCCCCCTAGCGGGGCTCTGCTTCTGCGGACCCCTCCCCCTTCTTCAGCTGTGGGGCTTGGAGGAGTGGCTGTACGTGGAGCATCTGGAGGAGCCCTGGGAGTCCCCTCCTCCAGCCACTTGCTGTCCTCAATGCCTGGGACAGACCAGCAGAAGTCGGGCTGCCTGCCCTCCCGCCAGGAGCCCCGTGGGAGGCAAGGAGAACATGGGGTGCCAGGGCTTTCAGCCGTCCCTCTTCACACCACACACTCGCAGCAAAGCTCCGTCATCGCAGTCCCGCAGGCCAGGAAGCGCACTAAGCAACAGCGGCTGGGAACAGGGCTGGATCCCAGCGGCTGGGATCACCCTGTACCAGCAATCCTGTCTGTCAAAGATGAACCAGGTCCAGGTCGAGGTTCTCACTCGAAGGAGCCCAAAGCCTTGTTGGAAAGATGGATTTACAGCAGATAAAGTGGAATAGAGCCATGCCAGTGGTTGAAAACCCTGCAAGGAAGAGGAGAGCTGAGGATAAGCAATCCGCAGTCGGTGGCCCAGGGAGGTAGAGACATGCAGGCGGCGAGGTAGCACTCCCAGGAACTGAGCCAGGACCCACCTGGGCCCGCAGGTGCACACAGGCTTGGAGCGAGGGGGTGTGGGCAGAGCTGGGGCTGTGTGAGGGCCACACAGGGGTATTCGTAAGGGACCAGGAGAGAAGACACTGCATCTGCAGAGAGCAGTGGATTCCAGGCCACGATCGTTCGACAGCACCCTGCAGCAGGACACGGGAAAAAGCATCATGTGAGAAAACTTTCCAGAAGAGCTAGAATTTAGTGACAATACTGCAAAGGATGTTTTGTTGCTCATCGGGAGAGAAAGCTGATCCATGAGGATGCACACTGCCATTTGTTTTGTTTGATATATTCTGATTCAAAAAGCTGACCCTGGCTGGGACGCCTGGGTGGCTCAGTCGGTTAAGCATCTGTCTTCAGCTCAGGTCATGATCTCAGGGTCCTGGGATCGAGCCCTGCGCCGGGCTCGCTGCTCGGCGGGGGGTCTGCTCGTCCCTCTCCTCCCTGCTTGCACTCTCTCTCTCTCAAATAAATAAATAAAATCTTTAAAAAAAACAAAAGCGATGAGGAAACACAAAGCACATCCTCAAGTGTCATTCTCCCAGTCTTAAGGCCACAGGGCTGCATACACGCCCCCACCAAGCAGCTCTTCAGGACGGTTGTGTCCCCAGACCCTTTGCCCCTCCCCAGTGGCTGAACTGGAAAGTCCAGCGCACTAACACCTGAGTTCTGATGCTTTGCAGAGTCTGCTCTACCTGATGCGAGCTTGACCAGCATCCAGCATCACTGGAAGGAGCGTTGGAGGACCTGGTAACTGAGCACCATGGGTGCTCTCCAAGGTTGCCTGGACCACACAGGGCAGATGCCAACGTGTCATCTGCTGACACCCACAATTTAGATAACGTATCAGTTCGTGACCATTTGCACGTGGCTGTAAACAGCAGCCCCGTTAGTGGACTCGACAAATACTTGCTGGATGCTGGCCCTCCAGAGGGAATCAAAGCCATCCCCCAGCTGGAACCCTGAGGGCAATTCAAAAGACAAACAGGAAAATGGAGAAGTCATGAAGCTGCTCCTTCTTTCTCCCCGATTACCCTGAAACTCAATCCTTTAAAAAAAAAAAAAAAAAAAAGATATTATTTATTCATTTGACAGAGAGAGAGAGAGAGATCACAAGTAGGTGGGGGGAGAGCAGGGGGGGAGCAGGTTCCCTGCCGAGCAGAGAGCCCGATGCGGGGCTCGATCCCAGGACCCTGGGATCATGACCTGAGCCGAAGGCAGAGGCTTTAACCCACTGAGCCACCCAGGTGCCCCCTGAAACTCAATCCTAAACTACATGGCATATGCCATGGTGCACGCCGTCCTCGGTGCGAGCCTGGGAACTGTCTCTAGGACGTACCTGTCCCACCTGCTTCCACCTCTTACGACAGGCAGATTTTCTATATGTTAGGGCTTGGAATCAAAAAGTAAGTTAAATCCACTTGACTCCAAATTTGCTAATGTGAAATGTGTGATCATTCTGAACTATCCAATTATAATTGACTTTCGATAAAATACGTCCTGCTAAGCCAGTCGATAGTGTGAATGATATGACAGAGGTGGAATGATTTGCCTGCTTGTTTAACAGATTTTTCTTGTGCTTCCTGGGGAGAGCCTGGAGAGCCAGATGGGCACTGACACAGCCACCTTGAAGCACCCTGGTTATCGGGAAAGACAAACATTATACAATGATTGCCCAGTTAACCACTGAAGTACAGTTATAACAAATGCTACAAAGGCATGGGTATAGCCAGCTACAAAAGCATGAAACGGGGAAACTTACAATGGCCTGAAGAAGCAGCCTTATTGAAGGGTCAATGTGTACTGGGTTCTGAAGCATAGGTAGGAGTTAAGCAGGTAACAGGGGAAAGGTGAAAGTAAAGAATCCCAGGCAGAGGGAACGATGTGTGCAAAGGCTCTGAGGCCCGCTCTGGAAAGCCAACCGTGGGAGGGAAGATAGTCCAAGAGGAGAATGGAAAGGAAGGCTCTTTGTTGAGGAGGTTGACTTTCATTCTTTAAAACTGGAAAGCTATTGAGGGATTCTAAGCCAGAGCCTGGCATGGACAGTTGGAGTGTTATAAGCAGTTCCTGAATGCAATGCTGAGAATGAAAAAGGAATAGCCCAAGGGACTAACCCAAAGCAGCGCGCAGGACAGATCTGCGTTGGACTCCAAAAAGTGCGTTTCAGCAGCAATGACAGTGAGCCCGTGAAGCCAAGCACAGAGTGATAGTTTCCCCCAAACGTTCACAAGATAAATGCCACCACATCCTTCTGCACCCATGTCTCGGCCATGGGCAAGTCGGATTTCATCCTTAGCCCCGAGCTCTGCCTCCATGGGGCCGCAGGCAGGAGAAGGGGCCCCCTATTTAGAGACACGAAAGGATCAGTCTGAATTTCTCAGATGGCTTTAATATCCAAGGTGCTTCTCAACAGAATTGTTTCTCAACAGAATTTCTCCTTCAGTCTCGCATCTTCTTTTCTCTGCCTCAGTTTGCCCTCCAGAAAAATGGAGCATAAAGATACCCAACTCAGAGCGTTCCCATATTTATTTGGTTTCTGCTTGGGTGAGCTGACTCCACAAAGGCAAATGAGACTTCTTTCCTGGGTCAAGGAATTTTCTTTCTAGTTGAGGAGAAAATGAAGCAACCCTCAATTCCCAAGACATATGGATTTTGATAGGTGACCGGTGACAATACAGCATGAGCTCTGGAAAAGGGAAACCCAGGGTGGCGTGAGGACAAGGGACAGCCGGGGAGTCAGAAATGAGGTGAGCCGGACGGTGGTAGACACAAAGCCCTCTGTGAGCTTCCAAAGAAAGGTACTCCACGAATCCGAGTTCGTATGATTATTAATACTATTAATAAACTACCATGGCCTAGATTAATATCCAGGAGCTGTGAGATGAGGAAGGTCTTGAGGAAGCCCCAATGGTCTGCACTTAAAATTTGCATAATGGATTTATTTTAATTAGTTTACACTTCATTCTGAGTACTCTTAAAATTCTCCTGGGCAGCTTTTTGGTTCTTTTAGCTGTCAAAATAGATACTCAAGCCTCCTGCCAACAATAAATCGAACATTGGGCTACCACTTGCTGAGTGGATTCAAGTTCTCCCCATTCTTTTTACTGCAAAACCTGAGTTGTTAATCCACATGGGAAAGGGCCTTTGGTCGGATTTGACTAGCAAAAACTAATTCACAACTCGGCCAACCATATTAGAAATCCCACAGGCTTAATACAGGTTCCTTTGCGTTTAAAGACATCTTCTGCTCCTGATGCGTAGTTGACCAATGGGTCAGTTGGGTCCACTGATGTTATTTTTTCCCTTCTTTCTAGATGGGCAGTGATGATAGCAAATGTAAACATGAGAAGAAGTTTTTAAACTACGGACCCTAGAACCCAGCAAGGCAGGCACCCGCAGCCCCCATCGCTGTGTCAGGTATGGAACCAACCCAAGGAAACACCTTCCATTGTCAGCTACCGTGCCGAAGAGCTCCAGTGGGCATTGGGAGACTAGGGCGTGGGACCAGGTGGGCAGCCAACTTTATGACCGTCCCATCCGAACCCAGGAAAATCAAATCAGAGTTGAAGAAGCTATCTGAATAAAGGTCTCTTTCCTGAGGCAGAAGAAATGTGGTTAAAGTACTTCCCCCTTATCCATGGTTTTGCTTTTTGCAGTTTCAGTTACCAACGGTCAACCACGGTCCAGAAACCCGTGCTCCTCCCTCTGATGTATGTCAGAAGCCAATAGCAACCTAACCCTACATCACCGCGCCCACGTCACTCATCCCACATCATCTCATCACGCAGACATTTTATCATCTCACATCATCACAAGAAGGGTGAGTACAGTACAGTAAGATTTTGAGAGAGAGACCACATTCACATAACTTTTATTACAGTATATTGTTATTGTTGTTGTATTTACTATTGGGTATTGGTAATCTCTTACTGTGTCTAACTTGTAAATTGAACTCCATCATAGGCAAGACACAGTATGTATAGGATTCAATACTCCTGTCTGTGGTTTCAGCCATCCACTAAGGGTCTTGGAATGTATCCCCTGTGGATAAGGGGGGACTACTTACTGTATGTTCTGAATACTCCAATATGGTGAACATCTTTTATGACTGTCGGAAATTATGATGCAAACCTCAGATCAGTAGCGGTCCTTTGGCCATGCACAAAAGAAACAGAAACTGGACAAATTCAACTGAAATAAATATATATTAAAAGGAAATTGAAGGCCTTGCAGACTCAAGGCGAAGGCTAAAGTGCCAGGCTGGGAAAGGGTGAGCAGACAGCCCTGCCACTGGAAAGAAGGTCCGAGCTCATTTCCATCCTGGCATCAGTCCAGAAGAAACACTACAAAGGGCCTGGCCTGGGTCTCACAACTGCACTTGGCCCAGGGAGGTCTCGGCAGGCACCTTGACTTTCAGCCCCACCAAGACTAAACACAGAAGGGAGAAGAAATTGCCCCAAAGTTATCAAGTGTTCAAAGCTGAGTGTTCAAAAAAATGACAAGTATCTGCTAATAGTGGGAGGGACTTAATTGGCTGGAGGTCATTCACTTAACTCTAAGATTCTAAATTTCAATCTCCCACTATCCTATTTTCATCTAAATGGGGAAGTATGGAAACCCCAGTATTACCATTACCAAGTACAGTCATGGCCAAGATCAAGACCCCAGCACTCAGGACACCAGAAGCCTCCTTGACTATATCCGTAGGACCTCAAGATTCAGAAAACTTGACTCACAGTGGTCGAAGCCGCTAAGGTCCCCCACCCCACCGCAATAACACAAATTCCAGGACTGGGAGCTCGAGCACAGGTTCGGAGCTCAGCAATGCCATCAAGGACTCAGGGCTATTCTGCCCACGAGGCCATCCTCAGCAAACAGGCTTCTAATTGTCACTGCTTGTTCCCCCAAGATTGCAGAATGATTGTCTTTGTGTTATGAGTTGAGTTGCATCCCCCAAATTTTCATATGTTGAAGTCTTAACCCCCGGAACCTCAGAATGTGATTTTATTTGGAAATAGAGTCATTGCAGATGTAATGAGTTAAGAAGAGCTCATTAGGGTGGGCTCTAATCCACTAGGACGGTGCTCTTATAAAAAGGGGAAATTTGGGCACAGAGACACAGATGCAAGAGAGACAATATGAAGACACTGGAGAAGATGGCCAGCCAAAGGAGAATGGCCTGGAACAGACCCTTCCCTCACAGCCTAAAGAAGGAACTAACCCCACTGATACCCAATTTGGGACTTTCACCCTCCAGGACTGGGAGATACTAAATTTCTGTTGTGTAAGCCAGCACTCTGTGGCAGTTCATTAGCCCTAGCAAACAAACACACTCCGTCTTGGGTTTTGTGTCTGCTTGTGAAGCAGGAAGAAACAGCACCAACAGAGTGGATACAACAAAGATTGTTCCTTTGATCAGAAAGGCCAGAACTTTCCCCAACATCCGAATGCTTCCGTCCCTGTGACCGGGGCTGTGCCACGTGGGAGGAGAAACTGGTGGAGAAGGGAGCGTGGCTGGCCAGCTGGCAGGGTCAGAGAGCTGAGGCAGAGGCCCTCCGCCTTCTAAAAAGGCTGCACGGTGCTCTCTGGGGAGATGCAGCCCTGATTTTCAAAGCAGGGCTGAGGAGCATGTAAGTAGAGGCTTTCACAGAGCAGGCTTATCCAGTTCCTAGAACTCGGAGTCCCTCCTTTCTCCAGCACATCCAGCTCAGCTCTCCTATTCATAAAACAAGGTCGGCCTGCCAACGAGTCAGCCCTGGAAACTCACCGTTGGGCTGTGGTCAAGACACAGGAAACAAAAAACCTCCAAGAAGACTGGCCTCCAGGACCCAAACACGACGCCATTAGACCAACAGCAGCAGACCTGGGCGGGACACCTCGTGCACCATCCCCCATGCAGGGCCAGGATAGGACATGGGACACCTGATGGCAGGCCCTACTCCCTGATGGGAGCCTCTTTGTCTTCCATCCCCTAAAGCCCCGGCGGTGTTATCGCTCTGGCCAGCCAGGCAAGGAGGGAAGAATGCAGCTTTGCCGGCTTCTGCTGCTGCTGCTGCTGTGAATGGGGCCACTGGGTGACAGCATCCTCTGTCAGCTGAGGACCCAGAGCACCGTGCCAGATATTCACGGTCCCAAATGCCCACCACTCAGGCCCACTCTGGGGTCTATACTTGCTGTTTTATCTAACTTTTCATGTACTCGTGGACCTAGCCTCTGTCTGGGCCAGGCCCGTTCCAGACCGTGGAAGTATGTACCCCAGCAGTAGCGGTCAGGGTCCCAGCGGAAGCAGCAGCCTCCAGACAGGACCCAGAAGGAAAGGCAATGCACACCTTGCACCCATTAGGATGGCTACTATTAAAAAAAAAAAAAAAAAAAAAAAAAACGTAAAATAACAAGTGCTGGCAGGGATGTGGAGAAACAAACCCCGTGCACCACTGGTGGGAATGTAAAATGATACAACCACTGTGAAAAACAGTATGGAGTTTCCTCAAAAAATTTAAAAGGGAATTAGCATATGATCCAGCAAATCCCCCTCTAGGTGTACGCCCAAAAGAACTGGGCACAGCAGAATCTTGAACAGATATTTGTAGACCCATGTTCATAGCAGCATTAGTCACAGTAGCCCAGAGCAGAAGCAACCTAAATGTTCATTGACGGACAAATGGATAAACAAAATGTAGAATAAACATACGGTGGACTATTATTCAGTCTTAAATAGGAAGGAAATTGGGTGGAAGTAGATGATCCTTGAGGACATCATGCTAAGTGAACCAGCCAGTCACAAAAAGACATATGCTGTGTGATTCCACTCATATGAGGGACCTGGAATAATCCAAATCATAGAGACAGAAAGCAGACAGTGGCTGCCTGGGGCCGGGGTCGGCCGGGTGGGGTGGGGGGTCGGAGTGGAGCTGATATCTAATGGGTACAGAGTTTCGGTTTGGGATGCCGTAAGAGTTCTAGAGATGGATGGCGGCGATGGTTGCATCAATATGAATATACCTAACACTCCTGAAATGTACACTTACATGGTTCAGTGGGTAAATTTTATTTCATGTCAATTTCACCACAAAATCAAATGAGGGGACCATAACAGAGGTATAAGCATTAGGGAGACTCCAGCAAGTGGAGCCACTCAGGAAGAGTGGGAGCCATCCTCCCCACAGCCCCAGGGGGCAAGGGGAACCGTGAGAGTCTGAGCCCAGGGGACTCAGAGGGGCCATCGTTAGAGAGGACTGCAGCACTGCCAAGACCCCACACCACAACAGGAGCAGGGGTAGGGGAGAAATGCCAGGGAATCTGGCTCCTCCAGGCTCCCCCTAGTATCTCCCACTGCTCATACCCAAGGGCAAGTCAGAGAGTTAAGGAGCCCAGGCGCTGCAGGCTCTGGGGGACTGTGGTCTCTTGGGGTGGCTCTGGGACGAGCTCAAGCAGCAAACAGGCAGCCTAGTGGCTCCTGAGCTCGTGGCTCTTACAGTCTCGTGATAGAATAGGCAACAAAGAAGTCAACTTAATTTTAGAGTATGCTCCATACCACAAAGAAAATAAACCAGGCACTGTAAGAGAAAGTGGGGAGGGAAAACCCCCTGAAATGTCAGGGAAGACTTCTCTGCAAAAGTGGCACATCGGAACCTTAGACCGTGTGTCAGGCAGGGTTCTCCAGAGGAGCAGAACCAACAGGATGTGTAGATATAGAGAGAGATTGATCTTAGGGAACTGGCTCATGCAGTTATGGGGGCTGGCAGGTCTAACATCTGCCGAGCAGACTGGACATCCAGAGGAACCTAGGGCAGAATTCTCCCTTCCTCTGGGGAGCTCAGTCTCTGAGATTCGGCCCAACCACATTATGGGGGGATAGGTAATCTGCTTTACTCGAAGCCCATTGATTTGAATGTTAATTGCATCTAAAAAATACTTTCATAGCCACAGCTAGATATGTTTGACCAAACACTGGCCACTAGGGTCCAGCCAGGTTGACACATAAAATTAACCATCACGGGCGCCATTATCCACCTGGACCAGCGTGTCGTTTTCACATGGAGCCACTAAGTTGGAAATCCTGTTCATACCCTGCATGTCTTTCTTTTGCAGAGAAAAAAAAAGTCCCACTTTGCAATTGCAAACGGGAAGCTCTAGTTTTGCGGGAAGAGGGCTGCTCTTCCAGAATCGTCCCACAGAGGCACCCACTGGCTGACCGGGGACAGTCCTCCCAGCTGGCAGATAATGCAGGGGAACAAGAAGTGCACGGACGGGTTCAGCGACTCCTCGAGCATCGGCAGTGTGCTGGACGATGCCGACAGGGAGGTGAGCAGCCTCACAGACCGGGCCTTCCGGAGCTTGTGCATCTCAGAGGACACGTCCTTCAATGACTCCGACCTGACCCTGTCCCCGGACACCACCCGCCAAGTGTTTGGGACTTTTCACCAGGGAATGGTAAGCCACACCCACAGGAAAAGCAGCATCTGGAGCCAGTTACCGTCCCAAGGCACCGAGCATGCGGGCTGGGCGGCCACGTTCCAACAGCTACCCAAGTACGTTCAAGGTGAGGAAAAGTACCCCAAGAGCAGCCCCCCTCTGACACCAGCCCAGAGGAGACTGGAGGTGCCCGTTTCTGGCCTGAGGAGCAGCACCAAGCCCGCTTCGAAAGTGTCATCACTCATTAAATCTTTCGACAGGACTGAGACCCAGCGTTGTGACAGCAGGCTTCCTGCCAGTAAGCCCCCGGCTCTCAAAAACCCCCCTAAATTTGCTCCTCTTCCAGAAAGTGGTGTCAACTTCTGCTTCGATTCTGCCTTTCTGACGGTCAGGAGGGTGCCCGCCGAAGTCTCTAGCGCCCATCAGATTAGCCACCAGCCTGGCAGGAAGCACGGAGAGCAGGAGTCCCCCAAGAATCCCGAAATGGCCTGTCACGGCTCCAGCAGCTTCCTCCCAACACCCGAGAATGCGGCCAGCTCGTTCGAGTCCAAGTTCCCGTCCCCGCCCCACAAGCCAGCCAAGGGTGAGCCTGGGAGAGGTAAGGAGTGGCCCCGCAAAGGGGCCTTTCTTCATAGTGAAAACAGTGCCTTTGAGTCGTGGAACGCCCACCAACCGAGGCTGCCCGAGAGAAAGGAGGCCGCTGACCCCGTCCCAGAAAGCAAAGCGCCCAAGCATTACGAGGATGCGCCCTTGTTAAGAGAGCCCCCCGCCCCTGAGCACAGAGCGTCCCCCTGCCAAGCCCGGGCCAGCTGCAGCCAGGAGGAGAAGAGGCTGGCAGCAGGGGCTCTCACCGCATCTGGACCCTGGGGAGCTAGGGACCCAGGAGCCCAAGCATTCGCTGTGGAGGGAAAAGCTTCGAGCTCGCAGCCTGACCCCCAGGTGAAGCCGACCCAGCCCCCGTGGAGGAAACCAAAGCCCGGCAAAGGAAGGAAAGAAAGTCTACCAGATGCTTCGGAAGAGAAGAAACAGGCCACCAGAAGGGGCCCAGCCTTGTATACCAAGCACGATCCCCAGGGACAATTTCCAGAAAACGAGGCTCCTGACCTGCCCATGGAGCCCAACGAGCATTATAGTCCTCCTTTTAACATCAGTAAGCTTCTGACCCCCGTCATCCCCACCAAGCATGTCCTGGAGCCATCCGACAGCCAGCCGGTGGAGATAACCCCGTCGCCCGCAGGACAGCTAAATGGGTACCAAGAGAAGGAGCCCAGTGACGGTCAGTCTCGGGACAGCTACAAATCCAAAGCCCCCAGCCTTCTGTTCAACCTTAAGGATGTGCGGAAGCGTGTTAAGAGCACATACAGCCCCTCACCTCTCTTGAAAGGCGTTGAGGAGAAAAGCAGAGGCAAGCAAGAACCCGTGAGCAACGGCGTCATCCTTCCCAACGGGCTGGAGGAGAGCCCTCCGAATGAGCTTTCTAAGCAGAGACCAGCTGACGGCCCTTCTGGGTCGCACATCAGTACCCAGAACCCTGAAGCTGACCCCGGCGCAGCCTCTTCAGAGAACGATCTAACTCCTAGCTCTCCCCCAGCTACCACCCAAGCCCTCTTCTGCGTCAACGGGGAGGGAGCTGACAGAAACAGCCACGAGAAGGACTACGGAGACCTGGAGACGGGCATCACCAGGTCGGGCAAGTGTCCGGACGCCGGGGAACCCTGCCCCAGGAAGCGCCTGTCCCTGAGGCTTTGCAGCAGAGAGCCTGAGGCAGGGAAGGCTGCAGAGAAACCAAAGACCCTGAGCCTCGAGAAGGGGTTCCTGAGATCCGTATCTCAAGACACAGAACCTGAGAGAGACGCAGCCCTGCAGAATCCAAACTTCCACCAGAAATTCTCCCCAGGGCCCCTCTCTCCCGAGGAAGAAGATGTGTTTTACAGTGACAGCCAATCGGATTTCATGCCGGGCTTCAAAAGTAAGGCCAAGTTCAGCACCAGCTCTTCAGACCAGTCCTTTGCCTCATTTGAGGATCAGCAGAAAACGTGGTTCACCGAGAGCCAGCAGGAAGACAGGAGGAAAGACGGAAGTGCAGGAGACGGTCGGAAGGACGAGAAGGAGAAAGCGATGGGGAGCGATGAGCTACAGCACTGCGCCCTGAGTAATGGGCCCGCGTGCATGCAGGAGCACAGCAAGGGGGAATCGTTGCAAGGAGAAGGGGAAGGTTTGTCTGGATACAGACCCAGGGAGGCATCGAGAGAGGGGGCTAACTTCAGAGGCACTCGGATGGGGGGAAGTAAGGATACAGCCAAAGACCTTACCCCCTCTCCATCTTCCGCTTCAAACAAGCACATACTGTTTGCCATTAAAGACAACACCCTGAGGGCCACGCCTGTGATAAAACCCATCATGCTGCCCCTCCTGAGGACCATGTCATCAGAGGACCCGCTGGGCGGAAGCCACAAAGAGGATGACATGCCAAAGCCAGGCTGGGGAGAAGAGGCCGGTCTTGGTGGCCCCGAGAGCCAGGAAATGGCCAACACCCTGACCCCCGCTAGCACACAGGACACACACTCGAAGCACGCAGCCTGGGAGGGCCTGGACCACCACGGGCGGGTGCCCGGCATGGCCCGGATGGAGACTTCCCAGCCAGTCCCAACCAGAAATGGCCCATCTCCTGCACTCATGGCAGAGGGCGAAGGGCCAAAGCCGCCCCCAGAGGCTGCACGTCACCTTGTGGCAAATGAAGCCAAGAACAGTTCCACGGACCAGGGAAAGCTGGATGCTCCGAGGGGTATCCCCACCATCGCTTTGCCCCAAGGCGACGCAGAAGACCGGCCACCCCCACGGCAGCTGGGGATGTGTTGGGAAGAACACACGCAAGATTTCAAAAGTCACTTCTTGTCTACACCCAGAGCAGGGCCCCCAGGGAAAAGACTGGTCCCCGGGGAGATGGCTGTTTCTCCTAATGCCAGCTCCCTGGACGAGAGCAGCGCGTGCTCTCCTGCCGCCAGCAGCGTCTGGGACGATGCTTCCCAGGCCCCCGCTGAGCCGGGCCTGCTATCAGGGCTGCCTCCTCACCCCAGCCCCTGGGCCGGCCTCTACCCAGCCCGGGTCGCCCGTAGGGAGGACCTGACACACGCCCTCATGTGGGAAGCTGGTTCAGACCCCCAACTTGAGCGATCGGCGGAAGACCTCAGGACCCTTTCTCCAAGAGGTTCAGTGCTGGACATGGCCAGCAGCTCCGCAGGCCTCTCTGAGAAACCAGAGCCCCCTGCTCAGCTGGAGAGGGCGGCCGGCAAGCCACCAGCGGTCCCACCCAAAACAGAGAAGGCCCTGCGGCGGGCAAAAAAGCTGGCGAGCAAAAGGAGAAAGACCGGCCAACTGCAAGAGAAGCATGGCGACCCCGGCGAGGAAAAGCCCTTCTTGGAGGACTGGGAGCGCAGGCCGCCATCGCCGGGAGAGGGGCCCCAGCCCAGGTTCCCTGAGGTCCGTTCCCTGCCCCCTCCCACCCACCGCCACTCAGTGTCTGCCTTCTCAGAGCCACTCAGGAGGCAGCCTGGGGGGTCCCAGTCCCTTATACCTCTGGTCCCTTACCCTGCCACCCAGAAGGTCCTCCAAGACCCGCAATCCGGAGAGTACTTTGTCTTCGACCTGCCACTCCAGGTGAAAATCAAGACCTTCTATGACCCAGAGACGGGCAAATATGTCAAGGTCCCCATCCCATCCTCTGAAGGGGGTTCCCCCGAGCCGCCCCCGCCAAACACACCTGCTTCTCCCTACATGCTGTACCCCCACTTCCGGCCCCTGCCCTTGATGCCACTGCGCTGCTCCTCTCAGCTCTCCGCCCCCACCTTCTTCAGGCAGGGCCCCCACACTCCCGAGGCAGCCGGCCCTGGGTCCCAGAGGGCCCATGAGGCTGGCATGCCGATGGCACCCCCCCGGCGCCCCGGGGAGGAGGGGGGAGATGCTCCACGCCTGGGCATCATCTCCACCAACGACCTAGAGGACTTCGCCACAGAAGGCATTTCTTGAGGATTACGGCAGACTAACCCCCCTCAAATAAACCCAGAAGAACTTATTTCCCTTTTCCCCCAAACGATCAGTCACTTACACACACACACACACACACACACACACACACACACACATCAACACGTACTTAGCCATGTGGGATCCCTAAAGTCTCAAAGAAAGTGAGGATTCTGAGAAAACCCCACCTGAAGGGCTTCCTGGGGCTCTCCTCCCAGGGAGGGCGCTGTTTGCATGACCGGGTCCCTCCCAAGACCCTTCCTGGATCCTGGATCTGCTCCCCTTCCCCCTTTCTTCTCCCCTCCCTTCCTCCCTATTCTCCTCTGGCCATGTCACTGTGGTGAGTCCCGCCTGATTCCTAATCACCGCTCCGCTCGGGCACCCCACCTACTTCTTCTCAAGGCGGCTCATGCAGCGAGCCAGCTCCCGAGCCCCCAGAAACGCTGCACTGCGCTGAGCCCGGCCCTGCCTGGCGAGCAGCCCACCCGGCGCAGCTTCTCCAGGTCCAGCATGGCCCAGAGAAGCACCCCTCCTCGCTCCCCCCCGCCCCCCACTAACCATTTCTGGCTCACTTCAGGCAGAAATGGCTAAGGACTGCCCCAAGGCAACCCTGCAGAAATGTTGATTTGGATAGAATGGGTTTTCTTTACCGAGGAAGCTTTCCTCTGAAGGCTATTTTCTGATAAAGAAAAGGCTACTTTTAAAAAGTGAAACAAGCTTGCGGATGTGGTTCTGTCCTGGACGGGTCTTCCATCCGTGGGCAGTGGCGGGTCTCCACTGGTGAGTAAAGTGCCTTGTGCTGTCCAGGCCTTCCTTCCATCACCCCGGCCACGCAGGAGCATCACTCCGAACAGAGCAGCCTCGGCACCAGCTGCCGTCCCGGCCCTCCTCCTGGAGCCCTCGGCGCTGTCCCTGCCTTGGCAGGTCCAGGCTCTCCATTTGACGGGGGACAAAGAGGAGGGAGACCCAAGCTCACCATCACGGCTGGCCCAGGGACCTGAGTCTGGCCCCAGGGGTCCCAATTCCGTGACTGTTAACCTATGCCCTGTGCTCAAAAAGAAATTGCATTTTCCCAACTCCCAGGCCTTCGGGGATGTGGAGGGAAGTATCTGATTTGGGTCAAGGGAGCAAAATGCAATAACCGTCTCTGCACCTCAGAGAACAGAGGAGTCTGTGAGTACATGCACACTGTGGGCAACTGTGCTAGGAAGGAAAGTAGGCTGCTTTCATGAGCTTCTGCCCAGGGCACCCGCTGAAGCGACTTAATTCTTGTGCTATGGGAAAGACAGGGGCAAGCGCATCTCCCTCCTTGTTTAGAAAGGGCAGCTGTCAAGGCAGCTGTCGGGACTATGCTGCCCACATCCCCAGGGACCCCACAAACTGCATCATCCTTGTTCTTTTGGCAAAGATGCCGTTTCCAGGCCGGAAAGATGGGAAGGCATAGAATTCACCAAGTCCCAGACTCGCACCCGTAGGAGGGCTCTAACTTATTCTTGGTCATGATTCGGATTCAGGATTGTCTACCTGTTCGTTTCCCCAACAAGTACAGCCACACCTTGATTTCATTGTGACAATACTCCACAAATCCCCTGGCTCGATGCCATGGTGAGACAAGCAGACGATGAGCCCAGAAAGCAGGCCGGCGGCCGTCCAAGGAGTCTGGTTTCCACGAGTCATGTACGGGACTACCAGTGGGAAGAACAATCTGTGATCTTGGCTCTCCCACCATGGCTAAGCAGCTTCTCACCTTGCTTTAATCTTACTCAGAGAGGAAAAGGGATAGCTCATTTAAAATTCTCAGGGCCCAGGAAAAGATTTGCCTAACGAAAATAGAAACCCTCCATTAAAAAAAAAAAAAATAGTAAGAATAACGATGTCCCCATAAGGAAAAATATACTTTCCTTAAGGGGAGCTTATGTGTGGGGAAGCAGTCATCTTCCATCTTAGAAACAATATAAGCAGAGCTATTGATCCAGCTAAAAGCATCAAGGTAGATATTTGGAGATCAAGGTCAACTTCTTTGTGAATGCACGAGAGGACGAGGGCGGCTGGCAGCATGCAGCACGCACCCAGAGAGCAGGGACTCCTGGGACACCTGGCTCCCCGGCAGCTCAGCCAGAAGGAAGGCCTCCATCACTTACAGCAAGGTGCCTCTGCTCCTAGGAAGCAGGTAACTCTTCCGGGAGACAAAACCAATGAAGACCAACTCATCTGCAAATAATGTTCTCCTCTTTCCTTCCTCCCTTCCTCCCTCTTTCCCTCTCTTCCTCCCTTTCTCTCTTTTTCCCTATCTCTCTTTCTATTTTCCTCTCTCCTTCCTATTACAAACATTTTCAGAGTTCCCCTTCCGTGCTGGTACTAAAGATATGCCATGATAATTAGATCTGGTCTCCACACCCAAAGAATTAAAATCTAACAGAAAAGAAAGACAATTATAATCCCATGTGGTAAGTAATTTAATAGCATGGTCCGAGGAGCACCTAACTCAGCCCGGGGAAGAAAAGGGGCTTCTTACAGGAGACGGCACCTAAGCTGAGTCAGGAAACACCAAGTAGTACATCAGCTTATGAAGAAACCAGAATTTCCCCAGCTTTAATCTAGCTATCAAACAAAGATGACATTTGTGAAATACTAATAGATTGGCCTTACCACGTCAAAGTATAACGGCTTAGCTAATTATTAATTAGCATTTTTAATCAGCACCAGAATGAAACCAATGAAACCTCACGGGATAGACCTTTGTTGATATGTCCCTTCAGCTTCTGAATTAATATTTCACTCCCCCAAGTTACCCCCAAAAAAAACATTATTTCTACCATTGTGTTTAATAGGACAGTGATGAGAACTGTGAAAACATATTATTTGTAGAAATTGTGGGTCAAAGCCATGCATCTTCTATTTAGTGCACTGGCCCTTCTATCAGTTATGGCCCCTCTAAGTGTTTCTTGGGGAAGGTACATAAATGTACCTCAATGGTACAATCAAAGGTCCTGGGGCTACTCGGTGGAAAGTGACCAAGAGTTCACATTGTCAATCACATGCTATGTACCAGCCCGGGAACCGAGAGCTTTGAGACCAGCTTCCATCCTCACAACAAACGTCTGAGAGGTCCCCTCGTTCGCAAAGGCACTGAGATGTTGAGTAACTTCCCATGGTCACACAGTCACTGAGTGAGGGGGCCACACCAAGAACTCAGGCGGCTCTCACTCTCACTAGGCGGACATCCTCAACACGACTCTTGTGCTTCTCTAAGTGTGGTCAATGGATCAGCAGCCCCCACGTCACCAGGGAGCTGATTAGAAATCCAGACTCTCAGTCTGCATTTTCACAAGATTTCCCACTGATTCACAAGCACATTAAACTTTGAGAAGTGCTGAGAGCCTCTGTTTGGCCTGGAAGGGAGAAGATTCCAGGAGCTGCACCCACATCTTCGTATCTACAGCTTTGCTGCGGGTCCAGGAAGAGAGCCTTACACGTCGGGGTGGGAGAGTGGTGGGGAGGCTGAGTCACACCAGCTCCAACAAGGGCGTGCCTGATAACTGTAGCTGTCTCCACCTGGCTAGTGCCCGGCCGGGGCGGGCACTAAGCTCCCCATCATGGGAAATGCCGTAGAAACCAGTGACCCCTTTTCTAAGACAGGGATGGATTCAGAACCCAGGCTGCATGTGAGGCTCCAGGATGACAATGTCGTGGGTCCAAAGTCTAACCGTGAAATGTATGAATGAAACATTTGCAATTGAAAGCGGAGCTCGAGGGAACACCCAAATTGTATGCAGGTGGAAAGCATTTTGGCCCAGAGAACACCGTGACATTATACGCAATTGTCTTACGTGAGCCTTCTCTATCATTCAGATATTAAGTCCGAGGTAGGCAGAGAGGGCTCCGGACCATGTCACCCGAGCCTGTCGCCACCTGCTTATGTGTCCTCAGTGTCACCCCAGCAGGGCCATCTGAGCAGAAGGCTCCTCCTTGCGCGGGACTCTGTGTAGATCCAGAACTGCCGCTGATTCTGGGGGGTTCTCTCCCTCACCCACCGGCTCTCAGACAGGAAGCCCAAACCTGCCTGGGCTTGGCCATCACCTGCACTCTTGGTAATAAGACAGCCCCGGCTCAACTTCCCGTTCACCTCATCGGCCTCCCCAGGTGTGGGGAAAGGGCAGCTGTCAATGGAAAAGCTGCCCGGGGGACTCGGGGACACCCAGATTCATGAATACCATCCTAAGCAGAGCTCCCACGCAAATGGCCCCGGCGCTGCCCGGGCCCCAAGTCCCCACCACTGGAGTCACTTCAGTAGAGGGTTACGAGGAGGAAGGGCCCATCTGGGTTTGCGTGGGCAGGCACTCCTTCTCCAGGTGGGAAGCTGTGCACGGGCAAAGGCACAGCCAGGTTCTAGAACAGTCCCTTACAGCCATCAGACCTACCAGAGCCAGGCTTGGGGGTTCCCTGAAGCTCTGAAAGGAGCCCATGGACTGATCTCCTCAGAAGAGAGGAACGAGGGTGCCCTTCCAAGGCGGCGGAGCCAGTGCCCTCAGCACACAAGGAGATAATGGGGGAACAAGGAGCTACGCACATCATCGTCGCCAAGCAAAGCCAGTCTTGGCTGTGTTCATCATTCACGCAAACGCCGTTTCGTTAAGTCCTCTCGCTCTTCTCCAACTCAGCTTATTCTGGGCACTGCCACATTGACACCATTTTCCAGGTCCTTCCATGCCATCGGTTCTCCTCCTGGGTACCAGCCCTGACCTCCATCTCTCATTCCCATCCTTCCCAAGCTCAGAAGTGTGCCTTGCTCTCTGTAGAGCCCTCTCGTCCCACTTCATCATAATGTGTTCAGCAACATCGTGGGTGCCTGCCATTCAGTCAGTCCTGTATTTTCCTCTGAATTTGGAAAATGTGAGGCGGATGTGCTCTTCTTTCACATTTACAAACTCTAGATGACGCGGTCAGTCTCACTCGGCATTCCTGTGCTTTCGGCAGCCCGATCTTCCCTGCTGATCAAGATGGAAAGTGCCAGCAAGCCAGGTCAAGAACTGACCAAGTGGTCTGCTTCTAGCCGGGATTCTCAGCCAACATTGCCAGAGTGGAGTCTCATCTCTGCTCTTCCTGGCACCGGTCACCTATTGCGTACCTGTGTCGGAAGTATATGGAGGGCCCTCTGTCCAGCCCGCTGATCCACCGCACCAGGCAATGTGATTTCAGTGGCCTCCCCATCAGTTCTGACCCATACACATTTACCATATCTCTTCTGCCAAGTTTGCTGACTTCCCAGAAGGTGGGTATCTTCTGATAGAAACCTTCTGACCCATGTTCAACATCACTGTTTGTTAAGAAAAAGCAAATCAAAACTACAAAGATGTATCACCTCACAGCCATTAGGATGGCTAATATTTAAAAAAAAAGAAAGAAAGAACAAAACAAGTGTTGGCAAGGATGTGGAGAACTCGGAACCCTTGCGTACTGCTTGTGGGAATAGAAAATGGTGTAGCCGCTCTAAAAAACAGTATGATAGTTACTCAAAAACCTAAACATAGAATTACCATATGGGCTAGAAATTCCATGCCTAGGTAGATACACAAAAGAATTGAAAGCAGAAACTCAAACAGGTATTTGCACACCCATGTTCATAGCAGCATTATTCGTAAAATAGCCAAAAGTTAGAAGCAACCCAAATGTCAGTCAACAGATGAATAGACAAGCAAAATGTCGTCTATCCGTTCAATGGAATATTATTCAGCCTTAAAAAGGAATTCGGACACAGGCTGTCAGGGCGAACCTTGAGGACACTATGCCACGTGCAATAAACCAGCCACAGAAGGACAAATATTGTGTGATTCCACTTTTATGAGGCGCCCGAGTAGTCAAATTGACAGAGACAGAAAGTAAAATGGCGGTTGCCAGGGCTGGGGGAGGGAGGACGGGGACTTGATGTTTCATGGCTGCTGAGTTCCAGCTGGGGAAGATCAAAAAAGCCTGGAGATGGCTAGTGGTGAATGTACTTAAACGTACACTTGAGGATAGTTAAAACGGTCAATTTTATAGTGTGTATATTTTGTCACAATTTAAAGAAAAGAACAGAAACCTAAAGCCTTTGGCTGACACAAACAGCCCACTCATGTCAAAGCCCCAGAGAAGCATTGGAGTTTAAAGGAAATGGTGCTCCTCCTGGGGACAAGAACAGACTGGGCTCCATCTTCTCCTGGAGACAAAGGCACAGGAGCCAGAGGAAGGCAGGATTTGGCACTGTGGGCCAAATCAAGAAGGGGTGGGGGCCCGCTCGGACCCACACTCTGGTGATGGCACAGCAACTATACCTGACTTCAGAGAGAAAAATGGAGGAAGAAAAAGCTCCTCCCCTTCCGGCCTTCCCGGCTCGGCCCCACAATGCCCAAGCCACAGTCCCCATTCCCACTGCTCCCAATCTCTTGTCCCCAATTCAGTCAGACCCCAAACTTATGGATTCCATCTCCAGGCATTGGTCAATATGCACCATTCATCTGTGCCCCACCACCACCCGTCACCCTGACTGCTGTTACAGCCCCCCGCTGCTCCCACCCCTAGTAGGATCCGCTTCCACTCTCCCCGCAGGGAATCCAAAGCCCTGAATAATGCCCCGCCCTGATCCAGAATGTTTCAGCACTTCCTGCTTACCTCCGCAGAGTCAGTTTCAGAGGAAGACACGCACCGCTGCCACATACTGGGACCTCAGTCCTCAGGGGTCTCATCACCTGCCTCCTTGGACTCCAGTCGTCCTGGGCTTCTTTGAGTTGACCAAATGGGCCATTTCCTGCCCTTTGCATATTCTCTGACCCCTCCACAGGAGGTCGGGTCTGCATCTCCTCGCCCGTTGGTCTATGCCCGACAAAATAGAACTGGTGTACAATGTCAAGGCCAGGTCAGAAAACGCCGTGCCACATTCCCCAGTCCCCTGGGACATGCAGTCAAGTCCCCGGCAGCCGTGGAGCAGTCCACGTCCCCGGCTCACTCTGCTGTAAGGAAGGCGACACTGACCATGCAGAGGTGGTCCGGAGAGGCCCTGAGACCATATGGAGAGAAAGGGAGAGACCCCAGCCCTCCGGTTCCAGTTCCTGCTTCTGGCCGCCTGAGCCACAACCACCTCACCACAATGTTCCCAGGTTCCTGACCCGCAAAACCCGGAGAGATAATAAACTTAACTGCTGTTATTTTAAGCCACTAAGCTTCAGAGTAGTTTGTGACCCAGCAAGACATGACGGGAACTCTCTCTTTCTGCCAGCCTCCATTCCCGGTCCACTCTCACCCTGTCCCGGCCAGCCTCCTCTTGTCTAACTCCTGTGTGCCCTAAGGCTCCCCAGCTTAGCCCGCGTCCTCTCGCCATCCCCAATGCCCTCGCTCTTGACCGTGCACCTCACTTTCCCCCTCTGCCGGCCCACGTGCTTCCCCCATCACAGCACAGACTGTAACTGCCTATTTAACTGTCTTCCTCACCTATCCAATGGTCGGTTTTGGAGGGAGGAATCTCGCCTGCCCACATCATCACTGCCCCCCCCCCCCGCCCAGTGCCTAACACGGTGTGAGCTCCAAGGCAGGCAACAGGTAAACATCATGGAACTCAGTGGGATTCTTCTTTTATTTTGTTTTTAGTATTTTATTTGTTTAAGTAATCTTGACACCCAATGTGGGGCTCGAACTCATGACCCTGAGATTAAGAGTCACACGCTCCTCCGACTGAGCCAGCCAGGCAAGGCGCCACAGGGATTCTTACTTTATGTGGAAGAGTGGAAGCCAGTAAAAAGGATCTTTGGGGAAAGCAACCCATGCCATTTTGATCTTATTTCCTCACTTTCCCACCTAGTTGTTGACACCGTGTAGATGAGTCAACCCAATCCCAAACCAGAGCAGTCACTGGGCTCTCCTGACCCTGTGTGAGGGGCAGCCGGGCAGGCTGAGGCCCCCCCAGATGGGATCTGAGGGACCTAAGGCCCAAGAACAGATGTCCTACAATAGACCCCATGCGTCAGCGTTCCCATTTAACTAATGTTCTTTGATGAGAAATTCACACCTGCCAACAAAAGGAGGTCAAAGACTTGCCCAGTGCTCACAACACCGTCCAAAACCCAAATTAGAAGCCAACTTTTATTTGGTTTGGTGATGATGAAATGATGAGGACATTAGACAAATTGGATTACGTGAAAGAGATGAGTGGACCTGAACTCTGTGTTTATTGCCACAGAGAGACTCCGCACCAGACCCCAGTCTTCTGAAGTATTTCACCACATTTGGCTGCCAAGTGGGAAGGCCATGCTGGTTTAGATGGAGTTTAACTCTTAAGTCACCTAAGGAAAATCAAGTTTGCCCTCCTCCAGGACAAGGAGGGTAAATTCTGCTGGTTGTCCTCTTCTCACTTCCCCTCAATCCAATGAAATCGTCCAGTTTTAGTTCCATAGAGGGAGTGATAAATATTATGACAGGGAAAAAATGGCTCTAAAAGATAAATAGCATCACGACCTAAGGAGTCCACACATCCAGTTTAACGCTGTCGGTAGGATTTGAATATTATCAAGCATGGAAGAGCTTTAGAAAGTCCTGGAGGAGACATTGCTTGCTATCTTCATGTCTCAATTAATTTCTCTATGAGGTTTTGAAACAGGGCGGCTCCGAACTTTCTTGTGAAATCAGCCACTAAGATATCCCTAAAAATTGCAACAGCTTCCTTTGAGCGTGCTCTTGAGGGTTCGAGAAGTCAAAATGAGAAGACCCCAGCTAAGACTATTAGTTAAAGGACCCCCAACCACACCATTTTCCCAGAGCACGTTATCATGCCGACAGGGCCGGTCCACCCAGCCTGGGGAAAGACCTTTCTCTGTCCTGTACTCTGCAGATCAGGGAGGGAGGGGGCAGGGCAGAAGCTGCCAGAAGCTGGAGGAAGGAAGAGAGAAGCCATACGATATTCCCTCCCAGAATGCCCACAACATATTTGAATCTAATCTGAATCCTCCAAGCTTTGGCAGAAGATGCTAAGGAAAAGGGTTCCTCTAAGTAAATCTGAGCCCCCTTGTTGCTGGCCTGGGAGGAGATTTGCTAGGTCCAAAATGACTCTCGCTGCACCTTCCTTCTCTCTGCTACCTGACCAAGGACTCCGGCAAACCAGAAGAGATGTGTCCCTCCAAGGTGAGGTCTGTAGGCCCATCCAATTTGGCCATTTTTATTTAAACCAAGAATCTTTGGGATTTTTCATGGAAATTTGGTGTTAACAGAAATCTGCTTAAAAAACTAATTTATCGTATTCCACGAGTGAGCTCCTAACTGAATTTACCGGACACTGAAATCCGCCACGATCCCTACTAAAGTTTGTGCTATGAAAGCATGCCTCTTCTGCCTCCCCTCGGGAAAGCAGGGCTTCCTCTACAGTAAGCACCAGTTTTTAGATACGACAGCAGGCAGCAGAGGACCGCAATCCTGAAGAGCAGGGAAACAGGTAAAGTGAGCCCCAAGATTTCACCAGCTTATTGTGTGCATTTCAGGGAGGGGAAACCCAAACAGAGCCCAGCAGGGTGGCTTTGTGCATACGGAGATTAGGGTTTCGAGAGGTCAAGACTATCAGAATTTTCAGGGCAGAGTACTAGAGAGGAGAGGGCCGTCCAGAAGGAAAGTTCTGGAAATCTGCAAAAGAGATCCCCTCGAGTCTTTTGCCAAGTATAAATATACATATGTTTGAGAGGAAACCACCAATGCCAGGACAAGAATCACTAGAAATGCATAGATGGAACAATTCCCAGAGCTCATACAAAGTCGAGAATAGTTCCTCTCCCACTAATTAGAATGGAAATGCCTCCTACGACACAGGACATTAGGTAGAATCTTCAGGGGAGTGTCACTTTAGTAGTGGAGCTAAACAAATCTCCGGATAAAGACTCGCTAGATCTGTCCTTAAAAAGCTGGAAGGTGGGGCACCTGGATGGCTCAGTCACTTAAGCAGCCAACTCTCGATTTCGGCTCAGGTCATGATCTCGGGTCCTGGGATGGAGCCCAGAATTGGGCTCCACACTCAGCAGGGAGTCTGCTTGAAGATTCTCTCTCCTTCTCCCTTGGCCCCTCCTGCTGTGCTCTCTCTCTAAAAAAAATAAATAAATCTTAAAAAAAAAAAAAGCTAGAAAGCAAGCCTCTAAAGCTACAACGTCCTATGTGATAGCCACCAGTCAAACATGAGTATTCACTAGCCATATGGAAAGTGCGTAAGAGCCACATGTAAGTAGAGCCTAGCATTTTGGACAACACAAATTATAGAACACTTGTTCATCAAAGTAAATCCTAAAGGATCCTAAAGGATCCAACGGATTCTAAGTAACTTATAAATAAAACCCAGATAAAACCCAACTCCATTTAAAGGAATGCAACAAAATCTAGGCAGCTAACAATATAAAAATCACAATGGCCACTATCCAATCAAATATTACTGGGCACGCAAAAAAAAAAAAAAACAGGAAGATGTTATTCATAACAGTGGTGTGAGAAGGATCATTCAATAGAAACAGACTCTGAAATGAAAGGACTAATGGATGAGCAAACAAGGGCACTAAGCAGCTATTCTAAATATTATTTATTATATTTTTATTATTTTTATTTATTTTATTATCATTTATTATTTATATTTATATTATATTATTTAGTTATTATTTATTTTATTTATTATTATTTTATTATTTATTATATTATTTCTTATATTTAGAATATAATATTCTATTCTAAATACATATTGAATAGAATATTCTAATATTCTATAATATTCAGAATGCAGAGGAAAACATGAGCATAATGAAAGGAGAGAGATCTAAGATATTAAAAATGACCCAATGGAACTTCTAGAGTTGAAAAATGCAATCACTTAAGTGAAAAATACACTGGATGAGATTAAAAGCAGATTATATAATCAGAAGAAAATATTAGTGAACTAAAAGATATAGCAATGGGAACCGTGCCAAATAAGCCACAGAAAAAGACTTTAAAAAATTAACAGAGTATCAGCAACCTGTGGGACAGTATCAAGAGGTTTGCTTACATTTACCTGAAGTTTTTTTAAAAAGAGAAGAGGGAAGACAAACATTGAAGGAGTAACGATTGCCTTTTTTCCAAACGTCGTAATAAATACAAACCCAAAGATCCAAGAACTTCAACAAACCCCAAGCAAGATAAATCTAAAGGAAATTGTGCCAATGTTTTTTTTTAATTTAAATTCCAGTTAGTTGACATACAGTGTTATATTAGTTCCAGGCGTACGGTACAGTGATTCAGGAAGTCCGTACATTCCCCCCGAGCTCATTACAAGTACACTCCTTAATCCCCATCACCTGTTTCACCCCCACCCCCTCCCCTCTGATAACCACCAATTTGTTCTCTACAGTTACCAGTCTGTTTCTTGGTTTATCGCTCTCCTTTTTTCCTTTGTTCATTTGTTTTGTTACTTAAATTCCATGTAGGAGTGAAATCATATGGTATTTATCTTTCTCTGACTTATTTCACTAGCGTTATACTCTCTAGCTCCGTCCATGGTGAGATTTCATTCTTTCTTATGGCTGGATAATATTCCATTACACATACCACATCTTCTTTAGCCATTCATCAGGCAGTGGATATTTGGGCTGCTTCCATAGTTTGGCTATTATAAATAATGCTGCTATAAACATAGGGGTGCATGTATCCCTTTGATTTAATGTTCTTGTTTTTTGGGTGGGTAGGGTAAATACCCACCGGGGAAATTGCTGGATCATAGGGTAGCTCTATCTTTAACTTTTTGAGGAAACCCCATACTGTTTTCCACAGTCATGTCAACAAATGTTAAAGAGAAAATTTTTTAAACAGCTGTGCAATGGGCCACCTGGGTGGCTCAGTAGGTGAAACATCTGTCTTCAGCTCAGGTCATGATCCCAGGGTCCTGGGATTGAGCCTCGCTTCGGGCTCCTTGCTCAGCGAGGAGTCTGCTTTTCCCTCTGGGCTCTCTCTCCCTCTGTGTCAAATAAATAAATAAAATCTTAAAAAATAAAATAAAATAAAAATAAACAGCTGTGCAAGAAAAAGACACATTATGTTGAAAAGATCAAAGACTTTTGATGGCAAACCTCACTAGAAACTAAGAAAGCAAGAAGACAGTGGAGCAACATCTTCCAACTCTCAACGGAAACGCTCTGCCCAACTCGGAATTCTTTGCCCAGCAAAAATATCTTTTGAAAGTGAAGGCTGAATAAAGGCTTTCAGACAAGAAGCTGAGAGAACTCATCCCTGGGAAGTCCATGCCTCAAGAAATATTTTTAAAAACCAAGATCTTTACGGAAATGGTGCCAGGAAGGAAAGGAAAGAAAAAGATGCCAGATGGAAATCTAGGAATCCAGGTTTACACTAAAGAATTACAAGCCCTAGAACTGATTAATATGGGGTAAATTTAAAAGACTTTTGTCCTATATTTAATATATTTAAGGAACACCTGGGTGGCTCAGTCAGGTAAGTGGCTGACTCTTCATTTTGGCTCAGGTCATGATCTCAGGGTCCTGAGATCAAGCCTCGAATCAGGCTCTGTGCGCAGTGGGGAATCTGCTTGAGATTCTCTCTCTCCCTCTGCCCCCCCCCCACTTGTACTCGCTCTCTCTCTCAAATAAATAAATAAAATCTTTTTTTAAAAAAAAGGATAACCGTTTAAAGCAAAAATAATGTCAGTGTGGTGTGGAGTGCACAGTGTAAGCAGAAGTAAAATATATGTCCACAATAACACAAAGAATGAAAGAAGGTGAAAGGAAGAATGCTGTTGTCAAGTTCTTACGTTATGGAAGAGGCAGAATAATCTCTTCTTGGAGGAGAGAGAGAGAGTGTGCGTGCGCACATGAGCAGGGGGAGGGGCAGAGGGAGAAGGAGAGAGAGAATCTTAGGCTCAGGTCATGATCTCCAGATCCTGGGATCCAGCCCCATGTCAGGATCTCAGCTCAGCAGGGAGTCTGCTTCTCCCTCTTACTCTGCCTCTCCCCTGCTTGTGCTCTCTCTGTCTCTGTCTCTCTCTCAAATGAATAAACAAAATCTTAAAAAAAAAAAAAAAAGAGGCAAAAATGAAACAAGATGGGACTGGGAGGGAGACAAACCATAAGAGACTCTTAATCTCAGGAAACAAACTGAGGGTTGCTGGGGGATGGGGGGTAGGGATAGGGTGGCTGGTTGATGGACATTGGGGAGGGTATGTGCTATGGTGAGTGCTGTGAATTGTGTAAGACTGATGAATCACAGACATGTACCCCTGAAACAAATAATACATTATATGTTAATAAAAAAAAAAAAGTCAGACGCTTAACAAACTGAGCCACCCAGGCGCCCTAGAATAACCTTATTATTATGAATTAAAGATTAAATTGCAAGCCTTCAAGCAGCCACTAAAAAATAAAATGAGAAGAGTTAATAAGCCAATAGAAGAGTAAAATGAATGAATATCGTATGGCAAGAAGCATGAATAAACTTAAGTTACACATAGAAACACAGATGACTTACTGATTTAATGTTCACAAGAATAAAATCAAGTGACAGAAGAATAAGAAATGACAAAAAGAAAACTGGAGTGGCCATATTCATCTTAATTAAAGTAGATTTTAGAAAAAGGAATAAATAGGGATCTTCCATAGTAATAAAGGGGCCAATTAATCAAGAAGACATAATAATCCCAAATGTGTATGCCTCTAATAACAGAACTCTAAGTAAATGAAGCAAATTAAAGTCACAGTGAAATAGCATGACCTACCCACCAGATTGGCAGAATAAGAAATTCCAACAATCCCCAGCGTTGGCAAGGACACAAAGTAATGGGAATTCTCATGTGCAGCTTGTGAGAAGACAAATCCGTACAAACACCGTATTAGCTATCTGTTGATGTGTAACCAAGCACCACAAGACTTAGTGGCTTAAAACAACAAACGCTTATTTTCTCACCGAGATCATGGGTCACATATGCAGGAGCTAAGACATGGCTTAGCGGCATTTCTCTCATGAAATTGAGTCAAGATGTCTGTTAGGTCTACTCTCCTCTGACCTTCCTCAGTCAAGGAGTCTGTGAGAAGGTAGAGGCCCCTCCCTGCCACCCCAGAGGGAACCCCTGAAGACCTGCCATGAAAGCATGCCAGGGTAGCTAAACACTACCTAACCGCCAACCATTGGAGACACATCAAAGGTGTTACTGAGAAGAGGCCCCCACCCCACCCCGTGAGGAGCTCAGGCAGGGCCAGGAATCAGGTTGCCTGGATTCACATCCCCACTGGACTACTTACTCAGTGATTGAGCAGGTCACTCTGACCCTCAGTATCTTCATCTATAAAATGGAGATCATTCTAATCCCAGCCTCATACAATGGTAGTAAGGATTAGGTGGGTTAGTACCTATAAAGCACTTAGGCCATTGGCCAGCACCCACTAAGTGCTCATCCTTCCGGTTCCCTCTGCCACAACCCCTCCCTGCTCAGCAGAGGCCCCGCAGCCTGGGGGTGGGCTGGCTGCAGGCAGCCCCCAGTGAGCCTGGCTGGGCCGTCCAGAATGGGCCAGGGACTGGGTCCTGCCCAGCACACCCACAGCTCCCCTTCCTGGATGCTGAGGTCATTCGTTGACTCACTTCCTCCCACCAAGCAGGTGTGAAAAAGCTGTGAGAGGAAAACCTCCAGGAGTGCAGGGCCACACGGCACTGGGGGGACCGCTCCCGATTCTGCTGCAGCTGCAATTTGAGCCTTGCACACGCAGGAACGGCCCGAGTTTAATAAAGGATAATTCCTAGACTGCGAGACTGAAGGGGAATTGGATTCAGATGACAAAGCAAATGTGGCTTAATTAGAACAAAGTTACTCCCTCCTTCCTTGTGCCAACCCCAAGACCAGAATCAGAGAAGCCGGCACGGCAGGGGCGTCCACGGCCTCCCAGTGCGGCTTGCTCCTGACGTAGAACTGGGGACACTGCGGGATCTGCCGCCCCGCCAGAGCTCTGCTCCTGGGGTGGTGTCCTGGCCTCAAGCTCGGTCCCCAGGCAGAGAACTTCCTTGAGCTCCCTGTGAGAAGCAGTCACTGAGGAAGGAGGCTGATGATCTGTCCAAAGGTCCTGGGGCAGGCCCTGGACTTTGCAGTGGCTGGTGTGCGAAAAGCCACATGCCAGGAGGATTCGGTCTCCCACCAGTCCCCCACCCCACCCACCAGGGCTCCTCAGCCCTTGATGTCACTGTCTGACTTTGTCTCCTTCCACACCTCCATCCTCCCCAGCCACAGTGACCTCTTGCTGCTCCTCTAATGCTGCAGCTCCAGGGCCTTTGCACTGGCTACACTGGCAATGTCCTTTGCTACGAATGTTCTTCCCCAGATGGTCACCTGGCTCCTTCATTCCCTTCCTTCAAGCCTTCATCTTCTGGATCAGGCCTACTCTGACTACCCTGCTGATCGCCAAAACCTACCCAGTGCCCAACCATGCCAGGCCCCCTCCCTGATTCCTCTTTGTTACTTTTTCCTCATGCCTCTCATCTGCTAACATACCATGTACTTTAGGATTAAATCAAGTCTATTATTTATTGTATCTTTCCCCTGTCTGATAATATAAGCCGCAACAGGGATCTCTATCTATTTTGTTCTCCGCTGTTTCTGAACACCTAGAACATAGTAGATGCGTGGGTGCACAGTAGATGTGAATATGTGTTGAAGAGAGAAGGGATAGAGGGAAGAAGAAAGGAATAGAGAAGAGGGAAAGACGTAATATCTGTGACTGGGTTAGAGACACATCTCTGGAAGGCAGCATGGAGGAGGAGGCTGGTCAGTACCAGAGCAGCAGGGGAAATCCCGGGGGGCAGGTGCTAAAGCTCTAAGCTCCGGCCAGCCTCCTCTCCTTACCTTGAGGAGCTGGGCTCAGTCTTTAGGAGTCTGATGAGCCCCTTACACATAAGTTATTGTTCTCTCCATTGTGATGAAGACAAAGCTAAGGTCCAAAACGCTCGGTGCATGCGCAGAGTGGAGCTGGGATCCAAATGCCAGCTTTGTCCAGCCCTGAGGCCAGAGCTGCTCCGTCAACACCGTGTATCTGCAAGGAAGAGCCCAGCCGTGCTGGGCCGGCTGCACCAGTGCCAGAGGGGACAGGGAGGAAGCCTGAAAGGGCATCCGGACGCCCTCTGGGGAACCAGCCTTGGCAAGGTCAGTGCGCTTCCCTGGCAGCGGGAGCCTCCTCCACCTTCCCCGCAAGCAGACATAACTACATCCATCCACAGAAATGTGCTTCTTCCCCACAGACCTCTCACTTTCAACCTGCTTCACCCCTGCAGCTCTCCACCTTCTCCATAAAAGAAGAGGTTCGCTTCATAGCCCATTCAGCTCTCAGAAATCCGACCGGGAACGAGGGCATTGGGAAAGATGCATCATGCCTAGGCAGGTCATGCCAGGGATGAGAACCCCACCTCGGACCCCGGCTTTGAGTCCTGTAGGTTTCGGGCCGTGCCTGGAGGCGTGGCTGTCATCAAGGGCACTGTACTAGAAGGTCAGTTTCACTCAAAGTTAGAAAGCGCCATCCCTGGGACGTAGGATGGTCAGGCGGCAATAGCAGTGAGGCAGTAGGGAATCTCACACTGTGTGTTGGGACAGCAGCCAATGGCCCACAATCCCGGTCTGCGACAGGGACATCTCCTCAGCTTGGAAAGTCTCCTAAGAATGTGATGTTACAAGATGGTGCCGGGGGAGGGAGAGGGAGGGCACCCCAGGGGTGTTATGACTCTAGGTTCTCCTAAATGGGGGCAGGGATAGAGACAAGCCTCCTCGTTCCAGATTCATCCCATTAGTAAATAGAGATGAATCTTTCCCATAAAGAAGGACTCCAACTGCTGCCATTACTAATCACTGGCAATAAAACTACCAAATAAAGAAAAGATGGAATGATAAATCTACAGGAGGGATGCCCGACAGAACAATTAGACGTGGGAGAAAAACATTCATTCACAGACATCACCACCAGGCATGTATTATTAATAAAATAGACATTGAGCTCCATCAATAATAAAAGGAAAAGGACCCCGGCCCCACCCCCACCCCAACAAAGCTATCCACCGTCCCTCGGCCTTGGCATTGAGCTCTAGCTGGTATCAGCTCCGAGATAGGTGAGGCTGTCAAATGATGCCACAGCCATGGAGAGACACACGCGCCCCTTGTCCCACTCCTGAAGGCGGGCAGGACTCCCACTATCCCACTGCCAATGCACACCTGGGTCCAGCCCCTCCTTTCCATGCTTTAATGGACCTCCCCAACTATTGTTGTGTAACAAATTATCCCAAAACTTAGCAGCTCAAAACAACATTTATTGTCTCACAGTTCTGTAAGTCAGGAATTGGGCACAGGTTGGCTGGCGTCTGGCTCGAGCTGTCCCATGAGGGTGCCATCAAGCTATTGGCCTGGGCTGTGGTCTCATCTGAAGACTGCTGGGGAAGGGTTTTTGCAAGCTGACTAGAAGGGTCTCTGAACCTCGAAGCTGTCGGCCTGAGGCTTCCCTCAGTTCCTCACCATGTGGCCTCTCCACAGGATGGCTTCATGACCCGTCAGCTGGCCTCCTCACACACACCCCCACACCCTGAGTGAGCAGCCCCCAAGAGGGAAGCCACCGTCGTTTCATAGCCTAATCGGAGAAGCCGCATCCCAGCCCGAGTGTCCATCAATAGACGAATGGATAAAGATGTGATACACACACACACGCACACACAGGATTATTATTCAGCCATAAGAAAGAATGAAATCTTGCCATTTGCAACAACATGGATGGATAGAGGGTATGATGCTAAGTGAAATAAGCCAGTCAGAGAAAGACAAATACCATATGATTTCACTCATATGTGGAATTTGAGAAACAAAACAAATGAGCAATGGGGAAAAAAGAGACAAACCAAAACACATCCCATAACTTCTATCCGTTAGAAATGAGTTACAAAATCCAGACCACACTCCAGGAAGGGGACTGAATGGGAGGTGGGGATCACTGGGGGTCTATTTAGAAGCTGCTTGCCATACCCCCTACATGCGGGCAAGTGGGGTGACAAGATGGGGCTGCCAGGCAGAGGAGTCTGTCAGCTGAGAGGAAGCCACAGAGCCAAAGAAGGTAAAGGAGAGAGGAGGGAGGGAGGGAGGGAGGGAGCGAGGGGGATGGGGGAAGTTCATTCACAAGATGCAATATTTTCTCCCAAGTTGTGTTCCATTTCCCCCAGGAGTACAAAATGCTCAGAAAGGAACAAGGAATTCAGGAATTCGTGTCAACCCCACATCTGCTCCTTAATTACCCTATAAACATGGCAATGTAGATTCCAAAAAAAACAGAGAGTGAAGAAGATCCTTGGAGAAAATGGGGCAGTGGGTGTGGCTCACAGCCCTATCCTGCTATTGTCCCCAATCCTCTTGTCTCCCAGGACTCCTCCAGCCACGCCCCTGCCCCTGCATGCACAAGAGGAGCTGGCCCACGGAGACACGGGAACAGAGAAACAGATCTTTTCAGGAAAAGAATGAGCCAGCCCAACTTAGATGGCAGTTGGGGTCCCCCTCTGTCCTCAGGGCTCCCCCTCCCTGGCCCCACCCAGGCTCATCCCAGAGCGGCTGTCGCTCTACCTGGTTCCTGGGAGGAAGGAGCTCAGAAGGAACATGGACCTCTGGCCCAGGACTGGCAATGGGGAGTCAGCTCTGAACAGACATCTGGAGAAAGAGATACAGACATTAATGAAAGCGAGAGAGTAGCCACACCATCCATTTCCATGAGTAATTGATGACCACTTAAACTGTGAGGGAAGGACAGGGCGAGCTGGAGGTCTGGAAACTAACAGAGCCAGGGTGCTGGACCCAGTGCTCCCCAAAGATAGGACAGAGGGGCCCCCAACGGCCCTTGTAACTCTGCTCAGTACCTCCCAGAAATCTCACACTCTCTTCCACATCTCGTCCTCATTTTGCTACCTACCCACGCCTCCCAGGAAGTCAGGAAAAGGCTGGGCAGGGCCAAGTTTTCCTCCCTGTGGCGGTAGAAACAGCGGGAGGCCCAGCCGGGACAGTGGAAGACTGGATCAGACTCACATGCCAAGGGCACCAGAGGGATGGCGGGCGGCCTGGTCTCCCGCTGGCCTCCAACATCCTTCCATGGCTACATTGAGGAGCTCCTTCGCCCTCTGGCTTCTGTCTGGGCAATGGAGAACCGGCAGGAATGGGGGGCAGAAGGAAAGTGGGCCAGGAATATTTATTCCCCTGGCTCTCTCGCTGGGAGGCTGAGGGCTGACAGTGTCTGGATGCGTCTCCCCAGGCCCAGTGCTCCTATCCAGCCGCCCTCTCCAAGTGACAGGGCCCACTGGTTCCAGTACCCTCCCCTCCCACCGGGCCCAGGGGCGGGACCAGTCCCTCTGGGCTTCACGTCTATTGTTGGCTTTCCTTTACCCCGCCCACATGCTTTCTTCAGCTCTTCTCCATCACCCATGGCAGGGTACCTGCTGGACCCCAACTGCTGGAGAGGGGCTGGAATCTGCCAAGACCCGGGAGCTGGTGGACATAGGGCAGGAGCGATAACTGGACAGAGGGGAGGAAGGCCCTGGTGACCATGGGCTGAGGCAGCCAGGCATATCCGATGGCTGTGCAGACATGTCCTGCGGCCAAGTACAAAGCCCACACTCTGGGAACCCCCTCCAGCTCCACGCTTAGGGCACCCACTCTGCCCCCAGGGAGGGGCCTGATCCCTGCAGTAGCCTTGGAGGGATGGAAAGTGGGGTGCCTGCCCCCCCCATCAGCAGACAGGGAATCAAGCTGTCTGCCTTGGAGTGGGTAGGGCTGCGGGCCTGCCTTTGCCTGGAAAGTGAACCAACCCATCCGCCGACCAGCTCTGCAGCCGGTGGGATGCTCTCCTCCCGCCAACCTCCTTGCTTTTTTCAAATGTCATATGAGAAAAACAAATAAACCTTGCCAATCCACGTGAGCATTAGAAATAATATATGGGATGCATCCAGTAGAATTCCTGCCTCATAGATGGTATCCATCAGTGATCATTATTTTTATAACAACAGACTGTCAACCCAGCGACCTTTCAGATGCCAAAACTTCCCTGCCCAGGGTAAAGCTGACCTTGGCTCACAGGTCCCTCCTGTCCGCCCTCAGCCTGTGTTCCCCACTCCTCTCCCAACACCCTAGTCCTGCCCGGCTTTGCTCTTCTCTCTTGGGATGGCATTGGCTCTTGACATGAAGACATCGACACTCCCACGAGCAGAATTTTCACACATTATACTGCAAACCTCCAAATCAACTTTCTCTTGCCCAAGGTAGGGCCTTGGAACATCAGCTGATGAATGGATATTTTAATCTAAATAGTCGATTTGGTATCAACGTACTTATCAATATAGCAGTATTTGTGTTATACTGGAGCACTGGCCCTCATCATCTTCGAAAAACAAGGTGTAAAAGGGGGGAAATCAGGTTTCTAACTGGAATTAAAACAGGAGAAGATCAAAACCAGGCACACTGCTATCAACAAACCTCACCTTTCGTACTGATGTTCATCCAGGCACTGGATGTCCATCCGTGCAAGGAATAAACTAGTAGAAGAGCATTGGCCAAGTGCTGAAAGGAAACATCATGGAGGGAATACGGACATGTGGATTGAGAATTAGCTTCAGAAGAACATTCTAGAAGCTGAGATATACACTAATATATGACTCTCCCCAAAACATGTATTTAAGAGAAAAAAAGCACAGACTAAACAGTGTGTATGATACATGACTATTTATGTGAAAAGAGGTTTATGTACCTCTGCACATGTCTGGAAGGAGACACAAAACCATGTAGCAATGGGCATCTGTACAGAGAGAAACTATAGAGGAAGAGTTGGCAATGGGGAGAAATCTAATATACCTTGCTTCCTTTTTTTCTTACCATGTGATTGTAGGTTGTAGCAGAATGATCCAAATGCAGAGAAAATTCATGCACTCATAGCTTACCACAGACAAACAGACTGGCATTCCATCTCCTCTTGACAACTATCCCAAAAAGTTAATAAAACATCACCAAAGTCAACTTGACATTCGCCTGCTCAATCCTTTCCAGAATCCCCATCAGCAAGGCTTTTTCACATCAAAGACAGTTTCCTCCAGCCAGCACATGAAAAGATGCTCAAGATCACTAATGACTGGGGAAATGCAAATCGAAACCCCGATGAGCCACCACCTCATACCCATTAGGATGGCCACCATCAATTAAACAAATTAACAAGTGTTGATGAAGCTATGGAGAAATTGGAACCCCTGTGCACTGTTGGAGGGAATGTAAAACGGAGCAGCCACCGTGGCAAACAATATGGTGGCTCTTCAAAAAAATCCAACCTGGAGCTCCCATATGATCCAGTATCCCACTTCTGGATGTTCCTCTAAAGGGATTGAAAGCAGGGTCTTGACGAGACATTTGAACACCTGTGTTCATAGCAGTGTTATTCACAATAGTCAAAAAGTGGAAGCAACCCAAGTATCCATTGATCAATGGATAGACAAACAAAATGTAATGGGATATTATCTAGCCTTAAAAGGAAGGGTATTCTGATACAGACCTACAATCTGGATGAACCTACATCTCCATCTACAATATGGATGAACCTTGAGGGAATTATGTTAAGTGAAATAAGCCAGCCACGAAGGGATAAATACCACATGACTCCACTTATATGAGGTTCCTAGGGTAGTCAGACTCATAGAAACAGGAAGTAGGGCGCCTGGATGGCTCAGTCGGTTAAGCGTCTGCCTTCGGCTCAGGTCATGGTCCCAGGGGCCTGGGATCGAGTCCCGCATCAGGCTCCCTGCTCCGCAGGGAGTCTGCTTCTCCCTCTGCCCCGCCCCCTACTCGTTCTCTCAATCTCTCTCTACTCTCAAATGAATAAAATAAAATCTTTAGAAAAGAAGCAGAGAGTAGAATGGGGGTTACCAAGGGCTGGCGGAAGGGGGAGGCTGTTGTTTAATGAACACACAGCTTCAGTGGTGCGAAATGAAAAACTTCCGGAGATTATTTGCACAAGCATATATTAAGTATGTGGGGATATACTTAAGACGATGGAACTGTGCACCGAAAAACGGTTAAGATGATAAATTTCGTGTTACATGTATTTAACCACAATAAAAAATAAATTAATAAAAATACATTTCCTCTGTCTCATAAATGTCACCATATGTTATCTGACGGAGCCCCT
>CM052894.1:35339181-35381897 GCA_028534135.1 Potos flavus | reverse complement strand
CCAGTGCTGACAGATACGGCCATTACCCCATCACTTAGCCCCTCTCGCGGCCCCATCCAGACCTTGGGAGAGGGAGGGGCTACGAGGCACGCAAAGCTCAGGGGAGGATCCTCGGGATTCACTTTCTGGCCACCCGCTTCCTCTCCGCCCTTAGGCTGCATTTCGCCAGGCCCGAGTTGCTGCAACAAAAGGCAGCTTCAGGCTGTATGGTTTCCATGTGCTGCCAATGACCTTGTTCTCCTGAGAGTTGTTCACAGATGGCCTTCTATACATCATCTCCCCTGACCCACACAACAGCCCCATGAAGCTGAAATTAGGATTATTATTTCCACTCTACAGATAAAGAAATTAGGCACAGAGAGGTTAGGTAGCTTGCCCAGTGTCACACAGCTAATAGTGTTGCCTGCCCCACACTGCTATGATCCCACTGGGCTGTTACCGTGTATCGGGCGCACGGCCTCAAAGCAGAGTCTCCAGAACCAAGGGTGGGGCCAGGGCTGCTTCCTCTCTGCCGAGTGGAGGCACAAAGCTACCAAGGATGCGGCCTTGCCCCCCTAGGAACACGTGTCCCATTGGCAGAGCCCAGGCAGCCCTTGACCCCGTAGGTTCCCAGCTTAGGTCGATTCATCCTACGCCTTCCACGCGCTCTGGATCCTTTGCTCGAGCTGGAGGAGAGCCCCAGGCGGGGCTTCAAAGCCATTCGACAGCTGGCAAACCTCTCCCCGCCAGCAGCACAGGCATCCCAGGACACGGGTTGCCATGGCATCTGGGGCACCCAGCTGATCCAGGCCAGGGTCTGCAGCCGCGGCCCCAGCACTGCCATGTGCCCGGGTCCCCGCCCCAGCTCTGGAGCCCAGATGGAGCCAGCAGAGTCACGGGAATCCGCGGCAGGCGCCCGCGTCCTAAGGAAGAGCGCTAATGAGCACGAGCCCATCTCCTGCACAAAGCCAGGCTCGGAAGGGAAAGTGTTTTGCCCCTCAGGCGCCAACCTCCAAGCTCAGGAGCCTGAGAGCAGACGGCAGGCAGCAGCGGCGAGAGAAGGCTCAACTCTGAGGCCCGGCCTCCTCGGCCCTGTCCTACGGAATGCAAAGAGAACACCCTAGCTGCTTCTAGGGTACCCAGGTGATGCTGCTTCCCACCAAGACGTCTTGCTTTGTTTTGGGGTAACTCAGAAAAAGATGGCTTAAAAGTCCATGTCCAGGCAAGGGCAGCCCCTTTTCTAACATGTCCTTCCTCGTGGGCTCGGGGATGGACCCTGGTTCTGGCCATGGGACTGAGGGAGCATCTGGGCCTGGCTTGGCCAGAGAACCGCTCAGCCTGGGGGGAAGGAAGCAGCCAACTTCTCTTGAACACAAAGACCGGAGATGCCTGGGGCCTGCCAGCCAGCACTCAGCTCACCATCAGTCCTCCTCGGACCAGCACTGAGTGGTGCTGGGGCCCCGGGGCCCAGATTCAGAGTCCAGAGCTTTGATATCCTTGGGGAGTGGGGATTAGCAGGAAACAGGGCGGGGTAGGTAGCTGGGCAGGTAGCTGGAGGTGGCTTAAGGGGACACCTGGAATGTTCCACAGCCCTGGGATCCACGAGTTTCTTGGGTATGGGGCCCAGGCACCACCCCCCACCCTCAATCCTGCAGTGTTTCATGTTGCCCGTGAGATCACAACCAGGGTGCTTGGCCAAGTCCTGGAGAGAAAATCAACCCATGTTGGGTTCTCTGAGGTCTGGCTGTGTCCAAGAGTGAGGCCAAGAAATGGAGTTGTGTTATCAATTTTAAAACAGATATTGTAAGTCTCTGATAGCCCCTGTCTCATCCTCAGGTTCGACCTGCCTCCTCTGAGCTTGTTTCGGCCACACCTGTGCCCTTCTGCGCCTCCAGCGTGGTCTCCCAGGAGCAGGCCATCTTCAGATCCTGCACCTCCCATCTGAGAATGCTGTCCCCGCTCCCAGGGCACGGCCGAGCACCCACAGCTAGCCACACCTAGTAGGACCAGGGGTGGATGCCTGGCCCAAGCCGACTCAAGCAGATTCCTTCTCCTGGGGGTCTAGCAGAGGCTCCAAAACCACAGGGAACCTCTGCGTCGGGGCCAGCCTGAGCGAGGTGCTCTGTGAGCAGCAAAGCATCGAGGGCAGAGCTGCAGGAAAAAGCCAGGGAGAAGCAAAAGGGTGGGTCTGGTGGCCGCTGGCCCCTGGCGCCTGGCCCACTAGAGCCCAGGGCTAGAACCTGAGCCACCCTGAGCTACATGGAATACCTTGTCTCCTCCTCATAAGGTCACTTTTTGACTTAAACTGGCTCCAGTGGTTCCTATTACTTGCACTGATGGAGCCTTCACGGAGACATTCGCTTTCCCTCCCTCCGCCCCCGCCACCTACACTTGCCTTCAGGCACCTCGGGTTCCCATCCAAGTTCTCAGGACCCAAGACCCAGCCTGCAGAGGGGTTGGGGACGGCCACACCCACCTCCCCGAGCGAATTCTGTGGGTTGTGGGAGGGCGAGACCTCCAGGAGAAGGCGTGTCCTCAGGCCGAGAGCCAACCCGCCCTGTTTCCTGCTTGAGAACATGAGCTTTCTACCGGCAAAAGGGCTTCCAGCCCTTGAGATGTGTCAGGCTCGGTGGGACAGGAGCTAGCATTTATACTGCACTTCCTCTGTGCCAGTGACCATTTAGCAATTAATTCATGTTATCGCCAAAGAATGCTATGCGCCTGGTTCCATTCCCATCCCCATTTTCCGTAAGGGAGAACCAAAGCACTGAGAGGTTAAGTGACTTGCCCACAGAACACAGCCGATGAGAGCTGGGATTTTGAACATTAGGAGCTCTCTAGAGCACTCCAGTCAGGTTCTGAAGTCGTAAAAGTTTCTCTTTTCCTGGTGAGGCCAGAAAATTAGGAAGAAGAGAGAGTTTCCACGATGGGGAAGGGTTGGCCCCTTCTTGGTGCCCTTCTTGTTGGAAAGGCCGTTTGAGGGGTCCCGAAGCTCCGGCCACCATCAATGCTGGGAATCCTTGCTGGGCCTGCCCTTGGACAGGTTGGCACAGATGCGAAGGCCAAGTGTGCTGACACAGGGGCAGATAAAATGGGGCGAGGCTGACCTCTGCCCCTGCCAGGATGGACCCAGAAGAGGGAGATGCCGGGTGGCTTGTTCTCCCCGCCACAGGCCAGCCGAGGATAAAGCCCACAGACAGCAAGCAAAGCCAAAACCGAGTGACCTCAACTCTCCCCATCAAACCCGCAAGGACAAACTGGCCCCAGGCACCCCCTCTTGGGCCTTCAAGGCTGAGCCCAGTTAATCTCATTAACTCATTGATTTAGCACTCCCTGTGAGACAGAGAATGAAGCCAAGCTCTCTCTCTTCTCATGGGAGGCTACCACCCATGTGACTTTGGAGAACTTGTCCAACCTTGCCGTGCCTCAGTTCTCCCGTCTGCAAAATGGGGATAGTGATACTTACCTTGTGGGTTGGTCACTGGGATTAAATGAATGAACCTCTGTAAAGTTCCCAGGCAATGAGATGGTGGCAGAATTTAATAAATGGGGATTATTTATTAATAAGGGAGATCTACGCAATCGAGAGGCCAAGCGCTGGGTATTCCTAAGTAAAGCGCCTACGGAGGGACGGAGAAGGGAGCCTCGGAGGCCCCTGTCCTGTGCCAGGGCCGCCCACCTCCAGCTCCCTGCCACCCCCACCGCTGATCCGCACCCCAGCAGTTCATCATTCCCAACGAGGAGGGCTGCTGACCCTGTTGTGACTTCGACTCCTTTCCCATAACCTGAAGTGCATTAAGGAAAGCTCTTCAAAGGGCTTCAACTAATAAATGAATAATAATAATCAATCAATTCATCAATCCCCGGGGCCTGTGCCTCCTTCCCAGCCTGAAGGCCAGCAGCCTTATTGTAGTCACATTATGAACTTCTGCAGACGGGACGACCTGCAGGGGCTCCATCGACGGCCATTCTCACGGCCAGAAAGGAGAATTCGCCCAGGACAGTCCGGAAGGGAATCCAGCGATGCTGAGTTCATCCGTCCGTCCGTCTGCCGCAGGACAGAAGGACTGAGTCCCCCAGGCAGTGGCACTTGAGGGGAGGCTCCGGCCCGCACAAAGCCCGGGTGTTGTCCTGGCATCTGCTCAAAGGTTCCTGAGCCAAGGCCGCACAGCCCTCCGCCTGGAAGCTTCGGAAAGATCTCCAATCGCGTGCAGGTCAAAGCAGAGACGCATTCTCCACTCAGGCCTGCAGCCCGAGGGCCAGAAGGAACAAAGAGAAACCCTGGGCTCTTTCTGACTTTCTTTTTAACTCTTCTAGATTTATTCGGGTATTTAAACAAACAGAAACTACATCATGCATGGTTACTTTTTGCCTTTGTACAACAAAACTAAGTACTCAGTATCTCTGCAGAGGTCTGGTGCTGATTTCTCTCCTTTCTTTCAGTAACATCAGGCAGACTTTTCGATGTTATCCAGTTTTGCACAGTCACTAGAGTGTCGCCTCATGAATTATTAAATCAGTGCTTCGTGGTAATACATAATTTCTTATCAATTATTCATGCTAATGTGTGTGTAGTTTACTTAATTGTGTTATTGACGATCAAAAGTAATTTCCTGAAAGTCCTCAAGGACACAAAATTTAATCAGCGTAACTACTTCTCAGATGCAATGCTGTTAAGTATTCTTAATTTGCTCAACAGTTCACTTATTTATGTACCTTTCTGGAGGAAATACGAGTTTAATCAAACAATTAGATTGAAGAGTTAGTGTACATAAGGGCTTGAGCTTACATCGTTCAACCCAACATTCGTAATTACAGGGAAACGGAAGCGACTCTGCCGCTTTTTGGCAAATCGTTTCATCTTGGTACTCAACAAGCAAAATACAGCAGGAAGAAGGATCTGACTTTTTTTTTCTTTTTAAGGAGACAGTGTATTTTATCAAATGCTTTGCGGGCATCAGAAATGAGGCACACTACACTCGGGAGTATCAGTGGGGGGCTTCTGGGTGGAGGGGGTGAGAAAAGGGGAGCAGGGTGATCCGAAGGTAGAACATTTTGATTATAATAACCGAGAGGAAAATAATTGCCGTAAAAGAAGCAATAACGCTTTGAAAGGAAACACCATCAGTAAGCTGTTCAAGACTGCAAACTTCCAAGTACCAGAAGCCCCAGCCGGGGAGGGACAGAGCTCACGCTATTGCACATTTTCCCTTGGATCCCTTCAAGTTTCGTGTCCACGTGAGAGAAAACACACCCAGGAGATGGAAAACTGAAATCTCTACGAAATTTGGCCCTTTGGAATGAATTCTCTTCGCACCACAAGGAAGCCCTCTTCCTTCCCCATGCTCCATTTCTCCATATACACCATTCTCCTCTTGTTTCCTACTTTTTTTTTTTCCTTCTGTAAAAAAAATAAATCGATAAATAACACCACCGGGGAAGCCCCTCTATGTGCCAGGGACCCGAGGAAAGGTCGTTCGTCCAGATGTGTACGTACGTCAGAAACGTTCGTGGGAGCTTTCTCTGGCTCTGAGGAGCCTCGGCGTTCTCTAGATCAGAGGACTGCTTTCCACTGGTTAACTGCCCACCAACCTAGAGGTCTGGTCTGGAGAGGCGGGGCCTGCAGGGGGCGCTTCACCGTGGGAGCCCACACTGGTTTGGTGCCTGCTTGTCACGTGGCGGCCCCAGTTCGCAGAGCTGGTGGCCTGACTGGTCCTCCTCGGGACAGGCCGTGCCTTCCCCTCCTCACCCTACATCTTCTCACCGTCTAAACTAACCCAGCCTACAAGCAATAGCCTCCAACAAGAGAAAGGGGCGGGGGCATTGCTGCTAATCTGGGTGGAGGCCGTCAGAGTTCGTTGGGATTACGCCAGTTTCCTGGTTCTTCATGTAACAGGCACAGTCCCACTCCAGAGCACAAGACTCAGCCCCGGGCGTCTCTCAAGGATGACCCACGCCGCAGTTCTTTGGGTTGGTCAGACCTTCAAAGGCGGCCCAGGAAAGGGACAGGAAGGCGAAGGGGTGAGCGACTCCACTTCCCTCCAACACATCTGGGCCCAGATGGAAACCCCAGGGGTCTCACCACAGTGTGGTCTCCGGTGCCCATGAGTTCCTTCCCGACTTGTCACCAAAGAAGCCAGGACAACACAGCCCCGCCGGTAGGACTCCAGAGGCACTCTCCGGATGCCAAGGGAGCTGTGGGTCTCACTTCCCTTCCTGAGTCTGTGAGGAGGCCCTGGGCGCACGCTTCCCTTTGCTTTTTGGAGAGTTTTCCACAGGGGCTGAGGCTGGGAGAAGCAGGGGGCAAGGGGAGGGCGCCTCGGGCCTGGACACTCAGGGCCCTCATACACTCTTGTCCCCCTCACTCTGTTCCTTGGAGGGAGGGTTCTTGTCCTGGCTGCCATCGGGGGGCGCTGGCTTGGCCGCGGGGCTGGGGCTGCTGCTGGCGGAGGGCAGGAGGTTGGCCGACTGCAGGACGGCCTCCGAGTGCTCACGAGCCTTCATGCGCAGGGCAGCCACGCTGGCCGTGCGGTTACTCTGGCAGCCGTAGGTGGGAAGGAACGACAGCCCCATGGGGTCCGGGACACAGCAAGAGCACAGCGGGCCCCCTGAAAGGAGGAAAAACAATAGGCTGCCATCACTGCCCACAATCTGTCTCCTGGGACATGAGCTGAGGGCAAGGGGGCCAACTGATTCTGTTTTGGTTCAGGACCCCAAAGGGAGAGGTGACCTGACAGCTGCTCAGGACCCCAAAGATGGGCCCAGTGCAAGAGATGCGGTTGTTAACCCAAGGAATCATCAGAGCGCTGGGGAGACCTTTCCAGTCCTGTTTCCCTCACCGACCAACTGGGCGGCCTTAGGTCAATGTCTTGGCTCCTCCTTCTGCAAAATGGAAAGATACCTACCTCACAGGATCGTTTATGAAGTGCCAATGAAGAAATCCCACGCTCCCCAAACTAGGCGCCGAAGCACCCCCTGAGAACGCACAGGGGCACTGCAGGGATGTTTTCAACCTTTGAAGACAAAGGGAGCCCCGCCATTTTTCAAGCGGCTCCTAAGTTATCGGGACGTTAATATTCACTGAGTTGCTTGGACCTAACCACTTAATGAACAAAACTGTCAGGTATTTCTCAGGGCCCGAGAGTCATGAAAAATTCACTGAGTCCCCTCAGGACACCGTGAACTAAGGTTAAGAACTTCCAAAGGAATCAGTTGGGAAAGCATTTAGCAAAGGTGTGATGCGTGGAACGGGGCTCAGGAGCAACGGCGTGGCCGCCAGCCTGCTGGCCAGTGGCGTATAAGCCAGCCCAGGAATGCAGTGAGCTCACCCCTCTGCCAGGCTCAGTTTGAGGATCCTCCCTCTTCATGGGTCAACCTCAACTGTGCATTTATTCAACGACGCTCCTGTGAGCACTCAGCACTCTTCTAGACCCCAGTGACCATCAGCAGGAACGAGGCAGCAAGACCTGACCTCACGGAGTGCAGTTCTAGTGGAGAGGCACGCCGGAGCCCTGAGTCCCTGATACAATGGCAGGTGGTGACACGTGCTGTGGAAAACACGGATGGAGCACAACGCTTGGCAGAGACCTGAGGGCAACCCATCAGAGTGACAGCCACGGGAACGTCCCAGAAAGAGCACGCAGCCAGGGAGAAGAGCAGTGCAAAGGCACGGACATGGGACTAGAAGTCACGGGTTCAGGGAGGAGCAGGTTGTTCAGACTGACAAAAGCCAGAGACTGCAGGCGAGGGCAGAAGCCGACGGGTCAAGGTCCTCAGGGCCAGACTGCCCTGCAGGCGGAGCGGGATTCAGGGCAAGGAAGCCTCCGCAGGTTGGAGTAGAGAGTGCTGCAGGCTTCTCTGCACGGGGACAGGGTGGGAAGGCGAGGGGGGTAAAGCAGTCCTCCGGGAGAGTGGCTTGGCTCAATGTGGCTGGAGGGAAGGTGGTGAGGGGTGGCCCGATTCCAGGTCATGGGGAAGGTTATGGCCTGCGCAGACCACTCGTGGACCACGAGGAAGGTGATGGAAAGGAAGGATCACGCGTGATGCCTAGGTTTGGACCTGCGCATCCAAATGAATGGAGGTGCCATTCCTAAGATGCGGGCAGACAGAGAATGTTGTCTGTCTGTGTGTGCGTGCATGACTGTGTGTGCATGTGGGCATGTGTGCGTAGGCATGCCTGTGGAGGAGGAGGATGGGGAGAGTCTGGTCGTGGAATCTCGTGGTCCTGCTGCCCATCTGAGTTCTGAGGGGAGAAGTGAGCAGCACCCAGCAGGGCTGGCACCACCCCTGTCCCTTGAGGGACACCCGGGGCTCCAGCTGCCAACCCCAGGCAGGTATGGGGGCAGGAGTCACACAGACTTTGCCCCCAGACCCAGTGGGTAGACTCAGCTGGCGGCATGACAAACTATGAGAGATTTTCTGAGCTCCCGAGACAGGATAAGTGGCGGGCCCTCTTGTGTGACCCCTGCAGGAGAGGCCCATCCCCGCAGCCCCACGCCCCTCCCCACCCAGTCACCCGGGGCCAGCTCGAGAGCCAGATCCCCCCAGGGGAGCGGGAGGTGGACCACCATGGCCCTGCCAAGGACGGTTGGGAGTTAGTGCCTATCCCTGAGGCCTGAGATCCGGGTCCTCCATGGCCACTGGCCCCACGTGGATGGGCAACCCTCTGACAAGGGAGGGCACCACAAAGCCAGTCCCTCAGCTCTTTCTGAAAGCGCTCACCGGCTTTGGAAGAAGCAGCCCCAGAGATCAGGTGTACCGGGGGACCAAAATCCCTGTTTGTCAAATGAATCCGAATTCCTCCCAGTGGCCTCCAAGCCCTTGCGTGATCCGGTTGGCGTTGCGCCCTCTGTCTTCCCGTGTGCCAGCCGGGACTCCCCTCACGTGCTCCCGGAGCATCGCAGCAAAGCCGACAGAGAGCTGCATGACCCAGAGCTCTCCCCTTTTCCAGAGGACGAGACCGAGGCTGAATAGTAATCGGCCAAGCGGGGCCTCGCCAGGCAGAGGGCCTCCTCCTCCACCAATGTGTCCCTCTGTCTGAAAAGACGGCACATTCCTCCTCAGCTTGGACCCTTCCCCGGGCTTGGCCTGTGAGCGAAGAGCCCTTCCTTCTGGTTACATATCTTCCTGTCTCATTCAGCACTCTGTCCCCAACACCTGGTGTAGTACCTGAAACAGGCCAGGCCGTTGGAAAATACCCACGGAAGGAAGGAAAGTGGGGAGGCCCATCAGCCCCAGGGCCCTTTGCAGGATCAGCAGTCCTGAGGCGGCCTCAGCGACACCAGCGGGCATGTTCCCACCCCCTTTCCCGGGGGCAGGCTGCCCCATGCCAGGGCCGGACACCTTCCTCTCCCCTCAAACACACCGGGGCATCTCTCTCTTCCTTTCCAAGCCTGCTCAGAGACAGAAGGAAGCCCCCCTTTACCAGCCCCCATGGTGGCCCCCCGTGTCCCCATCCCGGCCACTCTGAGGGGTGTGCCTTACTCATCCCCACTCTCCAGGGAAGGAAACTGAAGCTCCAGGACTAACAGGCCCAAGTTTGTACCGTTTACTGATAGGTGGGACCAGAACCTTCTGGCAGCGTTTCAGTTCTCGGGGACAGTAACAGGAGATTCAAACAGAGCTGCGGCCTCCTACCTCAATTCTGACTCAGGGGCAATACAGCCGGTAGCAGATTCTAGGATGAGGTGGGACAAATCACAAAGACCAACTTTACAAAGGGAATTCTGAGAGCCCATTTCACAGCCCCACACCCTGATGGGCTTCTAGCCTCGAGCCATTTCCGGCAGCAGGAAACAAACAAAGTCACACTGGGTCAAGTCCCAAGGCCACTTTTCCCATCGGCCCTCACTCAGCACAGCCACACACACATAACACCAGTGGTGCTCAGCGGGGAGGGGCAGCCTTTGCGGGGACAGTGTCTGTGCCATGAGCCCCGGGAGCCACCCAAGGACTGGGGTCCCCTCCAGGTCCCCCACCCAAAGGGAGCTCATGTGTGAGGGGACCATACATGAAGAACGGCAGGAATACTGGACATTTTCCTCTCTGTGTCTGTTTAGAATTTTTCACATTTTTCTACAACAAATGTGAAGTTCTTTAAAAATCAGAAGCACAACTTTCAATTTTAAATGAATGTTAAGAAGAGGCATATTTGAGGAGGGGCCGTGAGAGGCTGGGGAGCCTGAGCCGGGTCGGTACTGAAAGTCTGAGGGGAGCTTGCCTGGAGCTGTGGACGGTCAGCGACCTGGGAGGGACCACGGTCCTCGGGATCCACCCCAGGCAGCCTGTCCCGAGTCAGACCAGCCCAAGAGGGTCAGGCTGATTCTTGCCCCCCCCCGCGAGGCTTTGCTCCAATGTGAGCATAAGCAGGGAGTTAAACGGTCTGTGACTCAGTGAGGAATATGCCACCTGCAGAATGAAGAAGGGCCACTTGGACAAAACAGATCTTTCTTTCCCTGGGATCCACAGCCTACACCTGCAAGGTCACACCTGCAACAAGTGGGCTCCCAAGAAAGCCACCAATAACTACACTCCCGGTCCTCAAAACCCAGATTCGGCAATAAGAGAAATATATTAACTCATAGAACCAAGGCTATGGGAAGGAGCAGTCTGGGCACGTGATCTAGTTCACCCCCCCATACCAGATGGATGGGGAAACTGAGGACCGGGAACCCGACGACTCTGGGACACTCTGTGGTTAGCTCTCAGGGCTATGCATACAAAGAAGAAATGTTGAGTCTTAAAAAGGAAGGAAACTCTGACACATCTATAACATAGATGGACCTCAAGGGCGTTATGCTAAGTGAATAAGCAGGTCACGAGAAGACAAATCCCGCATGAGTCCATCATATGAGATGCCCAGAGTAGGCATATTCATAAAGACAGAAAACAGAATGGTGGTTGTCAGGGGTTGAGGAAAAGAGAAAATAGGAAGTTCTTGTTCAGTGGGCAGAGTTTCGATTTTGGAAGACGAAAAAGTTCTGGAGATGGATGGTGGCGATGGTTGCCCAACAAAAGGAATGTATTGAATACTTTTGAATTATCACTTAGAAAGAGTTAAGATGATAAATTTTATCTTCTACATATTTTATCACAATTAAAAATAAAAGAAAGTAAAATAAGTTCTTATAAATAAAACTGTAATAGCCAAAAGAGAGTTCGGGTCAAGGTCATCAGGATCACAAGGACTGCCCATGGCTCTCGAACTTCTTTACGGTTCCTCCAGTGGGTGGGGACCGCCAAAGGCCCTCGGGCCAAGCACTCCCACCCCAGCCACATACCGCCTCATATCCGTGGGCTAATGTCCTCAAGTCACCCGCCAGTTGTGTCTTTGGCGAAGGAAGTAATGCACGGTTAATACACCTCCCTTGAGCTGGGCCTCTGCACCAGGCTCCGCACCATGCCTGTTGGGTGGGCATTTCCGTAGCAGGGCGGCAGACCCTGACACATGCATTCAGGCCAATAAGAGTCTTTGGCATACAGCCCCTGGCAGATGTCATCCTCTTTCCTCATCTATATCCCAAGTCTGAACTATAGTGAAAGTGTCCTTCGACAGGGGTCAATGCTTATGGGTGGACTCCTAGCCATCCAAACAGCCACATTGAGGAATGCCGACAAAGGAACCATTGGAAATCACTCTGTGCCCTGCCCTTACTTGGATGAGAACATGGAAGATGTGCCGATCCAGAATGTAGATATCGGCAAGACAGAGAGGCAATCTGTACAACAGAACAAGATCAAAATCAAACAAGAAGACAAATCTAATGTGCCAATGTTTATCAGGAAAGGTGTAAAGTCTATGATCTGTGCCCAGGCGTCCAACTGTACAGAGGGAGGGGCTCGGTGGAGCATGTGGTCAATATGGCTTCTCGGTAAGCTCACTGTGACACCATATAGTTATGGGTTGCCTTCACAGAGGTAGAACCTGTGGAAAAAAGGAGGATAAATTCTTTCTCCTCTCTGTCATGGTCAGAGCATCAGACTAGAAGGAGGGGAGAGGGAAGGAGGGAAGGAAGGAAGGGAGGAGGGAGAAGTGAAAAATGGAAGAACTGGGACTACTTAGCTGAGCTGACCTCAGGGCACAATGGACACGAGGTAATCGTCTCCGACTATCCTCTTGGTGACAGGGGTGAAATAGAAGCAACGGGCAGAAAAATGAAAAAAAAGGAGTTTTTCTTTCTTTAACATCACATGCTATACATACGCAGAGGGCTCGCTAGGTTCCTGGTCATCAGACCCTGAAGTCCCCTCGACAGGACGTTACAGTATCTTCATGCACAATATGGGCTATTGGACAAGAAAAGGCTTTAAATCCCTTTCAACAAAAAAGGAGTGTTTTTAGAATGGGAGGTGAGTTATAAAGTTGAGTGCTTTCAACTTCAACGTGTTTTCGAAATTTCAGTTGATGGTGATAGAACTTAAATTGTCCAACCAGCAGCATCTTCCTTAACTCCTATCACCCTTTTTTGACAAAGGAAAAAAATGATTTCCACAAATAGGATTCTCATAAAACTAACTCTTGATTTCTTCATGATTCCACAGTACCAATGGCATCACCAGATTTTCCCCAAATGCCTCCTGCCCAAACAACTTCAGGGACCCGGCCCCTGACTGAAAACCGGAAGTAACAAAATGGAGATTCGTCCTCTGGGGTGCTCAGGACAGCGGATGAACCAATAGTTACCAAGTAAAAATCCAGACCCCGAAGCGCATACACTTTGCCCCTGAAAAGCCATACTCAAGGCCCTCATCAGAGTACTTAACGATCCTTTCAAGTGCACTTCTGACATAAATTGTTCAGTTTAAAAGACTACCACAAAGTAGAGAGAAATGTGCCTGCTAATGGCAGACGCATTGATGGGTAATATTGAGAAAAGACGCATAAACTTATAACAGCCAAAAAACTCAAAATGCATGGTAACCTGGAGCCATCTGGTACCGGAGCAAGCAAGCGAAGCGGGACACCCCAGGATGGCCTGACAGCTCTGACCCACTGCAGGAACCGTCACAGAGAGATGACGCCTGAAAATGTTTTGACAACTGCCCCTGGCCTGTGACTGTTAGTGATGGGGAGACACTGAGCCAGCCCCAAGAGGGGCCACACACACACCCTTATTATGTCAGGGAAGTGAACAAGACCCTCGAAATGTGTACCCCAAAATCGAGCCATCCATTATCAAGATTCCATACAATGAGAATGACAACAGGCCGTCTCTGGGACCTGAAATCCGAAAGCAGCCTATCTCTGAGGCAGAAAAAAGGGGGCTTTGAGGTTTGGCCCCCCCGCCCCACTGTTCACCAGTCATGGGGCTTCTCGCCATCTTTCCACACCTCAGGTTCCTCGTCTGTGAGGGGAGGTGATACACCACCTTTGGGAGACATGCCATAGCACACCTAGTACTAAGGCCTCAAACAATTACTTCCTTAACCTCATACAAATTAAAGGGCAGTTCGAAGTCACAATTCACAACTTATTCCAATTACCGATTCATTTCGGTCACCCGCTGAAGAACTGGCCTTGTGAGCGTCCCCCCGGGGACACCCAGGACGAGCCATGAGCTCTGCCACGGCCGGGGAGTGTGGGGGGGGCATCCCACCAGCTCTGCTCCCGGCCCCGAGGGATGCCCAACCGACCACCGCACTAGGTCCTCGGATGTCCTGCGTCCTCAGCGGAGCCTTTCCCATCAGACCAAAAACTAAAATACCTTATTCTGCCAACAGACTTTTGAGGAAGAAGACGAAATTTAAAGGTGTCCTTTTTTTAATTACTGGATTTCCAGAGTTGGGGCTCTAGGGTTCTCCCTTTTTTTTTTAATCTATCAAGAAGGTATAAATCATGAATGGGCTAAAAATTAAATTAGCTACAAAGTCAATCCAGTGTGGAATATGGTGATGATAACTGTGACCAACCTCACGGCCCAACAATAGGGAGCTGAGTATTAGAGTCACCCTCAGAGAACACGCTAAAGCTATGACAAAATTATATTACAGGAAGATACAGAGCACCATAAAAAAATTAATCATAATGACATATAATAATGAAATCTTAAGTTTAAAAAGCAGGTTAAGAAACAAGTCAATAGGATTCCATTTTGGTGCATGTACATATGTGTTATGTGTACATATCCATGTGTACATAATACATACATATATACACGTCGTATATATATGTACATATCTATGTACAACCATATGTCATATCCATGTGGGATCGTAGGTATAATACATATAAAAATGTATAAGTAGAAAATATTGATAAATTTAAACTTCGGGGTTTAAAATTTTTAATTTCTAAATAAGTTATAAAATATATAAATTCATTAGAGATCTATGTTTATAGATGGGAAGACAACAAATGTACCAATACCAAATATTCATAGCAGTTGATTCTGGGTACTAAGGTTATGAGTGATTTTATATGTTTCTTTGTGTGTTATTGTATTTTCCACTCTTTCTAGCCTGACCAGATAGTAATGTCATGAAAATGGTGTCCTTTTTGTGCCTTGTGATTTCCAGCCTTCTTCCATTCAGATGATGAGAAATAGATGCCCTCCTTTAGGACAGAGTCCCACTGAAGTTGCCAAGGAATAAGGGCCATGGCCTTGGCACCCAGCTTCAGGCCCATAATGTTAATGGCCTCGGTCTACGCTGACCAGTGAACGTAGGGTGGATGAAGCACCTTGGAAAACCCACCAGGAACACTCAGTCCGTCTCCCATTCTGTGCGGTCCAAGATTAGCAAGGCCTTATGCACCCCAAGCATGGGGTACAACCAACCCGCCAGAAGACAAACTCCCTAAAAGACCACAACCTCTTCCCTCTGGCCTTACCAACGTGTGCCATCGCCAACGTCTGCGTGAGAGCCATCCGGCTCTAAAATGCAGCCTGAAAATGGTTTCGTTTGGAGAACATACTACCTCCTGGACACTAAATTAAAACACACAATTAGATTTCCATTAAGTTACAGCAAATTCTGCCGAATTGATCTAATCGGCCTGCATTCCTATATGACATCATGCTTTAAAGGCTTGGCCTGAACATAAATACTTAATGTAATAAATACAGTCTGAAATATTTGATCTCCTTGGCAGTTTAATTGATCTACTATAGAGACTGACAGGAAAAATTAAGTTAGTTCTGTCTCGTCTCTGCCGATAGCACATTTTCATCATAAAGGCACGTGAACTACAATTTTGGTTCCAAGTAAAGCTCTTGCACACTGATTTCTTTTTGAAAGTTCAGGTTAAAGGTAATAGAATTGAACAAGGAACTGGGTGTGTGGATTTATGAGACCTTTAACACAAATACCCTAGTCCATGTCTTTTGATAGATGGTAAATATATTTTGTGATCTGTAATACCAGCCCCTTGTCATGAGTGGTGTTGGTAGATGCCTACCACATTTAAGCACAGATTTTTAGATGCTGTAGCTATGCATGCTCACCAATAATTAAGTGCAGAAGGTCAAATTCATACCCCAAAGTCTTCTACCTCAGAACCCCTGATGTGCTTTCTCCCATCTCCATTTTATGGTTTATATTGCCTTTTATCATGAGTTGTGTTTTTTTATTATTATTATTATTATTATTTTGAGTTTTGTACCCAGCCCACCTCCCAAACTTGCCATAAGTGCCCTTCACCCACTCTCACCCCTATACTCCTGAGGCCAGAACTGAAATGTATCATTTGGGTACAAAGTAAAGACTGAATAGGAAGGCAGAAAGGGAGGGGGAGTCTCTCGTTCCTGACTGAGCTGGCATATCTTAGGTCCTCAGAGTTACCATCTCCCAGGTTCTAAACTTCCTCAGTACCTTGTGGAGAGAAACAGTGCTCATGACAAAATTGCTCAATCTTATTCATGTCAAAATCCCCAGATTAATTTGGCAAGTTATTCTGCTAGAACTGACGCCCAGGCCCACCCCTGCCTGAACTCCACCTAGCACTTGTACGCCCACTCTCTTGACATCTGCTCATTTGCTCAGCAAATGCTCCGTGATGGGAGGCAGCACAGCCAAACATTCCTTGTGCTGGGACGGTCTCAGGGCCAGCGCCAGGGTCCCCTTTCCGCTTGGATGTCTCTGAAGGGGCAAGCAAAAAATGACAACACCCAGATCCAAGGACCCTGGCACAGGCCGAGGAGCAGCAGGGACATGCGTTCTGGGCATCCCGATGCCAGTTAGCACTGCCCTCCCTCCTGCGAGTGGCAGCCAGAACTCGACACGGGCTGCTTCTCCCGCTGCCTCTGGGCACAAGCCAGAAACCTTCTGCTCAGCTCCCTACACTCCAGGGCCCCATTGATTAGCAGGAAGGGCAAACCCATCAGCACCCATAGGAAATGGCTTCTGGAAAGTGAGTTGCAGTTTTTAAAGCCAGGGAATGACAGCAGGTGCCTGCAAAAGGAACAGAATCGATACAGGGTGTGGGGGGCTGGACGATGGGACCTGGGTCCCTGACTTGTCCTACTTCTGACAGATGTACTACATGACCTTGGACAGTCCTGTCCCCTCTCTGGGCCTCAGTTTCCCAACTATATGTTGGAATGGTAACATACTCATTAAGAAGATTCCTTACAAGTCTTAAGTGCTGGGATTCTCTACCCCTGTCTTCCTGACATCAACTAGGCACAGAGAAGGCTAGGGCTGACCCAGCCACTTTCCCCAGAAGAAGCAGCTACCTTCTGCCCCTCAGGTTCCCTGCTCCCCAAATACCTATACGCTTACAAACAAGCCAAGGACCCCTGGAAGGCTGTGCTGCTTTCTTGGAGCTGCGCACACCTCAGAACTCATTAACTGTGCCTTGGAGGCTGAGAGTCTCTCCCGTTGAGGAGCAAATGCCTGCAGGAAGTAAGACCCTCGGCCCCAGAGGTCGAAAACCAAACCCTAATTAGGGATCCCAAGTGACCTCTCAGCCTCATCAGCAGAGCCCTAACAATGGCTAGCACATACTGGATGCATGGGTGTGCCAGGCACAGACAGACATCCTACTCTCCACAAACACTGTCGGGTATGGCCATCACGATCTTCATTTCACAGGAGGCTGGGGTCTGCGCCAAGTGGACCCTATGATGAGAGGGAAGCAGTTCTGGCCAGTCTGATTCCAGAACTTGGGCTCAACTTGAGGCCCTGCCTCTCTCCTGGGAATGTGGCCCCATCCAACCTCACGCTTTGCCCTTTCCTCAACACCCTAGGCCTGCCTACCTCAGTGCCTTTGCTCATGCTGTTCTCTTGCCTGGGGTCCTCTCACCCGCTGGGCATCTCCTATGCTTCCTTCAAGTCCAAATGAAACCTCGCCTCTGGAAGGGCTTCCTTATTCCTACAGGGAAAAATGTCCTCCCCCTTCACGGCTTTTCCCATACCTTGCTGGCCCTTGTTGGCTTCTGTGAGAGCACATGACTGTGTCACATGAGATAGAATTCTTTGTTGACTGTCTCTCCAAGCCCACACTTGGCCAGTGAATCCCTTAAAGTCGGGATGTGTCTAATTCATCACCAGAGCTTTGGCCTCTGGTTTAGAGTCTGACAAAGCAGGGCACTCAGTGAGTGCTGAATGAAGAACAGGGGGGCCCAGTTGTTTCTGGGGTCCAACAGGTGGCCAGCACTGCAGGCTGATGAGGCCAGTCTCCCACACCCAGAGTAGCATCACCTGCTTTCCTTCTTTAGCCAAACCTCACTACCATTTACTCTGCACCAGACTCTATATTTGGGGCCGAGGTGAGTGGCTTGGAAGGACCTAGAAGTGAGACAGATAGGGCCACCACCCTTAAAGTGCTTGTAGTCAGGATTAGAAGCAAGGTAGGTTCAAAAACAAACATCCCAATTCAAATCACAATACCAGAGTATCCTTGATCTCTGTGTCACTCAGTCTCCAAAGGAGACCTTCAAGGAACCAACCTGCTAGCATTCACACCAGTGTGCAGGCCCCTCCGCTCAAGCCTGGGTCGGCCCTGTGACCAGCTTAAATCAATAGAATGCGCCAGAAACAACACTGTGCCTGTTGTGGGTGTAAGCCTTATGAAGATCTGGCGTCTTCTGCTTTTCCACGCTTGGGAATCAACCGCCATTCAACCCCACCCCAAGCTCACCACGGGGAGAGAGAAAAAGAGAGCGCCCAGCCTCCCGGCGTCCCCACCAAGGCCCCAGACGAGGAAGCACTACCATGTTGCAGGTACCGGCCCGGCGGCCGCGGGAGCGCGACCTCATGAGAGAGCCCAGGCCAAAGCAGCAGCAGAGCCGCCTGGCTGAGCCCAGCCAGCCCCCGGAATCAGGACAGAGAGCAAAGTAGCTGGGCGGCTCTACTGCTGCTTTCATTACACTCGGTTTGGGGCAAAGTAAAACAACACTAACATCTGGAATGGAAATTCTAAGAAAATCCCAAGCCCATTTCCCCATGAACCAGCAAACGGAATCCAGCTCTGCATAAGAAGGACGACATGTGACATCTAATTTGGGTTTATTCCAGGAACGAACGCACAGTTGGATTAACACGAAAGAAATCAATCGATGTAACTTACTGTAGTATTAATACCTTGAGAAAGAAAAAAATCACGTGATCCCCTCAACAGCAGCAGAAAAAGTATTCAATGAAATTCAACGTTCATTCACATTCATGACTTTTTCAAGAATAATTAAAATAAATCTCTCAGAAAACCGAGGCGAGATGAAACTATCCTTACTCGATAACGGATATCTAAAACAAAACAAAACGAAAAGACAACAAACGTGACTGTGAAACCCTGAGATCAAGACTAGGCCAGGGTCGGTCACGAAGACCGCGTATTGAATGATTCCATTCCTACAAAAAGTCCACGGTTAGCAATAGCAAAAATGTTCGCGACCCATAGAAACAGCGAGACCTGTGCTGCCCTGAGGCTGGGGGCATTGGGGGCAGCAGGAAGTGACCGCTAATAGGTACAGGGTGATGAAAATGGTCTGAGGTTGATCTTAGAGATGGTGGCACCACTCACTGAATACACTAAAATTCATTACGCCGTACACTTCAGTGGATGAATGGTATGGTGTGTGAATTATATCTCAATAAAGCTGTTACAGAAGAAATGGAAGGAGGCCAAGGATGCCCATTGTCACCACTTCTATTCAGTACTGTGCTAGGGGTTCTGGTTGGCACAGACAAGAAAAAGAGATAAAAGGCATAAGGATTTGAAAGGAAGAGACCAGCCGTCTTGATCTGCAGATGGCCTGATCATACATATACCGTAAAGAATCTACCGCTAAACCTAATTACAAGAATAAATCTCCCAAATATAACGCTGAGCCAAAGAAGGAGACATGAGGAATCTGTTCTCTCTGATTTCATTTATACCTAAAGTTCAAAAAAGTCCAGCCTAAATAGTAATGTTTCAGGATGCCCGTTTAGGTGGTAGGCAAAAGTCAGCATAGTGTTCTCGTTTAGGGGGAGGAGAAAGGGGTCCAGGATTGGAGAGCTTCTGGGGTGCAGGCAAAGTCCCAGAGGGTGCTTAAATAGGTGGTTGAAATGGGTCACTAAACTCTAGCTGCATGTTTTATGAATTTTTCTAATGAATATTATATTTCATAATAAAACAATTTTTAATGTTTTTTAATTGTGATTTTTTAAATCCACAACACAAAGGAGAAAGTGATTAAAGAGGAATAGAGGGGAGATGCTGGAGAAGGAAGAGACGGCCTCCAGCCCGGAGCTTAGCCTTGGTGGACAGATGTATATCAGGCAATAAAGCCCTTGCAGTCCCAGACTCTGGGCATTTTATCTTGACCTGAGCCCAAGGCCAAGGCCAGTGTGAGGCAGGGAAGGCACATTCTTAACTAACAAAGGGGCTTTGCTCTCTGGAAGGATGTGGGCAGGCCCTGCCCCCGTACTGCATGCCCTGCCCCTCGCGCCCCCCCTCCCCCAGTTCCTCACACACACGACGTGGGACTAGGACTGCTATTCCAATTCCTAGCGGCTTTTGAGTGCCCACCACGTGCCAACACTGAGCAAGTCCCTGGCACATAACAGCTCCTCCCTGCGAGGCCCAAACCCGGAGTTCTGCTGGGGAGGCGGGAGCAGGGCTGTCTGCCTCCAGCATGGGATGGCCGGGGCCACCCCAGCTTCCCAGGAGGGGATGGGAGGGCAGGGTAAGAGGAGATCAGACCTCATTCCCTTGCTCTGCTGCTATTCCCGCCCCTCAGGCCTGACTCTAAGGACTGAGTCCCCCCATGGCCCGCCTTACCCCACAGGCTTCCCCACCCTCCCACCCGCCCCCACCAGTTTTGGGAAAGTTGGCCGGATGCCCCCACCCAGTGCAGGAGAGTGACCGTGAGCCCCCAGCCTGAGCACAGCCTGAGTTATGAAAGCTCTCCGCTGGCAGCTGTAATTAGTTTCCACCCCACACCCAGCTCTCCCGATCACAGGTTAGAGGGAGCCGGGCTAAGTGCACCAGAGAGAGGGGGCCTCCGCTGACTGTGGCTCGCCTGCCCCCATCGCGCTCCCCGTGTGGCCAGCACTTCCCCGGAACAAACCCAAGCGCCTCCCTCAGCCATTAATAACCTCCTCTGCATCAATGAATTGTGAACACAAGCCTGGCCATTAAGACAGTGCAGGAAATTCTTTGTGTTGCAAAGGCTTTTTCTCTAGACGCCCCTTACTGTTATGCAAACCCTCCCACCATGGGGTAGGGGGTCCTGCTGCCTATCTATTCGAGAGTGTTCGTGGAATACTCAATAAGGAACCACAGGAATGACATGCCAGGCCAGGAGGGGTCCTCTCTGGCCATCCCGAAGTACAAAACGCATCACCGCCCCATGAAGCCCCGGGGAAGGAATAGGTGCCCTGCCCGGGGAAATCCTACCAGGGACAGGAAGGAACCCCTCCCCATCGCGGCCAAATCTGTAACAACGAAGGGTGCAAGGAAAAGATAAGTCACAGCTACCATAAACGTCAGAGAAATGGCAGACATTTGGAAGACGTAGACACGTCACTGGTCCTTTAAATGTGAGGGGAACCCAGGGACTTGGAAACAAGAACAGAGGGATCTGGTTAATGACGATGGTATTTAGTGAGCACCTCTCATGTGCCACACACTGTTTCAAGAGCCTCAGATGTTCTAGCTCCTGTGCCCTCATTCAGTTCTCTGACTTCAGTCTTATCATGCTCAAGATCCGAGACAGAGAACCCCAGGGCTCACAGAGACCCCTCAAGACTCACACAGCTAGGGGACGGAAGGACGAGAATTCACCAGGCAGCCCACCCCAGAGCCCTTGATTGAGGCCGCTGTGCTGGTCGGCTGCTTGATAATTAAAGGATAATTAAAGGAGGAAACCCCCACAAGTGCCTGGTTTTCAATTACGTCGCTCTGTCCCCAGTGGGCAGTTTCCGGGCCTGAGGTAGCCAGCTGCCCCACTCCCTGATGGGCACAGCCCCCTGCCCGGCAACCTGGAGGCTAGTTGGCCACACGTCCACATACGGACGCTCTGCTTGACCCGCGACCGCGGAGGGGCTGTGACCTCCCACCCTTTGAGCGGGCCGCCCCCACCTCCCACTCTTCCCTGGCTCCCTAGTGCCTGAGCAGCCCTGCTGACCTCTCCAGACACAGCCCTCCATGCGCACGGCCCCTCACGCGCTCCCGACACTGAGCCTGCCCAACGAGCACCCCCAGGACCCCAGCCCTGGACCTGGCTGGCAGCAGAGCCCACCACTCCCCAACACAGGATGAGGTACTGCGGAGAGGGCAGAGCTCCGGAAGGTCTCTGCCCTCACTCCCGCCAGCGGCAGAAGCACCACGTCGAGCGTCACTGCCGTGGCAGTTCCGAGCTGGGCGGATTGACCACATACTGGGGTCATTTTCGGTCTGATTTTGGTTTCCCCAGCTCTCCAGCTGCTTCCAAACCCCAGACCCCTGCTTTCAACAGGTATCTCCAAGGAATGACAACTAGTCCTTCTAATTTCCTAGGAAAACCAGATTCCAGAGTTTTCTGCTACTGACTTCTCAGTCTGTGGGCCAAAGCTAAGCAAAGCGGCTGGAGACCAGATCCGCTCCTTTTCTGGGCCGCTTCCCCCCACAATCCAAAGACGAAGAAGCAGAGTCTACAGCCACTGGCATCTTCTGGGCCAAAGCCACAGAGCTTCTGGGGCCCAGCCTGTCCACCCCACTCACGCTGGGGACCGGGTTCGGTGTCGCCACACAGCTCTGTATTCTGCGAGCCCGGCAGTGCAGGGGCCCCGGGAGCTCATTCCCTCTACCTCTGCCGTCCCCGCGTGCCCTTTTCCTTCCCCCAGCGGCCAGCTCAAGGAGCCGACAGCCAGTGTTCCAAGGGCCCTCCTGTTTTCAGAGCACATCCAAAGTCAAAGAATTTGCAGGCAAGGGAATAGCCATAAAACTACATTCAAGAACAAACAGCCCTCAAGGGCCACTACGTAAAGGAACTGAGCAAACTGTACCTTAATAAGCCCCAAGCTCTCCCGCGAACAGCCCTGGAGGCTCTCTTAACATTTCCCAGGCAAGGAATTCGCCTCTGTCACAACAATGCCTGGAACCAAAAGACGGGGACCCCAGCTCAGCGTCCTTGGCCTTGCTGGCTCGTTAGCTCTGGGAGCAGCGGCTGAGGTGCTCCATATGGCCCTGGGAGAACCGATCCTACCCTGGAGCACCGGGAGCCCTGCCTGGTCTTCTGGCTCTGGCCGGCTGTTGGCTGCAGCTTGGGCTTAGGTGCTCGGGCCCTGGCCTGGAGGAGCCCCCTGGTGCTGTCTAGGGTTGGGAACCTCGGTGGCCTACCCAGGATACTTGCTGTCTTCAGCCCAGGGCCGTGTGGTCCCGCTAGGACCACAGAGCCTAGGGAAGCACACATGAGCACCGGTTTGAGTCCGGGAGCTGACACTGGGTTTGATCTCCTTCTTCTGGATCATTTGCCAGTTGCCACAGCCCTGGAGAAGTGGGTTGGGATCTCCGGGCTGGAAGGGACAGTGGTGTTCAGCTCACAGTGGTCCTGGTCTCTGATAGTCTTGGGTGAGTCTAGACCCTTCCCCAGGGCTCACACCCAGCAGACTTACAGCTGTCCTCTCTTGTCGGGGAAAACAGGAGAATAGGGGTCCAAGGTCGTACCAACAGGTGCCCATCCAGAGGAATGAATGACTACACGGTGTCTGGAGGAAAGGGATCCCATGGAGGGCAGCCCAGACCCCAAAGGGGAGACCTAGCTGAATAAGCCACGTGTGAGCGAGTGACTTCTCCTCTGAGCTTCCATTTCTCATTTGTGACAAGAGGGATGGGCTTAGAAGCCCAGACAGGTGACTTTGAGCACCAACAGGTGCGAAACTCCTCCCACTTACGTGAGGCCAGTCCCCAGGCTGGCCAGTACCCCCTGGGAAGCCAGGCTCAGGCCACTAGCTCTGCCGGCATTGCTCACCCAGTCACCTGTGGGGGTGCACTAAGGTAAAGGAGGCGAGATCACTGCCCAGAAGTCCCGGCACTGAGCCAGGCCATAGGAAATGGGGGTTGCTCACCTCTGGGACCCATGCACTTAATTTCTGTAGCCTGGGGGAGCCGGGGAAGGGAAGGCGTACGTTGCAAGAGATGAAAAGCTGTCCCGTCCCCAAACCACTTAACAAACGTTCCACAAAACAATCAGATGTTGAACCCCAGGGTATCTAGGAACTCACTCGTGGGCAGACCCTTGTTACCCAGGTCCTGAGCCCTGAGCACACCCCCAGGGAAAGCTGGGCCCACCTGGACTAGAGCCGGGCCGTTCTGACTCCGAGACTTCTAGCTCAGAATGGCTGGCTTCCAGAAGCGCCTCCACATGGGGTCAGGCCCCTTCCGAAGGTGTAGATGCCCCAACCCATACCAGCTGTTTCCTCAGGGCAAAATGGCAGGCCACGGACTGCTCTGACCACCTGCGGGCAGGTGTGGCCTGAAGACTTAGAGACCCCAACTAGAAGATGGGACTATTACAAATAAAAAGCCAGCTTCCCAACTTCTCCAGAAATTTCAACAGTGCCGGCAACACTGCATCTGCATTCCCACCTGGCCAGCATCAGCTGCCCGAGCAGCCGCTGACCCCTGAGGGGCCGAATCCGCCCCCAGCCCCTCCTGTGCCCGGCCCCACTGTTTCTGACAGTGGAGAAATGGGTCTTTTCCCTGTGCCTTTCTCAAAAATCGGAAAACGACGGATAGATCAAGAGGGTTATGTACCTCAAGAGGAGGGAGCAAGAGCTCGTTCCTGTGTGGTGACATGTAGACAGTCGCCGACACCCAGGCTCCCTGCCTGACATCTGAGCGCGCCCCCCGCCCCAGCACGGGACCGCAGTCAGGAAGGCCTTCCCGTGGGATACACAGGCTGCCCCAGCCAGTGCCACCACAACACACAAGGGCACACCCGAGTTTGGTGACACGCTGGGATTTCTGTCACCGCTACGGGCTCTAGCTCACCCCGAGCTCCACCCCCTCGGCCCCCTCAGCAAGGGCAGCCTGGAAGGAAAGCCTGTTTCTAATGAGGCAGACACAGGACAGGCAGGCCTCAGGGGCACAGTCCAGCCAGAAAAGTCTACGGAAGCGCTGGAGGGGAGTACGTACCCGGGAGGGACGAAGAGGAGTGACACATTTTCCTTTACCAGCCCGTGCCACCAGCCCCCGCCTCTGTCCTGGGTCATAACTCAGAAGACACAAGGCTCTGCTCCGTCTCCCTCTCACCACCGCCCTGGGCCTCCGGCTGCAGACGCTATGCCCTCCCTGCTCAGCAACCTGGCCCTCTCCCCCTTCCTCGAGCTACCGCAGGCCTCCTCCAGGGCCCCAGCTTGGCTGGCCAGAGAGCCTGGCCACAGGCAGCCGCGGCAGAGACCCGGGAATCACGTATGACCCATGAGGCTGGAGCGGGGCAAGCGAAAAACACTGATAAAAGAGATGGCCCCTCTCAGGAACCGAGCTGGCCCCCACCACAGCAGAGAGCACTTAGACACAGACTTGCTTCTCTGCCCAGACCTGTTCCTCAAATGATACCCAAGTCCCATTGGTAATCTCCTTCCAGAAGCCCCTTCCAATTGGGACTCCACCTCTGTGGTTCCCTATCAGCCTACTGTGTCCAGTGAATGTGTTCCAAGGCCACTCAGGGGGCGGGGGGCGCTCTACATGGCCCCTGGAGCACCGGGCCCCGGAGCTGAAGGGAGCATGAGGAGGGGCCTGGGGCCCAGAGCCGGCCAGAGATGAGCCCCATCCACTCATGCCAGCTGTCTGAGTGAGGGGATTAGTCCAGTACCTAGACGGCTCAGAAGTGGTTCTGGGCCTCAGGGCCCCACCTCCTACAGAGGAAAATCCAACCCCAGGAGCACGGCTTGCGGAGCCTTCTAGCACTGGTCCCTGCCGGGCACCTCCACCTTATCTCCGGGCCCTCTCCCATGGGCATCCACCACACCAACCATTCTCCAGACAAACTCAGCTCTCCTGCCCTCTCCTGGCACTCGGCATGTGCTGTTTCCTAGGCCTAAAATGCCCTTCTCTCCCTTCTGGAGATTCCCCAGGGAAGCTGCCTCATGCCCTCATTCAGCCTCCAGAAACCACATGTGTGCTGCGGATTGCCACTGTGTGTGTGTGTGTGTGTGTGTGTGTGTGTGTGTGTGTGTCTGACTTACCAGCACACCACTGCCCCTCACTGCCCCAGACCCCCGAGTGGACGCCAGCCCCGCTCCTGGCCAGCACAGCAGCCTGGCCTCATCCCAGGAGGAGTGAGTTCGAGGCCAGGAATGCAGAGACAGCGGATGGGCACATTCATCCAGCGGGGATGCCCCAGAAGTCCCCAGACAGTTCCTCTCTCTGGGCCTGCCCGAACGAACGTCCCTAATGGTTAGCATCCTTCAGACAACAATGGCGATTAAGAAGAGCGCAAATCTGGAAGATGGCCAGTCCTAGCCCTTCAGACCTCTGACGTCAGGAGTCCCCAAGGAGGCAGGTGGGCACGCTGCGCGGAGGGGGAGGGTCTTTGCGAGCTGGGACAACTGCCCGTCAAGCCCTCCCCCACGAGGCCCTCTCCCAAAACCGTTACCAATGAGAAGAATCCACCTGTGACGGCAGAGTGGTCCCCTGTGACACCACCACCTCTCTGACAAGCCCCCGGCCGGTGCGGTGCCTACAATCTCAGGCCACGTAGAAGTCAAGCGGGACAGCGTGGGGGGAACGGAGGCCGTTCACGTCCCTGGCTGTGACCGACAGAAAGGGAGAAGGAGCCGCATTACCCAAGATACAAGGATGGGCGGAACTGAGAAACCAGGAGGGCCAGACCATCTCCATGACACCTTGGGGACAGCACCGCACCCGCGAAACCCCAGCCCCGCCCCACCAGCCGGCAGAGACAAAACGTACCTTTCAGGGAGGCAACGTGGGACAGCGCCTGGGCATAGGTGGCCGTGTTCAGGAGGGTCCCCGGCAAGCAAGAGGGGAAGAAAGGTCCTGTGGGACCTACAGTTCTCCCCAGGCTGCTGGAGGAAAGAAAATCACACTGAGTTCCCAACCCTGTGTCACCGCCAAACCTCCAGACCCCGGGGGCCCGCCCGCCTCACCTCTGCTGGGCTTCCAGAGCCTCCTTCTTGCTCCGGGCCTGGTCCCCCGGGGGCGGGGAATTGATGTTTCTCACGGGTGGCGGTGTCGCCTCTGCCATGGGCTCCTTGGCTCCCGGCTCTTGGTCGGAAGCCCCTCTTTCCGTTTTCCTCCATTTGGCCCTTCGGTTCTGGAACCAAACCTGAATCCCCCATGGAAATGCACATCCCAGGGAGGCAGAAAATCAGACGGGAGCAGGAACCAGTACCCAAACCCAAACGCCTGGGTCCCGTCCCCACTGCTCACAGCTCACCTTGCAGCAGCTGCGTGGGGGCCCAGCCTCCTCTCTCCAAAAGATCTCCCAAAACAGTGCCCTCTGGACTGCAGCTTCAGACCCAAAGATGGGCCAGAAGATCAGTGTAGAAGGCATGACAGGCATTTTTTTTAATGAATGTTAAATCGTAGAAAGTATCCAAATGCATTACCCGCAGGAAGGGTACAAGTGATGTGGAAATTCTTGGCGTATCCAAGTGCATTTATTTGATGCGAAACGTATTTGCTATGGTTGGAGGGAGGGGGAGTCATCATCACACCAGTTTGGAAAACACTGCCCTGGGGTTTCCTCATCAAAAATACTCATTCCTTCTTCCGGCAGGTTTGCCCGAGCCCTGGAGTGTGTCTGGCCTGAGACCCGTGAAATCATTTCTGACATGTCACGAAGCTCGTGACGGGCAGCCCAGTGCGCCCGTGAGACACGACGCCTCTGGAGTCAGCCTGGCTTGGTTTAGAATCCGCCCCGACCCTATAAGGCGGGTAGGTCTATCCCCATTTTACAGGTGAGACAACTAAGCACAGACAGGTTAAGTAACCAGCCCAAGGTCATTGAGGTGGTAAGTGGCAGACCCACGATTTGAAGACCAGTGGCCTGACTAGGGACCAGATCCAAACTCCTTGGGAGTAATAATCATGGCCACCCCCAAGCATTGGTAGCACAGAGAGGCACGAAAAACACGGAGCACTGTCGCCCGACACACAGCCATCAGTCACTCGGTCAACATTAAGCAGCCCTATCCCTGCCATCCTCAGCTTAGGAGGAAGCTTACGATTCACCTGCCCTAAGTGCCTTCTCAGAGCCTGGTGTGGACTTCATCAAGCCTTGGCAATCAGGACGGCATCTGCAGAAGGACAGCCTCATGACAGCCGGGAGACGGGGCCCAAGGTATGCCCAGAGGTCAGTGAAATCCTGCTGCTCTTTACTCAGCAGAACCCCATCCCTCCTCTCCTGGGAGATAATGCCCGCCTTTCAAAAAAGGCTCGGCTAAACCTCCCTCCCACTCCCCCAGGGAAGCCTCTCCTCCTCCTGCCTCACACTGGCCCAGGAGAGAGCCTGGGTCCCGGGGCTGAGCCCCCCGCCAGCCCACCCCACTTCTGAATCTTCATTCTCCTTTAACTGGGTCTCTTTCTTTTTTAATCTAGTTGGCTTTTAATTGCACATATCAGCAACCATTGAATAATGATTTTATCTATATTCTAAATTTAGGGCAGTTAAATGCAAAGCAAAATGCAGACACTTTCTTGTGTCTTAATTGAATGAAGGTCACAGCTATAACAACATTTAATTGAGCTATTTTTCATTATCATATTTTAATGACTTTGCACTGACAGTTCGCCTGCTTCTGAGGAAAGAGCATGATGGAGTCGTTTATTTCCCTATTTAGTTATTGTTTGACAACATCAGCTTCGATTAAGACCCTGCTTTATAGAACATTAATCATATTTGAATGAGCAAGGGGTATAAATGTAAACACATCTCCCTTCCCGCCACCGAAGCCGCGCGTCCCGCACGAGGCTCACTAAACAAATGCTTCACGGCTATTGTCTGTTTGCATAATAGCCAACAACAGCCTGAACAACAATTCCCAACCTTAATTGTTACCACCCCTATCTCACCCTTGCACCTTTCAGGGAGAAGTTATGATCTTCCACTTCTGAATGCTCAATAATTGTGTCATTTATCTCAATTTGCAGTTCAGTCTTTAGGCAGCTATTGGCAAGCTGGCATTAAAAAAAGAAGGGATAGACGACATCCTGGCCAAAGGAGATTTTCATTTCCAAATAATAATCAGTTTAATTTGCCCGCATATGACCAATGATTCATGTTCAGATTTAATAATCAGGATCACATAATCTGATTATAGGGGAAATAATTTGTTTACAACCCCCAATTTACTGCTCAGAATTCCATTATCTCTCTTCAGCCATTGGTTTTTAAGAGATACTAACATGACCCAGGGGAACCGAAAGCAAACTATTATATTTCCTACAATTAGATCTTTGCATAGTCTTAACCCCAAGCCCCTACATAAAAAAAGAACAGAAACAGCATGGAGGAAACCCCATAAATAAAATGAATATATAATTGTGCTCAAAGAATAGCTCTCCCGGAGAGGCGGCGCTGCGAATCTGTTCCTCCCACGCTCGGGCACATCTGCTGGGCTCGACGGGTTTGTGCACTTAAACGTAATCACCGTGTGGCTTCTGAAAAAGAAATCCTGCTTGGAGACGGTCACCCCGGGGCCCTGCTCAGCTCGGAGGCAGCCCTCTCGCTGCCGCCCTTTAAAGATTTTTAAATTGCACACGTTCTTCGGATCCTCTTCGCTGAAAAGAGTCCGCGTCCAGGGGAAAAGTTGGACATGATGCAATTTCTGGAAAGCAGATCCTACCCTGTTCCCATCTGAAAACATAGTTCTCTGCAATTGACCGGCCTTACCCCAGAGCGGTCAGAGCTGCTTTGAGAATAGCATCTCAGCTCTTTTTTTTTTTTTCCAAAGCAAGGAAATGGATGTGCATTGATGTAATTTAGTACCTTAGAGACGCGGACAAATTAGTGTAGAACATTATCACTAGTTAATTATGAATGACCGATTAATCAACCTAATCTAATATTCCACATTATGTTGATGTTATTAAAGTGCATCATGAAAATGACAGATAGTCTTCATTTGCTTTCTTTGGCCAAATGTGCACTCTGCAGTCATGATGTCAAAAAAAAAAAAAGTTTGCCAGTTTTAATATTAGAGAGTTAAATAATTAAAAAGAAGGTTTACCTGCACTCTGGCTTCTGTGAGGTTTATTTTCATGGCTAGCTCTTCTCTGGTGAAGACGTCGGGGTAGTGTGTTTGGGCAAAGACCGCCTCAAGAGCTTCCAGCTAGCAAAAGGAAAAAATATTTACTGGTGAGAGGCTGCGGCGAGGTGAGAGGACGCAGATGACTATTTCAAATTTGCGAGGAGCCGAGCAGCGAGCGGTGAGGAAGTAGTTTCACAGATCAAATAAGGAAGGAAGAGGGAGAAGAGAGCTCTTTGAAAAGATGCCACAGAATTCAAATTTTAACCACGGATGACTTAGGGGCTAAGACTCGCTAAGGCCATCGACATCGGTGCTCCCCCAAGAAATAAGAATAGGAAGAGAAGCACAAATACTTATATGCTTTTACATTTAAATAGACTCATAGGAAATCAAAGGCTCTAAGGGTGGCCTTATGAGGCAGAGCAATCCACACGGCTTTCCCCAGAGGACATAGAACAGAGAAACAACTTGCAGACGCCCTCACTGTGTCAGTCCCACAGAAACTACCAAGAGGTACTTGGGTCACCTTCCTGACCACTCTAGTTTGCACAGATCTAAGGGAAAGAGCCCAGGTCCAGGAAACACAGTATGAGGGTCCCCCCTTGTAGGCCTTCCATTTATGGACAGCAATACCTTCTACAAATCAGTTTCTTGGGCCCCAGTCTTTCTATCTACCTACTGGAATTAAGAATGTCCTACCTGCATTTCCCAAGGTTCAGATGATATTGCTGGTGTGGAAATGTTCCCCCAAACTACCAACCTAAGGCAAATGTGAGCGATCACTATTGCCCCTTCCCTTCCTATCTGGGATCAGAGGGTCCAAGCCATCTGCCCTCTCCCCAAACAGATTTCTTGACACAAAAAGTGTTCAAGAAAACGGCAAGATCCAGTTTCCATAGTTGGCTTTATTTTAAAAGACAAAGAAGAGCTGCTCCAAGCCTGATATTTTGGGAGGCGGGAAGGGGCGGACTCTCAGGAAGGGAGCACAGTCATTACCTGCTGCAGAGTGAACGTCGTCCGGTTCCGGCGCTGTTTTCTGCGCAGAAACCCATCATCGAAATCTCCCGGAGAGTGGTTGCCAAAGGGTGCAGTGCCTACTGGGAGCAAACTGAGTCAGCCTGACCAGAGAGCCTCCCCGGCCTCGCACGGACCCCGGACACACACGCTCGTCGGGACACACCTCCAGGCACAGTCCTGTCTGTCCCAGAGCATCTTTCTCTGCTGCTGTCCTGGGGGCCCCTTCTCTTCCACTCTCTTGTGCTCTCTCTCCCCCAGTAACCTTTGACCTTAGGCCCAACTATGCTTATCTCGTAGGGCAGGTGGCGACCTTCTCCCCCAAGAAGATCAAAGCTGCTTCTTGTGAAATTCTGGGCTCTGTGCCAGGCAGAATCACGGGCTTGGGGCAGCGCCTTCACCTGCCCTCTGGCTTCCAGCTGCATTTGCGTCCAATGTGCCTTGATCTCATCCTCTGCCTCGGATTCTTTCATAGAAGCCTCCACATCTCGCGTTTGCTCACCTGTTCATTTACTTTCCCTTGTTTCTATAAACAATAAGGCCGAACGGCTGGGGGGCGGGGGAGGAAAGAAAACGCCAAGAGCTTTCACTGCACATTTCTCCTAGAACTTTAGGACACAAGGAGGTAAGAAGTTTATAAATGAATATTAATTACTGTTGGTCACAGCTCATCAGCACCATAGTGGGTCTGTTATATAGATGCCAATTAACAAGAGGTCTGCACCAATAGCTAGTGTCCTGAATTCCAAGCAGACTTAGGCAGGGCCCCTCGCAAAGGGCACCCCACCCTCTCTGGCCAGGCTCATAAAGGACCCATTGCTCTCGCTTCCCTGAAAAGAAAGGCATCCTTGCCACCGTCCTCCCCAGCAGCCTCCAAAGCTCATGAAAAGCCAGAACAGAGTTTGGCCCCAAATGTGCATTCAGATCGTTTTCCGAATATGCACCATTTACTCGACAGTGTGCAGTGGCCTCTTAGAAAAACAAATGAGCAAGTTCCCATTAGCCAGTGAATGCCGTACCTGCCATGGGCTCTGGTCTCAGAAGGACCGTAGGTTCGGCACTAGGAGCTGGCAAGCCACACAGGCAACCTCCCTCAGAAAGACCTCAGTCCCAAAGAAGGAGGGTCCTCTGGGCTTTTTAAAATTCTATCTACTAAGAGGGTCCCTCCTGCTTATTATTCTGCTCTCCCCTGCCCCATCCTTTGCCGCAATACCCCAGTCTCTCCTGAAGCCTTCCCCTCCAGTTTTTTGTCCAAATTGCACTCTTCCTCAAAACCCCAGTTATAAAGATTTCTCTCCAGCTCATTGGCAACTTCAAAGGGACAGCCTCAAAGCAGCCTTATTTCCATTATTTTGCAGAAAACCAAATTGTGTCCCTTTGATTGGTGAGGATGGAATGCAGACTCTGAGATGCTCCAAACATTATATTTGCCTCAGCCTTCTAACTTACACCTGCCAGTCCAAAATTTTTCTATAACATGTGCACGTAATATCTGTAAGTGAAACATTGTAAGCCAAACTGAATCCTAAAAAAGGCTGATGGGCCATCAAATTAATAAGAACAAACAGAAAAGAGGAAAACATGAGAAGAGGCTTTTTACTTAAAAATAAGTAGAAATGTTGCTAGCATGAAAATGTTAAACCCTGCCAATAATTAAACAAAACAGAACAATGAACTATTATTTTCAACATTTGACCAAAAAAAAAAAACAACAAGGTGCATACAATACAGTTAAGAGTGTAAGAAAATGTGTGTGTCCATTAACCATTTGTAGGAGCATTAATTGGTGCAGCCTTATTAGAGGGTAATCTGACAATATTCATCAAAGATTTAAGTGCACATATACATATTTATGAATTAGGTAAAGTGTGCCAAAATAGAAAAAAAAAAAAAAAAGAAAGAACATTCCTGGCAATACGGTAATAGGAAAAAAAAAAAAAAAAAAAAAACTGGAAACAGCCAAAGTTCCCACCAGTACAACATATAATGGAATATTACACAGCTGTTTAAAAGAAATCGGTAGATCTGTATATATATTGACATGGAATAATCCCCAAAACCTATGTTACAAAGTAAAAAAAGCAAAGTCCCAAAGGATGTGGCAGTATGATCTCAGCACAAAAAAAGCCATAACATATAGAAAGAAAAAATGTGCTTTTCTCAAAGGAATCGCAAGAAACCAACAATAGGGAGAAAAAAAGGTGGAGAGGAAGGAGGATTTCGCTTTTCAATGTATAGGCTTCTGTTCTATTTGAATTTCCTAAGCAGGTATAGGTAGTACTTTTTAATTTAATATTAGTAAAATTATCTGAGAAGTTAGATGACGAACCATGCTTTGCTTTCTTCCTTATGCCTTTCTAGATTAAAAAGGAATAAAAATTAAAAAGCTCCGGGGCTGAGAGAAATGTCATACTCCAAAGGTCTGTTCTCGGCCCTTCCATGTGCAGCAGACCACCTCCCATCCCCCACCACTAAACTGATTAAAAAAAAAAAAAAATTTCTGCAAAACTAACTCAGAAACACATCTGCAGGGGATAAAACGGTTCTTAAAGACACACCTCCTTTTCTTCTGGACCTAGTGCTCGGAATCAGCATGGAGCCAGGATGTGCCTGGGGCGTGGGAAGGAAAGGTGGGCAGCCAACAGCTCAGTGCCCTGGGACCATGACTGGCCAGGCCAGGACTCGTCCTAAGTGACTTCTGCACCCCCCCCTCCGCCTGCAGACAGGGCTTTCCCCCTAAGTTATCTGAGCAGCCCACCACCTGCTAAATACTCACATCCCAGCCTTCCCTGCCTTTAACCTGAAGAGCGGGCTGTCTCGTACCCATCAATCCAAACCCGGGATTCAGAAGCACAGACACCGTGTGTCCTCCACACGTGCAAAGGTCCCTCCGGGCCTGGGGTGCAGTCAGGGGATGCGCCTTATAAAACGGGGCAGCACGGGTCCTTGGAGATTAAAGGAGGTGAAGTGCAGCCAAATATCTGGTCTTGCCTTCTTCGGAATGCTGACTGAGTAGTAGGGCTTAGCCTCCTTTAGGAAATTCTACTGAACTCTCAAAAGCTTCCATGGTTAAGACAAAAAACAAACTTCCTGAAATCCTGGGCATGTTGGCAGCCAGGGCTCAGCTACTGCTCCCGGTAAATGGAGACAAGGTGGACGAGGTCCTCTGATGGCTCAGGCCCCTCAGTGCCTCGCCGCCTTTGCCCTCCCGCATGCCTCCCTCAAATGCCTCGCCTCCCAAATTCTCCCACCCCACAAATAAATCAAAGGAGTGGGTTATCATAGCCAAGTTCTGGTATTGCTCCCAGGTATATAAAAGTTCTAATATCCCACAGCTGAGACTCTTGCTCTGAGGAAGATGCTGTTAAAAGTCCAGAAGGTGTGGCTTTGCATTTATCTGATGCCCACCCAGGGGGTCCCCCCCAGGCCCTGTGTGGGGGCACCAGAGACCCAAGCTGTCCCCTTCTCACAAACCTACTCCCACCAAACAATCCGGTGCAGACACCACATGAGGGATCCTGAGGCAAAATGTCTTCTAAGGCCTGGAGACCCTCGAAGTCTCAACCCCTGGCTGCCCCGGGGAGTGGGAGTGGTCGGCATCTGGGCTCAAGAAACCCAGTGAGTCACAGGGGAGGAGCCAGGCCAGGGCACTTGGAGTGGTGGTGGGCAGGGCCACCTAGTTCCAGAGGGCAGCGGTGGCCCACAACAGACGCTAAAGCTTCCCTGAGCAAGACTGCCCTGTGCTCTAAGTGAGAGCAGCCTAGCCACGGGTCCTTCATGGCTCATGGTGGGTGTCAGGACGGTGAGGGCCAACTCCCTAGTCCATGTTGGCTTTTGGGGGTTTGCAAAACACCGTGAAAGATTGATGCGGCCCCCAGAGCAGGGGAGACCCGATTAGAGGCGTGACACCAGCATCTGTGCTGGGAGGACCCGGCGCGTCCCTGCTGTGCGCCAATAGCCTGGGGCCAACCGGCCCAGGCGGGGAGGGAGGTGGGAGGCAGGTGGCGACAGGGCGGAAGGCTGGAGTGGGATGTAGGAAGGAGGCCGCGGGCACCCGTACCCACCGCCCGGCGGCTGCGACCCTCGCGGAGCGGGAACCCAACCGCCCACCCGCCACGCTGCAGCTCGGGAGCTTTCGGGCCAGCGCCGGGCCGTTCGGAGGGGCCCCAGGCGCGGCGCTTACTCACCCTCTAGCTGTGGCGGACAGTGGAAATAAAACATTGCCGACGGCCAGGTCAGCTGGACGGCGGGGCCTGGGGAGGGTGCCCGCTGGACCGACAAGGCGCGCGTAGCTCCGGCCTGGCTGCAAAGCAAACAGCGATAGAGTCTGTCTCCCTCTGCCCGCGCCCCGCACCGGCCCTAGTGAGCACTGAGCGCCCTCCTCCCGGAAGCCACCCCCCTCAATGCCCTAAGCCCACTGTGGGGACTGGAGGCGACACGGCAGCACCGTCTCACGCCCGGTCCCCGTGGGACAGCCCTTCGGTTGGGGTCCACCTCCCAGATAGCGATGCCCCCACCTCGGCCCCAACACCAAACCCGGGCAATCTGGCTCCCGGCTCTCTGGGGTCCCCGCCGCAAGCCCGGCACCCCGGCCACCGCAGCCGGGTCCAGCGAGTGCGCCGGGCCATCTGCGCGAGCGGCAGCCCGGGCCGGGAAGGCAGAGGAGCCCCAGGGCCCGGCGCGCCGGTCCGGGTGAGCGGGTCGGGAGCCGCGCGTACCTCGGCGGGCTGCGGACGAGGAAGGCCGGAGCGTGACCGCCTCCGGTCCGCACGCCGGGCTCGGCTGGAAGCGGGCGGGGCTCGGCGCGGCTGGCGCCCGCAGGACCAGAAAGTGACTCGGGAAGTGGCCAGATGTCTTGCTGTCTGTCTAAAGCGCGCGCCGCCGCTCAGCACTCGCCTTTATAATCTCACGCATAATTGGCCTTAATCTGATTATTTCCAGCGCTGTCTACAGCGAGTAACTTGGATAGGTCTATTGGGCCTTACAAATGGCCCACGTGGTGTAAAAAAAAAAATCCATCATTTCTCAGCAAACATCAGAAATGTATTTCTTCTTTTAAAAGAGGATAGAAACAACCACCACTACCACCACCCCCAGAAAAAGGCATTATTTTCTGAACACTCCACCCACACCCACCCCTCGTCCCATCTGACTCAAACCTTCTTTCTCCGTGAAAGCTTGGATTTGGGCTCGCCCTTGTCAGAGGCCTGGCGTCTCCCGGGCTGCGAATTGACAAAGCGCTGCTAATTGTAGCCGCAGGATGGGTTTTTGGGGGGACTCTTTGCACACGGCTTCCCTTTCCAGGCGACCGTACAAAAAGAAAGTTTGATTTTGTTCTCAGCAAGGGGTCCCTGAATTTATGTTCGTTTCTCAATGCAAATGATATGCGGTGGGACCCTTCGCAATTACTTTTAAAATGCATCAGAGGCAGACACTCAGTGGAGAGAGACCGCCCTTCCCTCTGCCTGGGTGAAAATTAAACTCTAAAGTACCGGGCTGAAATTTTCAAGTCAGGGGCGCGGGATTGGATCAAATCACATAAACTGCAAAAAAAGCAAGTCTAATGGCGCATAATTGGTTCTGTAATAGCATTACACCAGGATAATAGCCCGTTACGGCCCCCTGCACTATTAAGTGCTTCCCTGGCGGAAAGCCTTTATGATATTAAAGGGGGAATATAATGATATTTTGGTTATTAAATGCGTGTAATTAATTTATGCACCACTGAAAATAAAGTTGGTATTATGACCCACTCAAGATGCATCAGAAGATGCAAGTCAGACAACTGTTGATAAGTTCTGGTGTCTGTGTTCCGTCTAGACTGCTGATTTTATTTTGGGACGATGGCTTCTTGGACAGACTGCATAAATTGAATATTTTATAAACATTCTAATGCTGGGTTCGGGAGCCCTGGCGAGGCTGTGGGTCATGTCCCTGCACCGCCTGGGATCCAGCCTTGATCTTAAAGACACGGCTTGTTGGAAACAAAAGGCCGGGCGGGCCCACATGTGGACACCGCCGCGGGCGAGGCTTGTGGAGCTGAAGGGCAGAGTGCTGGGGAACTGGGCGGTCCGCGGACACCCCTCCGAAAAACCAGTGGAAGACGCGACACCGCTCCAGCCGAGGCAAGTTAGGGCTCAGGGCACTTCAGCTGTCCTTGCTGGGCTCAGCCAGCCCCGGCGCGAGGAGTCGGCCGCGCCACACGGAAGAAACCGCTAGAACTCTGGCTCAGTTCAGGGTGGAGAGAGCCCTCGGCACCAGTTCCACCAGGGTCACGGACTCCGCCAGTCTAGGTGGCCGGCCTCAGGGAACACGCCTGCAGGTCTGGGAGACGGGTGCGGGTAGCAGGAGGGGCTGGTGCGGCAGCAGAGAGCGCCGTTTCCACTTCATCCAGAGAGGGCTGGAGCCCCAAGAGCGGACCCTGTGTCAACCCAAGCCAAGAGGCTCGGTGCTCTGTGTCCCTCCCTGTGTCGCTCAGAAGACCCCTGCCCTCTGGAGCTATTTCAGAGAGCCCGAAGCTACCCTTGCGTGTCCGGGTCTGCCAAATCTCCCTCGGGTTCCCATCTGCCCTAGGCGGCAGCTCCCCGCCTGCGCACCCTGTGCGCTCCAAGAGCCGGGTGCTTGTCAAGCGAATTGAGGAAGATATCCCAGAGGGCTTGGCCAAGATGCTCCAGTCGCACCTGGTTATCTGGGCGGGAACCCGCGGCACCAGGCGCCTGGGGGGCCGCATTGGCCCCAAAAGCCAACGAAGTCCAAGCCCCAGTCTCAGCTCTCGATCCCTTACATCCGGGGAAGCAGCTTCCCATCAAGGTTCAGAGATGTCCCGGGAACTGGACAGGCTCATCCTGGGTCTGCGGGGCAGCGCGCTCTCCGCGCCTCCGGACCAGTCAGAACCCTGGACAGCGGCACCGGCCCCTCCGGGGCTGCGGAGAGAAAAGAGGCGGGTCCCGAAGGCCACTCGGGGCTCAGTGTCGCGCAGCAGTGGGACCCGCCCAGGCTTCGCGGGACTGACACCAATCCTCTCCTGACTCAAACCTGTGGAAGTTAACTTGGGACGCGCGCTCAGCGCTCAGAGAAGGGACCGAACTCTCGGCGCCGCAGCCCCACGCGCTGCTCCTGCCCCGCGGCTCCAGCCGGGAAGCGGCTGGCCGCAGGTCGCCCCCTGACCCTAGCCTTACAAGCGTCCCCGACGCTAGCCTGGCCGTCTCCCTGGAGGGACAACTAGCCAGGCTCCCGGAAAACACCCACCTCGCGCGGGACTCGTAGTCAGCTCGGGACCTTCCGCCTCGCCTCGCCCAAAGTCCCTCTCCCTGAGCCGCAAGACCCGCTCCTTTCTGTTGGCAAAACAGCGAATAAACAAACAGCCAAGCAACGTAGAAACGAAAGCCTACTGCAAACTTCGATGACGCGAGCCCCCTTTTTTCTTCCGATTGTCTCTGACACTCGGCCTCCAAAGGTGACTAATATTTGCTACGGTCCCCCTCCCCCACCAAAAAGGGCGTTCGAAACGAAAAGGTTATTTTTCCTTAATTCTTGTGCGGTAAAATGTATTTTTCAATTAACCAAATTCACCGATCCGTCCCGCTTGGACACTCTGATAATTTACAACCTAAAAGTGTACTTTCTTTATCTAAAGACCAAGGTGACTGCTTTTAATTTTCTCTAACCTCTTTACACTTGATGTTCACCAGACTCATAATGTTAATTGGCTTCATATACGGATCATCAGTTTAATGAAGAAATAAATCCTGTGTTGCTTTATGTTTTAACAGTGATTGCTTTAATGAGGAATGTGACGTGTTCCAAAATCAAAGCTGCAGGAGACATTAGATGGGGCTTCTATTAGGACGGAAATGCTTATTTAAAGGTAAAACCACGGGTCATATTTCAACAGATTCTTACACCGCTGGCCCTCCCCACCCCCACCTGGGTTGCTTCCAGCCCTCCGGAAGGAGACAATTCTGTGGTTGGTCCTCAACGCTCCTTCTTCTCCCTATTTAATTCACAGCAGCCGCAGAGTCCCCCTTCCCTCTGAGTCATTTTCTGGTTACTAAAGAGGCGAGCTACTCTACCTCTCGTCCAGCAGAGCACAGAGAAACCAGAATAGGGCGGGTTGTTCAACTTTCAAGGTTGTTCACTTTTTAAAAAATAAAACAAAGCGGGAAGAGAGTGTCACACCCTCTCTAAGATGTGTGTGCAGATGTGGCTTTCCCCCTTCCCAGCGCGTCTCTGCCACTGAAAATTCAAGCCTCCACTCCTAAAGGCAGACAGCTCCCGTTTAGGCCTAGTGGGCTGCCCCTGACCCAGTGGCCCCTGAAAATGTCCACAGGGATGCTCTAGGCTCCTGCCTGGGTGATGGAAGTTTTACATCTCTACATCAATTAATAGCAGAGTAAATCTGCTTTCTCTAATGGGTGTTTGATTTTTCTAATTTTAAGCTTGTTCTGTGAAGGGAAAACTGTCATCTCAAAAACACTGAGAGCAGCAATAAAATGCTGGAAATTAGAGCATCTATACCTGAAAGCCCTGAATTGTCTTTCAGTTGAATTATGAGTTATTTTAAATTGATTCCTGAAAAGAATCCCAAATCCTTAGAAAACATAGAGATTTGAGACTCCGGGCTGACATCTCGACCATCACACATGGTACTCATTTCTTACCGTTTGCTCTGTTTTGGGGAAACCGGAGAAACACTTCAAGATACCACTGTCAGCATATTTTGAGCCTGGATACATGAACATATGTTGGATTTGAAATCTCGGTTATGCTCAGAAGAGATTTTCCCCAACCTTCCTTTTAAAATTTTGCAGAAACAGTCTCAGTAAACATGGTTTAAACCCATAACAATATTTCCATTTTCAGGGAGGAAAAAAACTACACTGAATTCTTAATTGTGCATTTTGGAAGGGTAGGGTGATTTGTAATGTTGTTTTGTTATTAAGTTTTTTTAAAGCCTCCCCGGTATAATCCCCAGTGGTCACACAGCTCTCCCAAGGCAGGAGGTGAAGCATAAGCATGCTTGGTATGGACACCACATACCCTCTACTCGTCAGCTAATCTATGGTCATTTTGTAGTTTTGGAAATTGACGAGAACACTTGAGTTAGCTAAACATGATAAGATATGTGGAAAAAAAAAAAACCAGCAGCTAATTGAAATTCCAGATGAACAGGGAACTATGAACAGAAAAAATATGTATACAACAAGGGATAGATATGCATTTTATTATCTTGGAAATTTCCTATCATTCATTAGTTTTACTGTCATGTAAAAGTAATAGCAGCTACTAAAATGCAAGCCAACTTCCAACAGCTTCATTGACGCTGCCACAGGACCCAGTGTATTCCCATGTGGTTCCCAGGGAATCTTTCGGCTCAGCTCACCGCTGCCTAATCTTCCCAAGGTAACAAAGCATCGCACCTGATTCAGCCCCACCACCTGCGGGGATCCCCGCAGGGTCCCCCACATACTAGCTTCTTAAACAGAGCACACTTGAGAAGGCCACTCATTCTTTTTTTTTTTTTTAAGATTTTATTTATTCATTTGACAGAGAGAGAGATCACAAGTAGGCAGAGAGGCAGACGGGGGGGGGGGGGGGGAGCAGACTCCCCGCCGAGCAGAGAGCCCGATGTGGGGATTGATCCCAGGACCCTGAGAGCATGACCTGAGCTGAAAGCAGAGGCTTTAACCCACTGAGCCACCCAGGAGCCCATAGAAAGCCACTCATTCTTGCAGGAACCCCTTGACTTCCTCTGAGAAAGGAGTTTGAAAATGCCTACATCAAGTGCTGGGGAGGAGGTTCAAAACGTTCTAGGTGATGTTCAGGACAGTGAAACTATCCTGAATGAGATCACAGTGGTGGGCACATGCCATTATACTTTTGTCAAAACCCATCGAATGGACAACACCAACAATGAAACCTAATACCAACAATGGGCTTGGGGAGATTATGACATGTCGACGCACAGCTCCGGGGAGGGGTGTTGATAACGGGGAGGCTGCGCACGTGTAGGGCAAGGGGTAGATGGGAAGTCTCTATACTTCCTGCTCAGTTGGCTGTGCATTGAAAACTGCTCCAAAAATTAAGGCTATTTTTTTTTTAAATAAAGGGGAAAAAAGATAATGCTGAAAACAATGCCCAGCACATAGTAACCACTCAGTAAACACCAGCTGTGATGGTTCGACTATCATTATTGTTATTGCCCTGCCACTCCTAATAGCCCACTAGGGGACACATGCCTGGAGAGGGGCTCCCTGGTGCTGCTTTGAGTACTTATAAATGGCACATGCCTTTTCTGGCTGCCTAAGCCCATGTTGGGCCAAAGAAGCTTCTCTGCATCTCCCCATCCTACCTCCTTGCCAGTCTGCCATGCCTGCTTCCTTATATTTTTTCCCTCTTCATGCTTCATTGTCAAGTTTGTTAAGTTGCACTCAGTACACAGCTATTTGACTAGAAAACCTAAGCCAAGGGCCTTTAAGCTGGATCAAAGGTATTTTATTTGGCCAACAGATATTCTTTTAGAAATTCCAATGGATTGCCCTTAGACTGAGCATATCAACCCTGCTTACCCACAATCCCCACCGTTCCATACTATTTGCCTCCATGTCACTTTTTGCATTTGTGTGACCCACCTGGTTCCCGCAGGCATCTGACTTTCTTACCCCTCACATAAATTCTGCATGAGTCTATCATAATTTTCAGACTAATAATGACTCCTTGTCAAGTGTTAGGATGGGAGGGGAGACAAAGTCCATAGCCTCTGGAGTTCCAGAGTTTAAATCAGTCCAATTCAACAAACCTATATCTAGCATTTATTCTGTGCTAGGCGCGGAGAACACAGACCTGAGCTTTTGGCCTTGGGAGCCAGCCCCCAGAGATTCTGGCTAGAAAAGGAGATGAGATAGCAGGGAGAAGAGAATCTAGCACTACCTGGTACCACAGAAAAAGCCACTGGATTCGCTGGGCCTTCTTTCTACTGCCTTAGAAAGCTTTCTGGAAGGGCAGCTCTCAGAATACAGCTCACCCCCTAACTCTAACCCTAACCCTAACTGGGGGTGGGATCCCCACACTCATGTATCCTCATGCATCTTCCGATGGAGAAGTGCCCTCCTTCCCCCAAAGCCCACAGACAGTCTCCCCTCTGTCCTCAGGGGACCCAGAAGTCTTGCCAAGCCTCAGCATCAGCCTGCAGCCCCCTGCTTCCCAGTTCCAGCTGCGGTGAGAATCCTGGGGGACTAGATCACACATCAGTCTGGGATATGTCCTACAGGTGCATCTACAGTTTCAATTTCTAAGATCCCAACATCCAGGACTACTCTGGTGGATCTCCTGGAGTCCCTGGCTTGCAGCAAAATCATTTAATAAACATTTGGTTGGTAAGCCTAGCTGACTATTATTTAAAATGTAATAATGAATTGCAAACGAGAAAATGAAACCAATCCAAGGAAATCTCAAATAAGATCCAGCCAAAAATAAAAGAACGATCTCAGTCTCCAAGTCTACACTCTCTCACCAATAAACCCAGGAAAAATAACTTTCAAGGTCAGCTCTTGGGTGCAAGACAATTCCCCATCAGAATGAATAACAGAGCTGTAGAAGGTGAAGAGTGGGAGCAGAGAGAGAACAACGTGCAGGTAGCAACCAGCAGAAACATGACTGGAGGCCACCCTCACAGCCCAAGCCCCAGCGCTGGTCGCTACACTCTCTTTAATCAGACAGGCTTCTCTTGAAACAGAATACACAGTCAATCACCCATGCTAAGTGCTCAATAAATGTGCAGAATTTAACTGAAATGACTATCGAAGAAATGAAATAAGTTCGCTACATGAATGATGAGTAAACACAATGAAAGCCTTCCAATTTCTAATAGACTTAAATTATATAAACATTTTTTTATATTTGATCAGGTGGACTGGGTGTCAAATCTGGCTTCTTCCTAAGCCCCCCCTTTCCTCGTCTACAAAGTGGGAGTGACAATGCCTACCCTGCAGTTATCTGTCCCAGCCATCAGTAGCTTCTTCTCCGCCTCTGCCCCCCGCCCCCCACAAAGTAGGTACCTCATAACTGTGACTTCTCTGTGATACCTTTGCAAACCTGGATTCGCC
>CM052894.1:35256598-35339081 GCA_028534135.1 Potos flavus | reverse complement strand
AGGGGCAAAGCTCAGCACCACACACTGAGACACACCAGGAGCCTTCACTGTTGACCTGTCTAGTCACTCATTTCTTCATTCATTCCACGAATAACTGTGGAGCACCAGCTTTGTGCCAAATAGCCTTCAGGGAAGGCACCTGTAAACAAGACCCCGGAGACCTGGGAGATTAGCGTGTCAGGAAAGCCTCTCATAAACCCTGTAGCAGAGCTTGCCAAAGCCAGGTCTCCGGAGACAGGCTGCACCCCTGGAGAGGACCCCAACTGTCCACGACTGCCCGCACCACCCCCCAGGGGCTCGGCCCAGGAAGTCCCAGCCAGAAGGAATGAGCTCCGGCAGCTGCGGAAGGGCAACTGGAACAGGGGTGGACGGTCCTCCCCTTTGCTGGGAAGGTGGCGGTCCCCAGTACAGCCCCCCGCTCCCCTCAGGTGTCCATCCTATAGCCCAAACATTCTTGTTTATTTCAACAGATGCTCACTGAGAACCATGCCTGTGGCACCCCGATGCTAGGACCAAGAGAAAAGAGATGTCTTTTCTTTCACGTTCTTAAAACCTTCTAATATGATATATGTGTGTGTTGTCGTTTTGTTTTGTATTTGCTAATATAGTAATAGTAATATGGTAATCAAGTAGAAGCCGTGAAGATAGAAAGCAGGTCAGCGTGGGCTCGTCATGCTATCCTGAGCACTTAGCCCGATGCCTGGCACCCAGCAGACAGGCAGGAAAGATCTGTTGGGTGCATAAATGAATAAGGCAAGATCTGCGGGCTCAAGTCTAAAGGGCATAGACATGAACAGACATTTGGCGATCAATGCCTCTCCCTGCAGTGCAGTCGTACGTCCTTCGATGCTCTCTGGGACAAGTCGGAGCATAAATAAGTACATGAATCAAGAGCCAATCAATCGTCTCTTCTCTCATATCTCTTACCAAATGATGCTGCAAACCTCTCGGCAGTCGCAGCGGTCACCTCCAAGGTGGTCACAAGTGACTCACGGTCTGCAGAGCAAGGCGGACGCATTGCCCAGTCTTGCAGGAATGGCTACGACGGTATGGGAGCACTCTCCTAGGCTGCGTTGCCAACGTTCACTCACACCCCCTGCTAGAGCCTTCCGTCTCCCCACCGTGCAGCCTGAAGTAGTAGAAGGGATTCTGTGTCCAAAATCCCTGTTGCTACTTGCCAGCTCTTGGATCACCTGACCTTTTTGAACATCGGTGCCCTTGTCTGCAAAAAAAAATTATTCCAATCTCCGAAGAAGTCGTTTATAAAGTGGTAAAGTGCTCCATGAATGTGGTGGTGGCAGCACACGTGGTCTCCCTCTCATAAAGCTAAAGGGGGGTGGGCAGGGGAGTAAGTCACAGCCTTCCCCACCTGTTCCTGTCAAGTTCCCAGCACGCCTGCCTTTGCCCCCTCCTCCTGCCCCCCGCCCCAAATCCTGCCTCACCCCATTGCTGAGGCTTAACTCCGCCCTGTCCGAGGGATGCCTACCTCCTCCCCTCTCCGCTGTAAAGAGTGGTGAGGTGGGGGAGATGGGAGTGGAAAATGAGGTTAGGAGAGGGGAACCCTTATGTCTTACTTGATGCAGAGGTTGCCATCTGTCTATCACTGGAAGAGTTTTTGTGCTTGATCAGAATTGATATTGGCTTTATTTTATATTATATTTTATATTATTTAAAACATGAAAACAGGGGCGCCTGGGTGGCTCAGTGGGTTAAAGCCTCTGCCTTCAGCTCAGGTCATGGTCTCAGGGTCCTGGGATCGAGCCCCGAATCGGGTTCTCTGCTCAGCGGGAAGCCTGCTTCCCTCTCTCTCTCTGCCTGCCTCTCTGCCTACTTGTGATCTTTCTCTCTCTGTCAAATGAATAAATAAAATCTTTAAAAAAAAAAAAAAACATGAAAACAACTGTACAGAACCCAACTGGCCGAGGTCTAAACGCTGCCCCTTTGTAGCATCTCACCCCTTCACACAGTGATGACTTCTGTCTGACCTCTGAAGGCATCTGAATTTACAGCCCCTGGATATATATATATATATATATATATTTTTTTTTTTTTTTAATAGTGGGCTTATGGCTGACTTGCCTTTTACTGTGCTCTTCAGAAAAAGTTGTCTGAAGGAAAAAAATCAATCCATCAATAAATTAAATGTTAAAATGTTTTTTAAGTAGCACATGAGACAATAAACTAAAACCATCAATAATCGCACAACCTAAGGATAACCATTATTAGCATGTTATTCTATAGCTTATGCTATCTTACATGAATTTCTTGTACACATACTTTTTAAAGAAATAAAAATGGGATCATGCCATTACCTGGCTTTTTAGTTTCTTATTCACTTAGCAATCTTTCCACGTCACTGAATGTTTCACAATATTCTTTGAGGTTCTATATGTAGTTAGGACATATGTCCGGGTGCTGTAATAGAGACCCGAGATAGTGGCTGAAACAAGAGATATTTACAAGGTCAAATATCAGGGGAGCCAAGATCCCAGGCCACTGGCCCATTTCTCCCCAAGACAGGTTCATCTAGCAGTGGCCCTGAGGACCTCCCCTAAACCCACTGCACAACTCTGGTGGGTGTTAGGGGGGCTGCCACCAGCAGATGGGGCTCTCTATTTACACCCCTACTTCTGGGTCACCGATCAGTACAGCAAACTCCATGAAAATCTAAAGTCAGATTAGCTCCTGGTGCCCCGAAAGAAGACTGGGAAAGCGGAAGGAAGGAGGGTGGCAGAAAGCCAGGAAACCCCACCTTGGGAAGCAGGGAAGGGGATGGGGAGGGTCTCTGCATCCCCAGTTCTTCCAGCCCAATTTTCTCAGGTTTCTGTTTTCCTTGAGAGTTACCAAGCAACTGGGCGACTTCTGAAATGACTGCTGTCCTGAAGTCACATGGAGCCCCCAACCCAGAATCGCACCCCCATGTCAGCCAGAGCCAACAGTGGCCACCAGGTGGCACCAAACTGCAGAGGGGGGGGTAGCTCCTTCCTCCAGGGCAGGAAATACCGCGGAGTCAGCTTCCTGGTCCATCGACACCCCATCCCAAAACCCTCCCAGCCCCAGCCTGGCCGACCGTCTTCCCACCCTTGTCATTGCCCTGCTCTCTGCCTGGGAAGGCTACGGGCTCTGAGCCACACTTCATCCATCTGCAACTCAAACATCTCTCCAAGAGAAGATCTTCAGGGCCACCAGAGCCCCACTCTCCCCAACTCTCCGCCCATCTCCTGCTTTAATTTCCTGCTTTAGCATCAACCCCTTCTCACAAGTTTTAATGGCACGTGCTTGGTGTCGTCTCCTGCGAGCATGCGAACTTAATGGCCCGTCAGGCCTCTGGAACGGTACCGGGCACACACACTCCAGCCTCTGGAACGGTACCGGGCACACTGAAGCAACCCCGGCTCGGCCCCTGGGCTGGCCCAGCCGCCGGCAGCTCCCGGTCCCCTCGACCACCCCCAGGCAGGACTGTCCACCACCAGAAGTTTGTCGCCCCTGAGAAATGCACTTCTTCCCACAAAGGCAACTTCTCCTTAATTATCCTGCTAATGATATGCCCTCGCAGGCCCAGCTCGGCACCACCACCATGGCAAACCTCAGAGCCTTGTCGAGTCCAGCATAAACAAACCCAATGTATTTTGTTTTAATTATTGCTGTTTAATGGGCCATAATGAAACCATGGCGAGGGTGCACGAAAGGAGACCATTTAGAGAAGGCGCCCGTGCCGAGCTGCTGGTGAGCGAGGGCTTTGCTGTTCAGATTTCATTTACTGTAATCCCGGCTGCCTCCCTGTGCCCAGAAACCCATCACTTATTCATCCCTCTCTGCCTTTGGCTCTGAGCCCGCCACCCCGGCAGGATGTCCGCCCTCATGGAGAGCAACCAGGAACCCGGGGACCGAGGGGACAATGCAAGTTCGCCCTGGGCCGGGTGCCTGGGCACGTTCCCCCATACTCAGGGAGGCGGCAGGAAACTCTCAAAATAATTTCTGACACTCTGACAAGTCACACGAAAAGACATCTTTTTCTATGTTCTCTCTCTCTCTTTTTTTTAAAGATTTTATTTATTTGTCAGGGAGAGAGAGAGAGAGAGCACAAGCAGGGGGAGCTGCAGGCAGAGGGGGAAGCAGGCTCCATGCTGAGCAGGGAGCCCGATGCGGGGCTCGATCCCAGGACCCTGAGATCATGGCCTGAGCCCAAGGCAGATGCTCAACCGACTGAGCCACCCAGGTGTCCCTCTCTCTCTCTTTTTTAATCATTTTATGGGGTTAAACACTTTACCATACCCACATTGCTTATGTTATATTGTATTTCTTTCGGCGTTCTTTTTTTGGGGGGTCTTCTCATCTGTGTCTGTTTTTCTACTGTAGGGTTCATAATTTCTCCTGGAGGATTAATGACTGGTAAGAACTCTAGATGCAATTAAGATTTTACTCTTCCGTTCGGCATCCACTTGCAAACGTTTTTCTTGGTTTGTCATGAGCCCGTGGTGTGTCCACTCACAATCCCAACCAACTGTTCTGTGAGACAATTAAGGGGAAAGGAAACATCCAGAGGAAGGACAGCGAGGAGCCCCGGAAACACGCTGCATGGTGACGGCTGGCGCTCGCCGCGTGTGCTCACGGAAACACTTCTCCGCAGCCTGCGGCCAGTCAGCAAGTGGAAGAGTGGGGGCCCCCTTTCTGTTCTTGCCATCCCACAGGGCGGGGTTCGCAGGCGAGATCTGGGGGGCCTCAGCTGCAGAGGAGCTGGGGGAACTGTGGTAACAGCCGAGGCCTCAGGGCACACTGGGCTCTACGGAGCCACAGCCAGTCCTGGAGCTGGCGTCCTGGGAGGAAGGGCAGGCCCCTGCCCAGGATTTCCAGGGGCAGCCCTCCACTGGTCCAGAGCACACAAAACCTTGAAGGGGCGCTGAGGCAAGTCGGGGGCTTGTCTGGCTCCTAACCATGGCCAGGGGATTATTTGAAGACAGTGGGTGTTATGCGTGCTGCCGTCTAACCAACCGAATATCTGGACCAGGCCAGAGGGGCCTAGACACACCCAGTGGTGTCCCGCTGTCCGGGTGGCAGTGGGATGAAGCAGCAGCGGGCTCAGGACATCCGTGCCCATCAGGCTGCAAACGGCCAGTGCGCCCCAAGACTCCCTTCTGAGCAGCTGGGCTTCCGCTGCAGGATCACGAAGCTTCTATTTGGGGTGGGGGCTCAGGGATGCCGGTGGTTGGCCCCAGACTCACAGAAGGCGGGGCAGGAGGGTAAAAGCACAGGACTAGGGAGGGACCGAGCTGGGCCCGGGTGAGGCACCGCCAGAGGCCCCCAACCCCATCACAATGGACTGGCAGGAAAACAGCCGGGGCTGGAACCCTGGCTCTCCAGCCGACCCCACAGGCAGAACTGCATGGGGTGGGGGGTGGGGGTGATTGGGAGAGCGGGGAGGGACCAAGCCCGGGGTGGGGGGGGTCGGAGGAAGACTCTGAGCACTCCTTCCATGGCACCCGCTCCCCTCTCACCTTTGAGAGCTCCTCTTCATCGCTCTAGACCTGTAGTTCTCAACTGGGGCAACTTTACCCCCAGGGGCCATTTGGAAATGTCTGGAGATGTTTCTGGTTGTCACAATATGTTGGGGGGAGGGGCTGCTACTGGCATCTAGTGGGAGAGCCCAAAGCTGCTGTTAAACTTCCTGCGATGCAGAGGACTCCCCGACACACAGCCAAGAATCATCCATCTGGCCCCAAATGTCAATGGTACTGAAACTGAGAAACCTTGCTCCAGACCCAGCTTACTCACCCACCCGTCCCTTCACCCAGCACGTAGTCACTGAGCGCCAAGAGGGACCAGCCTTAATGACCCCTCTGCTGAAGAGCCTCCCTTCCCCCAGGCACGCCGAGGTCCCTCGCTTTCTCCTCTCCATCCCATCGTCTCCCCCACGTCTGCATTAAGTAGCAGACATGTCCCAACCCCGGGTTCTGGGCCAGGCTTGGTCCTGCAGAAAGGGGTCCAGGGAAAGAGCTAGATGCTCCTAGCCTGGCCCAGCACCATCTTCTCTGCCACCTTTTATGTGAATCGTGTTTATTTAGTCTCCCTCGCCAGAGTGTCTCTTCGCTCTTTATTTCCTTACTGTGCATTTACTCCTCCACTGACTCTGAGAGATGGGGCATTTCTGCATTTATGGATAAGGAGTCTGCCCTTCAGAAAACTTGGAGGACGCTCTTAAAGTCACACAGCCAGCTGGGCAAGGGCAGAGCCGGGTTTAAACATAGGACTTTGACCACATTCTCAGTGTGCAAAGGACTGGAAGCTGACAGCCTTCATCTTTAACCCTGCAAGACACCGAGAAATAATCCTTGAATGGGATCTGAAGTTGATCTGGGAACCCCAAGTTGTGACAGACCTCGGAGGTCACCAGAACCTCATTTGTACCAGGCAGAAGCCCACGACAGGCTTGTAGGCAAGGCCTAGAGATGTCACTGTTTCCCTGGCCCTCCCTGCTTCCCCCTGCCAGGACACGCATCTCCTCTGGTCAGCGTTCCATGCTGCCCAAATCAGAGAGCACATCTACTTTGTTTTAAGAATAGTTAGTTTTTCTGGGGCACCTGGATGGCTCAGTGAGTTAAGCCTCTGGCTTCGGCTCGGGTCATGATCTCTGCTCTCTGCTCGGCCGGGAGCCTGCTTCCCCCTCTGTCTCTGCCTGTCTCTCTGCCTACTTGTGGTCTCTCTCTCTCTCTGTCAAATAAATAAATAAGTTTAAAAATCTTTAAAAAAAAAGAACAGTTACTTTTCTGTCACTAATATTTTCATTGTAGAAAAGGTAGAAAACATAAAGCAAGAAGAAAACCAAAAGCGTACAAGATCTCACAAACCAATTTCGTAACCAATTTTTGTAACTGGTTTTATAACCAATTCTTTTTCATCCAATGATGTTGTGAACATCTTGCTATGGACATCATCTTCAATGTCTTCTCCATAACTTAGAAAAATGGATGGAAGATGGATGGATGGATGGATGGTTGGATGGATGGATGGATGGATGGATGGATGGATGGATGGTTGGATGGATGGATGGATGGATGGATGGTTGGTTGGATGGATGGATGGATGGATGGATGGATGGTTGGATGGATGGATGGATGGACGGATTGATGGAGAAAGGGAGGAAGGAAGAAAGGGAGGGAGAGAGGGACAGAGGGAGACTTTCTTCTCTTTGCACTACCTGCTTGACAGCGGTAGCTTACTGGCAAGGCAAAGTTCTCGTTCTGATTTCATTAGACCGCTGGTGATCTCACCGGGGATCCAGGTGAGTGTGTCAAGGAGCCCAGCGAGGCCCAGAGACACCTCGGGGTTACAGGAGCTCCTGGCTCATTGGCTATGCAAGGTCTCAGCTCTGCCAGGGACCTACCTCCCTAAGCTTGATCAACACCACTGCTGAGCCACCTTCTAAGGCCGACTGCCCCCACCATCCACTGTCCAGTCAGCTGGGAGAGGAGAAAGCCCCAAACAGACTCAAGACCCAAGCTGTGGGGGAGATGCAGAAAGGCAGGGAAGACATGAAAACTCTTCCTCCTGCTTCCTCCAGAGATGGCCTTGTGAGAAGAATGACTGCAGAAGCTTCCAGTTCATTTATTATTGATTCAGTACTCTCAAGGGCTGACTCTGTGCCCAGCCTGTGTGGTCCCCAGGGACCCAGCAGCAAATGACCCTGCTGGAGAGGATGACATGAGCAGTAACAGCCCCTCCCAGAATGGAACCAGCCACCCTTTCCTCCCCAGCCAGTGCCATTCCCAAGTCCTCAGCTCATCCTGTGAGGTCAATCAAGATGCAGCATCACTTTGCAGATGGATAAAGCAAAGCCTACGGAGAGTTTGTGCCTCATCGGTCACAAAGGGAGTTCAATGTCCTTAGACAAGATCTGATGCTCTGGGCTTCCAAGTGGATTTTTCCTTCCCCTACCCACTTCCTGCTCCATCTACTCGGTGGAGCCAAGTTTGTGCCAGGGCGAGGCCCCAGGAAGAACTGCCACGCACCCCCGTCTTGCCGGCAACCACAACTCTCCACCAACATGTCTGCGTACTGCCGCAGCGCACCTGTGTCTTCTGCTCCTTGAGGTGGAGGAATTGAGCTTGTGAGGGACAGAGGAGGGGCTGGAGGCGTCCGGGTTCACCTTATGGTGGGAGGGGAAGGACAGGAAGGAGGTGTGATGAGAAGCATTGATCCCGGTATGCGCTGTACCTTGCGGTTGTTGACCTGGTCGCTAGGGGGCAGCATGACCGAGCCCCTACTCGCTGATGTCCTGGGAGGCCACATGGAGGAGGGGCTTCTGGCAGGCCACAGGCCTCTCTGAGCTGCCCCTCACACTCCACAGCCTCCCAGGTGGCCGCTGGTGACGTGAGACGGTGGCTCCCGCTGGGCAGCGGCCCAGCGGTGGAGGTGTGAGCCTCACCTCCCTGCGCCCACCCCTCAGCCTCCACCTCTGTTCACCAGGGGGCAGTAAGTATAGGCAGGGCTTTACCAGGGACCCCCTCCCAGGCGCTGGCCCACCTCTTGTTGGCTGGGCGGCCGTGAGCAGCCGTCAAGTGTCACACATGATCCCTGTGCTTGATCCACATGCTGGGGTTCAGCTGGGTAGGAGTTAAATAGGCTCTTCCTACAGCCACACTGTCTGGGTTCACATTCTGGCTCTGGCTCTTACTAGCTGAATGGTGTTGCGTGCCTCAGTTTCCCCCACTGTACAATAGCAATAATAATAGCATACACTTCATCGGCCTGCCGAGAACGTTAAAGTCATTTGACTTGGTACGGGTGAGCTTAATTTGATAACTCCTTCAACCCTACAAGACCCCAACCTGACCCCAGTTTATGCAAAAGGAAATGAAGGTTAGAGCAGGTGAGTAGATTAACTACATCGTCAGGAGGCCAATAGCAGAGCTAGAACTTGAACCCAGGCAGTGAAGCTTCAGAGCCCCTGTTCTTAACCACTCCGTCCTCCCGCTGGCCTCCTGGTGCCTCCGTTTTAGACGTGTGAAATGCACACAGCACCACCTCTTGGCAGTTTCCGTGCTTGTGTGATCCAAGAGGGGATCTTGAAGGGCCTCGTGAATGCTCAGTGCGGCCCACGGACTGCGGCCGGACAGCATTGCAGGGCTGCCTGCTGCTGATGCCGGGCCCCCTTCCTGGCCCTCCCAGGCCCCTTCCCGTCGGATGTCTCCCTGCCTGTCACAGGGGCCCCGGGACACCCAGTGCACTGTCGACAGAGCTCTCCCTTGCTCAGGCTGAGCGGGGTTCGTCCTCACTAGCCGGCAGGGGCAGGGGCTGGCAGTCCCCCCCAAGGGGCTTTTTGCCCCTACTGTTGGTGTAGACAGCCTGCAAAAAGTCCCCATTCCTGTTCCTGTCCCTCCTGGTCAATCTTGCCTTCGCTGCCCTGCAGCTTGCTCACATTCTTTGTGCCCAGGAACAGGGAGCTCCTGGCCGAGGCTTTCCGCTGGCTCCAAGCGGTCTCCAGGGGTCAACATCCAAGTGCAAGGGGCCAAACAGGGGGGAGTTAAACAAGATGGTCCTTCAGCCACGCTTCCGGCATCCAAACTCCAACTCTGGTCCTTATTAGCGGAGTGATTTTTTTTAATGTAAACATTTACAGAGAACTTACTATGGGTCAGACACTTGATAATTTATGTGCATTATCTGAACCCAATCTTCCCCAATAGCCTCAGAAGTAGGAACTGTATTTATCCCCACTTTATATATGAAGAATCTAGACTTACAAGGTATGTAGAGACAAGTAAAAAGTCCTTAATATGTACCAATACCTCTTAAGACAAAACGAGAGGGCAAGTCGTGGTTTTCTGCTTAAACTGACCCAAGTCAGTGTGTGTTTTTAATGGAAAGACAACCCCAATAAACATTTTATCTTTGAATAGGAGCAACAGAAGAGACCTTAAATTTCATGCAGTCGCACATCCGACTCCCCAAATTAGGAAAGCAGAGATCGGCATCCCTGGTCACCATTATAGACTTGAATTACTGCAGCACCAAGGAGCCCTGCCTCGCTGAGTAGCCTTTCATGCCTCAGTTTCTCCATCTGTACAGTAGCGATAAGAATGGTGTACGCATTAAAGGACCGTTACGGGAATTAACTCGTATGACTTGGTATAAATGAGCTGATTTTCTTAGCCTAAGCCAACTTTCCCATGAGTGGGGCATTCTCACTATTCAGTGTTTTGGGGGGGTTGTACTCCAAAATGTCCCTTGGTGTTCAAAGCCAAGTCCACGGCAACACGGTCTGGGCTTTCCTGACTCTACTGATTCATATCCCACCCTTATAATGTGGTACAACAAATCCAGGGCTTAACTGTTGACTTCTTTTTTTTGTCTATAAATTGCCTCATATTGGTAACCCAAAATTTATTTTCAATGAACATTTTAAAGCACTATCGTAAACCCATTCTCTTTCTGTTCATGAGGACAGACTTAATACAGAATAAAAACAATATTCCAATAGCGATAAGCACATGTAGTACTTGGTTTCTAAATAGCATTCCGACTAAAACAGGGGCCAGATTGCAAACGCTTGTGTAAGTTTGAAGTTATTTCAGAATAAAAAGTAAAAAATAAAAGAGAAAAAGAGAGGGGCGCCTGGGTGGTTCAGTCAGTTAAGCGTCCGACTCTTGATTCCAGCTCGGGTCATGATCTCAGGGTCTTGAGATCGAGCCTCACATCAGCCCAGCTCGTGCTCATGTGCTCACTCTCTCTCATTCTCTCTCTAAAAAGAGAGAGGATGAAGGAAAGAAACAAGAGGGAGAAAAAGAGAAAGGAGCAGAACTCCTCAGAGAAAGGGCTGATTCCAGCTCAGGCGGGGAAAGTGTACAATGAGCCTGAACCATCTTGCCGTGCCAGGTGGTAAGGAATTGGCCAGAAATGTTGGGAACATGTCAAAAGGCCACAGGAGCTCACTTAGAGCAGCTCCTGGCCAAGACTGGGACTATCTGAGCGTCAAACTAAACGAGGATGCTAATGGATTATAATCTACTGAACGAAATAAAATTCTAGGAGTCTGTTCTGCTGTAAATAAATACTTAAGCAGTGACAGCTCTACTTTCCAGTAAATGCCAATAACAAATGTGGAGGCAATGGCAGAGTTAGAACATCTGGTGACCGTCAGAGCCATCACGGACCCAGGCAAACGCATCGATGAAGGGTAAAAATATGGGGCAAAAGTTTGATGAGAAACAGCTGCATAATCTCAAAGAATTTCTTCACAAATTACTTACTGAGCCCAACGGGGGAAAGAAAGAGTAATGCAGGGCGGAGGAGCCCACCGCCCCAAGGCGGTCAAGGTCAGCACACCCCCACGGGGCCAGAGGCTCCTCGTGCCTGCCCCTGCCGTGCCGTGCCCCGAGGGGACCTCGCACCACCCCCCGCTAACAGTGCTTCACCCGCCCCTAACTGTGAGGAAATACCCCACAGGCTCCGATGGAATGAAGCCCTCCAGAGTTCGGGCTGGGGAGGTCACGAAGGCAGAGGAAAAACAGGACTTCCCAGCTGAAGGAAATTAAAAGGCTGGAGGACCCAGGGCGGGTGTGGTCCCGGACAGGTGGGCAGGGGAGTGGCAGGGGACCGGGTGGGGCAGCTGACAAGATTCGAAGATGGACTTTGCATCGGGTGACAGTAGCCTATCAATAGGAAACCTTCTTGACCTTGATACGTCTACTGAGGATAACTGAGAGATTTTCCTTTTTCTTGGGAAAAACACACGGACATATTTAGGGGTAAAGAGGCATGAGCCTGCAACTTACTCTCAAATGTTCAGGAGCAAAAATGTGTGTGTGTGTGTGTGTGTGTGTGTGTGTCTGTGTGTGTGTGTGTGTGTCTGTGTGTGTGTGTGTCTGTGTGTGTCTGTGTCTGTGTCTATGTCTGTGTTTGTGTCTGTATGGGGAGGGAGGAGTGCACAGAAGCAAATGGGGCAAAAATGTCAACAGTTGGTGAACCTGGGTCGAAGGCCGATGGGAGTTCTCCGCCATTCTCATAACTTCTCAGTGAGTTGGAAATTATTTCAACACAGAAATATTTTTAAATTGAACATATTTATGGACTGGCCCGGATTCTCTGGTTTGGGCACCCTTGAAAGAGTGAAAAGAGGGTGTGGCCGACAGGCACTCTGCAGCCCAGCACCTGCATCCGGGCACCCCCACGCCTGACCGCACCCCCCGGGCCCTGGAGTCAGAGAAGCCTGGGGTTCAGGCTGGAGAGGGCTGGGGGAGACGCATCTGAGCCAATGCATACAGAAAAGTGGGAGTGGGGCCCGGCACATCCTAGGCGCTCAACAATGCCACCTCCTTTGCCCCCAAGACCCTCCGGCCCGGACAGCGGGAGCCCTGTCCCCTTCCTGTCCAGGGGACATCAAGCACCAGCCGGTGTCAGAGGCAGGTCTCAGGCTGAAAGGAGGCTCCCTCGCTCCAACTCTGGGGTGGATCTCGGGACCTCATGGTCTTACACGTGAGAACGTGGCATCCCGCCGCGGGCGGTGCTCACACTCCCGAAAGAGAAGGAGGAAAACTGCCCTCAGCGCCATTAAGAAGTAAGACCCAGATGCCAAGACACGCCACTGCATGGACCACCAGGGAGCTGACCGCCTCCTTCCTGGGGAAGCCGAAGGGCCGCTGACCTGGGCGCCCTTCCAAGAAACTGATCCAGAATGAGAGGGGAGGCAAAAACCTCTGTGCCTGGAAATGTCCATCAGTATTACGTGTAACAGGAGAAACTGGGAAAGTGATGTTAATTATGACCCATCTGCATGATACAACGTTATGTGACCGAGAGAAATCTTAATATCAGAAAATAATTTAGTGAAAACATCGAATGAAAAATATAGTTATAAACTATAATCTGCCATCTGAATGTGACATCAAAATCTGACATCAGAAACGTCACGTGAGAAAAAGAGTGGATATGAATACATCTAGAAGTCATAGTCGCCCATGAGAAGTATGGTCATGGATACTGTTACTAGTTCTTTGTACTTCACGTAACTTCCAAAGTTCCTCCAGCGAGCCAACGTCTCCTTGTTACCTAGGGAATCAAGTCCGGTGCCTTCTTCTCATTCCGGGCCTTCTACGATTACTTCCGACCCACCACCACCGCTCTGGTTCCCGCACAGCCTTCCCTGCACCCCGCCGACAAGACCTTCCCTTTCCGGCCCAGCACCCCACGTGCATGTCTCCGGGAGCGAAGGCGGCAGGAACTTCTCCGGGGCCGCTGCCTGATAGAGGACCGGGGGATGCATGGGTTCAATGCCAGCTTCGACACCAGCTGCCTGGACGTCCCTGCTGAAATCCATCACCTGTCTCTTGAGACCCTTACCAGGGCGTTGGTTCGTCCAGCTTCTTGATAGTTCATCGAGAGCCCGTCTCCCCTAGGATTCGGGTCTCTGAGAACAGAGTTTTTACCTTTAGACAATGGATCGATGGTATACACAGTTGACACGCAATAAACGTGACCAAACGAGAGGAAGGAGGAGAGAGGGGGAATAAGGAAGGAAAGAAAAGGTGCGTCTGGGGGTTTGCTAAGTTCACCCCAGAAACACAGAGTGCCCACCCCGTGCCACCTTGATTCCTGCTGCTGAGGATGCCCACTGTGTCTCCTTCAGGAGACCCTCCATGGCTTCTTTCCCCCTATGATCTCCCCAGAGGCCTCCCCGGTCAACCTGAGAGTGAGGGCATTCCCTCAGACGGGCTTGGGACCAGAAAGCTCAGTCCCAACACGCCTGTGGGCCCGTGGGCTGTGGGCAACCTGAGAGCTCAGGGAAGTGTATTCGGACAGACCAGGGCCAGTCGTCCTTCCCCGGACGTGCTCCCTCTGGCTCCGCTGGGACCAGTGCCGAGGAGCAAGCCATCTCCCAGCCTATCACCGGTGGCTGGCTTCCCCAAAGACCCTGCTCGCCCTGTGATAATGGCTCTCCTCAGCTTGCTCCTCTCATGACTGTTTCCAGGCCACACTCCTTTGTAAGGAAACCCTCACAGATCTCCTCACCCAGACCTAGTGTGCTACACAAGAGGGACCCTGAAGTCAGCCCGGGCCCTTCCTCTCCTTCCTATCCCTCACCCGACTACCTCACCACAAGCTCCGGAGGAAGAGAAACACATTCAGCCTCTCGGCTCTTCCGTAGGGCCCAGCGCGGGCCCTCCTCACTGCAGGTGGAAAGGGCCTGTTGATGAGGAAACTAAGCAACCATGAGGGCACCTTAAGCTCAGTCTTGTGGGCCCTCTCTTGGCTTCTCCATGCGCCGTCAGCCCTCATTTGGGAATATAACCAAACCAACAAGCCCCTGGGCCCTGGGTTTCCCTTACAACCCTCGCCACTGGCCCAGCCGAAGTCCTGAGACCCAGCCCGGGGGCCACAGGAAGTGGGACTGCAGACACCCCAACCTTTCTCCACCCTCCAGGCACACTTGGCTCACTCCGACGGAGCCCCAAAGGTATGCGACATAGCTCTGAAGCGGTGTTAAGGCCTCTCATTTGGGGGGGTCCCTGTGTGATTGGAGGAGATGACAGTTCCTCAGAGCAATGGGGCTCTTTTGTCTTTCTTTTATTTTTTAACAGAGCAATACATATATGTTTTAAAAGTCAAATGCTCTTCTAAAGCCGGTCATTAACTAGATGTACCCTATGCCTTGATTGGGGTGGGAGAACCACACAGGTGTACACATTGCCCTCAAATGCTGGATCCTTCCCTGCCTGTTCTTATTGCAAAAAGAGGCATCAAAAAAATGAAAGCTCCAACAGAGCTGGCTGTTTGATGATCTTCCTGGCCCATCCCCTCCCCCACTATTTGTAGTCCCCTCCATCCCGAAGGGCCTGCAGAGTGAAGTCTTTTCTCTTGGTCATTCAGTTTTTCCAGAAGAATCTGCCAATTTCCTAACTAGGGGATGAAATTTGGCCACTGGGATTCTGGGCCCAGGATGGAGAAAGTGGCTTGGTTCTCACCATCTCTACAGATGTCCACTTGATTTCTATCTTGCCGATGTCTCTGTACCCCTACTCTCTGCCATGCCCGGTGCCCAAAGCCCACGGCTCTTCCAGTTCGCTTCCACGGAGGGTGCACGTCCCTGCACTGCCTGGGGAGCGGAAGGGATCTGGCATTTCCACACTTGGAGGAGATTCTGCTGCATTCAGCCTCCAGCGAGCCCTGGTGCTTCTAATTCTGAGGCTCTCTGGCCTTTTTTCAGCATATTGTGTTCCTCCCCTTTCAGCTTTTTCTGCTAGACTACTTACCCTCCTTCATCTGCATTGTCTTTTGAAAATAGTTTTGGTATTTTCACCCACTCTTTCCTCTTCTGTTCTCATGCCCTTGCAGACCTACACCATGGTTCAGGAAGGAAGGGAGATAGCTGTGACTTCAACCACACTTTCTAACTAGGGGTCTCTGGTCTGTTTTCTAAGTTGGTATATTGCTTTGAAGAATGTTTCTTAACTTCTCTGGACATGGGTAACCATCTTTGAAAGCCAAGAATGATGACTTTCAGGCACCTTTAAGATCTCAAATTACGGGGAGCCTGGGTGGCTCAGCGGGTTAAAGCCCTTCAGCTCAGGTCATGATCTCAGGGTCCTGGGATCGAGCTGGGATGAGAGCCATCGGGCTCTCTGCTCAGTGGGGAGCCTGCTTCCTCCTCTCTCTGCTTGCCTCTCTGCCTACTTGTGATCTCTTTCTGTAAAATAAATAAATAAAATCTTAAAAAAAAAAAAAGATCTCAAATTGCTTGATGACCCAAGTGCCCGGGTGCGTGGTACAGCCAGGGTTCAGCTCTGTCTTTGGAACAGCAATTTCTCGCTCATCATGGAACAAGGCACAGGAGATGGCAGCATGGGGCAAAGTTGCTGCACTAATGTTTGAATACGATGCTGAAAGGAGGCTCTAAAAAGAGGGAAAGAAAGCGTGCCCACTCTGCCCCAACACTAGGTGAGTCGCTCACCTCCTGTAGCCTCAGCTTCTTCATCCTTCTGTTAAGAAGAAAACCTACATGCAGGCTGTAAGGACCAAGAGAGTGAAGGGACATCAATGCTGAATGGGGAATGGTGAGTGGAGGTGGGTGACAGATGGTGAGTGGAAGTGAATGGAGGTAAATGGAGGTGGATGGTGGTAGATGGGAAATGGAGGTAAATAAGAGTGAGTGGAGGCGGGGCGCCTGGGTGGCTCAGTCGTTAAGCATCTGCCTTCAGCTCAGGTCATGATCCCGGGGTCCTGGGATCGAGCCCCGCCTCGGGCTCCCGGCTTAGCAGAAAGCCTGCTTCTCCCTCTCCCACTCCCCCTGCTTGTGTTCCCTCTCTCGCTGTGTCTCTCTCTGTCAAATAAATAAAATAAAATCTTAAAAAAAAAAGTGAGTGGAGGTGGGCGGTGGTGGATGGTGAGTGAAGGTGAATGGTGTGTAGTGAATGGAGATGAATAGTAGATGATGAATGGAATCTGGGAAGCTTTTTCATCTCTGAGCAAATGAAAGACTTTTTCACATTCCTGTAATTTTCATTACCCACCTTCAAAGGATTTTTTTGCTCCAATCCATTTGAAAGAGTAGGGACAGCTCTCAGAGGGCCTGGTAGAAGGAGCGGAAAGAAGACAATATCCCACTTCTGGAAGATAAATTGCAAAATATCTAATCCCCAGAGCTTAGCTCTAACCCCTAATTCAGGTCCTAGAGACATATCTGGTTGTTATTTTCCAGAATATATAGAGTAGGTGGCTCTCAGAGTGGGGTCCTTAAAAGCCTCAGCACCACCTAGGATCTTGCTAAAGAAGCAGATTTTAGGCCCCACCCCAAATCTACTGAATCTGGACCTCCGAGGGTGGGGCCCATTGATTTAGGAGCCCTTCAGGACACAGTGATGCCCACTCAAGTTTCAGAACCACTGATCTCTAAGATGCACACAAATCAGGGAGATCTTGTCAAAATGCAGGTTCTGAGGCCTGAGGCCCTGCACTTCTCACACGCTCCCTGTTGATGCTGATGCTGCTGGCCTGAGGACGTCACTCTGACTTGAAGGCTCTCAAAAATATAATCTGAGGGGCGCCTGGGTAGCTCAGTGGGTTAAAGCCTCTGCCTTCTGCTCAGGTCATGATCTCAGGGTCCTGGGATCAAACCCCGCATCAGGCTCCCTGCTTAGCAGAGAGCCTGCTTCTCCCTCTGCCTCTGCCACTCCTCTTCCCTCTTCTGCTTATGATCTTTCTCTCCCTCAAAAAAATAAATGAAATCTTTAAAAACAGAGAGAGAGAGAGGGAGAGAAAATTCAACACTAGAAACAGTTCATGAGGTGAAGAAGAAATTGTATTGGAAATTAGAAATTATAACCAAGTAATGATGACTATATAAGCTTAGAAACTATCGGATGCACTAAAGAAGTATTTAAAGGGAAATTTATAGCTTTAAATGCATGTATTAAAACTACAAGGAAGATTGAAGGATCACGAAACAAGAGCCCAACTCAAGACATTATTAAAAGAATAACAGGCTAAAACTCCAAAACCATAGAGGGATGAAAGTGATCTTTAAAAACATGTTCATTTGGGGAAATAAATAAAATTGAATCTCTACCTCACGCTGTACATAAAAATGAATTCCAAGTGGATTAAGTACTTAAATGGTGAAGTGAAATTTTTAGTAGAAAATATAAGTAAACATCTCTCAGAATTTGTAGTAGGAAAAGATTTTTTAAACAGGAGACAGCAAGCACTGGCATTAAAATTTTGAAATTTGTATCAAACTAAGCATTTATGTTCAATAAACACCTTAAAGAAAGCAAAGACAAGTTATCGACTGGGAGAGCATATTTGTAACATGTATAACCTACACCAGATTAGTATCAAGAATATGAAGAACCCCTACAAATCAATGAGCAGGACAAACAACCCCATAAAAATGAATAGGAGAAAATGAAGAAGAAAACACATATTGAGAAATGTTCAATAGCATTTGTGAATCAACGATCAAGGGAAAAGCAAATTAAGATTAGGGGGAGAACAGTGCCTGGCTGGTTCCGTCCAAAAGGCATGTGACTCTTGATCTCAGAGTTGTGAGTTTGAGCTCCATGTGGGGTGTAGAGATTATGTAATAAAACTTAAAAAAAAACTTAAAAAAAAGATTTTATACTCATTTGATCCACAAAAACTATGAAGTCAATAGTATCAGCTGTTGAAAAGAATATGAATCAACAGGATTTCTTATACTTTTCTTGAAAGGGTGGTTTTTGGAACAATTGGTATAATTGCATTCCTGGTTATGTCCAATAAAATATGTCCTAGAGATGAGCTTACTCACGGAATACCAGGGAGCATATATCTGAATGTTGACAGCCACTGTGTTTATAATACAAAAACATGGAAATAACTTCATGCCTTTTAATAAGTGAGTAGGTGACTTATGGAATATTCACCAAATGGTGTATCATACCATGGTGAAAATGGAAGAAGTACAGAAGTACAGCTACATACAGCAACATGGATGAGACACGGCAGCGTAATACTGACTTTAAAAACAAGTCCCGGGGGCACCTGGGTGGCTCAGTCGTTTAAGCATCCAACTCTTGATTTTGGCTCAGGTCATGATCTCGGGGTCATGAGATTGAGCCCCGAGTTGGCCTCTGCACTGAGCGTGAAACCTACTTAAGATTCTCTCTCTCTCCTTCTGCCCCTTCCCCTACCCCCACCATTTGCTCCCACACTCTCTCTAAACAAACAAACAGGTCTCGGAATATCATGTACTACAAAATGCCTTTTATTATATTAAGAGTACCGAAAGGGCGCCTGGGTGGCTCAGTGGGTTAAGCCTCTGCCTTCGGCTCGGATCATGATCTCGGGGTCCTGGGATCGAGCCCTGCGTCGGGCTCTCTGCTCAGCAGGGAGCCTGCTTTCCCCTCTCTCTCTGCCTGTCTCTCTGCCTACTTGTGATCTCTCTCTCTCTGTCAAATAAATAAATAAAATCTTAAAAAAAAAAAAAGAGTACCGAAAAATAAACAATGTACGTTCAGAAATACCCACAAATACAGAAGCAAGAAAATGAAACACAAGATTCAGATAGTGGTAGTCAGTTGGAGGAGAAAGCTGAGGGAAAGAGGGAAGAATGAATGGTAGATGAGAACGGTTGTGGTTGTCCTTTCTCTCGTGTTGAGCAGTGGGCTCCCACATGGTTATTATTACATACATGAACCAATAAAACAGGCCATGACAGCATAATGATGAGAATCCTGAGCCAAGAATTCTCACTTATCCAATTCTGAGCACCTGAGGTCCGTTAGAAAGTTAATAACATAGTAATCAAAGAAATAATAGAATGACAAAACCTAAAAGCTGGTTCTTCGAAGAGACTCATTAAAGAGACAAACCTCCAGCATGATCGTGAGATAAAAGAAGGAAAAACCACAAAAACAATCTTGGAAACATAAAGGAACAAAATTGAAATTGAAAAATAAGATGAGTAAGTTTATGCCAATAAATTAGAAAATGGATGAAATGAAGCATTTTCTACAGAAATATAAGGAAAGTCATACTCTAGATTCATTTATGAACACATACTATAAAAGTAACACTAAAGGAATGAAAATACAGAACAGATTCATATCTATTTCTTTAAGTAGAATCAATGGCTAAAACTCCTCCATAAATACAGGCATACGTAGTAAAACAGGTGGGTTCTTTCAAAATTTCTAGGTATAGATAACTTTATGCAAATTTCTCCAAAGAGCTGGAAGAGCAGCTCTTCCATATGTTCAACATATGTTCTAAACAAGGATAGTATACAAAAGGGGCACGTGGGTGGCTCAGTCAGTTAAGCGTCTGCCTTTGTCTCAGGTCATGATTCCTGGGTCCTGGGATCCAGCCCCACGCATTGGGCTCCCTGCTCTGTGGGGAGCCTGCTTCTCCCTCTCTCTCTCCCCCTACTTGTGCTCGTGCTCTCTCTCTGTCAAATAAATAAATAAAATCTTAAGAAAATAAAAATAATAATACACAAAAGGAAAATCATACTCCAGATTCATTCATGAACACAGATGCAACTACCCTACATAAAATAGAGGCAAATGGAATCTAACAGTATAATCAAAAATAGTAGCAAAGTAGGATTTATCACAGGAACACAATGACAACAAAGTGTGCTTCATCACATGAAAAGATCAAAAGAAGAAATAAAGTCACAGTCACCTCAATAGATGTAGAAAGGGCATTTGATAACATTTAACACCCATTTGTGATTATGATTCTTAGTAAAATCAGTGAAGGAAATTTCCTTAGTTTGATAAAGGCCGGCTATCAGAACCTAAAGCAAATACCATACATAATAGTGAAATTTTTAAATTATTACCTTTAAAACAAGGAATAAAAATTTTCTGCTAACTCAGAGATAAAACTAATAGATCTAATCAGAGAATTCAATCACCTGATAAATACATTAACAAATAACAAGAAAATATAAATTTTTAAAAAGTTATTAATCCCAATAGCAACAAAATCTATAGCTATCTTTAACTAAATCTAACAAAAGATGTGTATGAACTTTTATTGTTAAAAGTATAAAACTTCTGCGTGCCTGGGTGGCTCAGTTGGTTAAGCAACTGCCTTCGGCTCAGGTCATGGTCCTGGAGTCCTGGGATCGAGTCCCAGCTCCTGGCATCGGGCTCCCAGCTCCACGGGGAGTCTGCTTCTCCCTCTGACTTTCTCCTCTCTCATGTTCTCTCTCTCTCTCAAATAAATAAATAAAATCTTAAAAAAAAAGTATAAAACTTCATAGTAGGATATAAAAGACCTACAAAAATGGAGAGTATACCATGTTTGAATAGACTATTCAAATCATAAATATAGCACTTCTCACTAAAATAATCTATGAATTCCATGCAATTCTAATTTAAAAACAAACAAGATTTTTCATAGAACCTGAAGAGCTGATCTTAAAGTTCCAATAGGAAAAAAAAATAAATAAAAGGCAAGCCTGTTCTAAAGATTGAGATGATAGACTTTCTACTTCACATATCAAATCTTACCATAATGTTATAGAAATTGAAACAATATGATAAATACACATGTCATATATATAAAATCATATACATACATTGTGTGTGTGTGTGTATGTGCAAAACCTGTTATCTGACAGATAAATTATAAGTCAGAGAAGAAATAAATAAATAGTGCTGGGTCAATCAGCTATCTATATGGAAAAAGATAAAATTAGATTCCTAGTTCATATCCTCTACAAAAACAAATTCCCCACAGACTGAAAACATGAATATGAAAAATAAAACTTTAAAGGAAAATACAGATGATCTTTATGACATTGGGGAGAGGGAATGATTTCATAAACATAGCACAATATGCCCAAACCATAAATAAAGAGACTGACGGCTGAAAACTTCTCTGATAAGAGATAAGTTATACAAAGTAAAAACACAAGCTACTCAGAGGCAACTTTTGCAACATACAGATAAAAGACTGGTATCTAGACTATGTAAGTCCTAAAATCAGTACAAAAAAATTGCAGGGGAGGATAAAGGATATAAGCAAATGATATAAACAGGCAATTCACAGAAAAGGAACATGATGAACAGTCTTTTGAGCAAATAAAAAGATGTTCAACTTTTCTAGAAATCGGAGAAATGAAAATAAAACAATGAGATATTTCACCATCTATCCATTTAAAATACATTTTAAATATGTATTGCCACTTAACAAGATGAATTCAATGAACATAAGTAAATGTCCATAAACATAAGGTTTTCACATGGCACAACCCTTCCACAACAAAATTATTCACAGTAATTCAACTGCCTTTGCATTTGGCAGTAATGCCATACAAGTGAATTGGCCGATGACTAGCAAAAATGACCCCAAGGCCACGTAATCAAGAGTCGTTGCAACAAAGAAACCATGAGTACCCAGGTCAAGGCAGGAGGGTGCAGCTGGCCCGATATATTATTTGCCTAACTTTCATTTAGGCATTTGCTACAACAAGTAAAATGTATCTCCTTTGAGTTACAAAAGAAGAGAAGAGAAGAGAAGAGAAGAGAAGAGAAGAGAAGAGAAGAGAAGAGAAGAGAAGAGAACGGATATTACTTATCACCATTCTGTAACCATGAAATGAAGATATTTCCTGACTGTATGATTAAAAGGAAAAAGTCTTTAAAAAGAATATTAATCATTTCTATGTGTTCATCATAAAGCTCTATTTCTGAATTTAAAACATTATTTGGGGGGGTGCCTGGGTGGCTGAGTGGGTTAAGCGTCTGCCTTCAGCTCGGGTCATGACCCCAGGATCCCAGGATTGAGCCCGCATCAGGCTCCCTGCTCGGTGGGGAGCCTGCTTCTCCCTCTCCCTCTGCCCCTCCACCTCCCCCCCCCCAGCTAGTGCTAGCTCTATCTCTCTCAAATAAATAAATAAAATCTTTGAAAAAAAAAATTACTTGGTATTTGCTTAAGAATCACATTTAGACAATATGGCTTTTGACATATTAAAGTTCTACTGGAAAAACTAAGCCATCTTTTAATGTTTTAATATCAAAGTAAAAACAAATAAATACTTCTTTGAATGTAGAAAGGTTCTCAAAATCTAACAAGTATTGGTAAGGGTGTAGCTCTCATAAACTGTTGGCAGGAAAGTAAATCAGTATGATCATAGAGAGCAATTTGTTAGTTCCTAAGACAAGCTGAAAATGCAACCCCACAGCTAGAAGGAATCAGGAACAGAGCCATTCACAACATTAATTGGATCACAATAGATATTATACAGCAGTGAAAACAAACAACCAGGAGCAATGCATTACCAACAAGGAACTCATCTCAAAAGCATACGGTATGTGAAAAAGTAAGTTGCAAAAAATATGCACAGGATAAAACTATTCTGTTTAATTTTCTTTCTAAAAAATACTCTATTTAGTGTATGGCTAGGTATACAGTCAATGAATAAAAATATGCCTAGAATAACATATGTCAACTTTAGGTATCTAGTTACTTCAGGGAGAGGAAGAGAAAAGGAATTGAGATGGTTGGTTCATTTTGTCACATTTATTTCTTTAAGAAAAAAGATCAGAAAGAAATTTTGCGTAACCTTTGTATTTCAAACCCGGACAAAATATCATTTAATTCTGCTTTCATGAAAGAGCATAACTTAAAAGGTACTTCGCTGAAAACTAGTAACTTAGAAATAGGGGAGATGCAGGGGAGAAAAGCACCTTACAAATGAAGATTTATCCTCAGGAATGAGAAGCTTGAGGGTCTGGGTCAGGGGCTGACACAGCTGAAGAAAGGGGTGCACGGTAAGGCGGGGAGTTACAGGGCTGCAGAGAGGGGGAAGCAATTAGAAACCCTATTAAAATATTACCTTCCGCCTTGACATCTCAGGGTGTTTGAGATTCCAAAAGGTGGTTATTAAATGAAGGAGGACACCTCTTTTTTAGTGCAAATTAAAATTATTCTAAAATGTGACTATTATAGAAGTAGGACTAATGAAAAAGAATTTTAAAGCCACTTTGTCCTCTTAAAGGCAGAACAGTTGTTTACATCTTTCCCTGTTCCTTTGCCTCTTTACCATGATACAAACTCATATCGCACAGTGTATAATTTAGCATCCTGATTTCTTAACAGTAAAATGTGTTGTCCCTCCAGTGGGGGGGATGTTCTGTGCACTGCTGGTGTCTCCCAGGGCTCGCATTTTCCACCCCAGGATGCCCCAGGGCTGAGTTCCGCCCACAGCAACAGCAGCCTGTCCAACCCTAGCGCAGCTTTACAGAGCTGTTTTCCTGATTTCGCGGGTTTAAAAATGGAGGTTTGGTTATTTTGATTACTGGTTATGAGCCACTAAAAACCAAAGGAGGTGAGGCGGGAATGTGAGAGAATGAGGAAGGAACAGGTGAAGACAGGGAGAGCTGGTGCTTCAAATTTAAAGTTAAAATATCTTGTGAGATAAGCCAGGAAAGGCTCCCAGGAGCCAGGGAAACCTGGGGCACCTTGGTCACTTTCAGGGAGACCTTCTCCCACTCCAGGGTGTTACAGGACTCCTGCCCTGGAGGCATCCCCCCCTGGCCCGGGGAGGGAGGGGAGCAGGGACCCCGACCAAGTGAACAGCCACAGTTGCAAATGTGCCACTTTCCTCCCCCCACCCCTCACCACCACCCCCCCCCCCCCCAGGCAGAGGAGTTAAATGCCTAGTTTTCCTAGTTTGCATCACTGTGGTCTAGAGTTACCAAAGATTGTGGACCACGCCCCTCTCCAGGCTTCCTCCCTCTGCCTGCCGGGTGGGAGTCCCCAGGGTGAGCTGGAGTGGCCTGGTCTACCCTGATTGCCGAGAAAAACAAAAAGAAAGCACGTTTGTAGACTTCCTCGTGTAATACTTACAAGGTTGAGGGCACCAAATTCACTGTGCAACCAAATTCTGATTATTGGTGGTGGCCAATAATCAGATACACAGTTTCTCAAACCAGGGTACAAGCTAAGGTGCTAAGATGCTGTCCTTCCTCCCTCTCCAAAGAAGCAGAGGGTTCTAACAAGCGACTTTGCAATTCTTGACAGAGACAATACTAATGAGTGCAGTAGTCAGTTGCAAAGATGCTTTTGTCCTGAACTCTGGGCTATCCAAAGCAATAATCTTTTTTTTTTAAGATTTTATTTATTTATTTGACAGAGAGAGATCACAAGTAGGCAGAGAGGCAGGCAGAGAGAGAGGGGGAAGCAGGCTCCCCGCTGAGCAGAGAGCCCGATGCGGGGCTCGATCCCAGAACCCTGAGATCATGACCTGAGCCGAAGGCAGAGACTTTAACCCACTGAGCCACCCAGGTGCCCCCCAAAGCAATAATTGAAACTGAAGCTGGGTTCCAGTCTTTTCTTCGAATCTGAAATCCACAAGATAGGTAAAGGAAATATGCAGAACAAAGGTTTTCAGATCTGAAATCTGAATACACAAAAGAGGAAATATGCAAAACATAAGGTTTGGAGCAAAGGGTTTCCAGCACTCTTGCTGGGTTGGTCTTGCTAAGGGACAGGAGGTCACAGAACTACAAAGAATTTCTTCTATTAAGATGGACTGAGATTCTGATCCTGTTAAGATTCTTCACCTCCAAAATTTCTATATTTCCCAAAAAAAAAAAACCAATTTCAAAATTATACTCCATTAATTTGAGGATGAAAACATATCCAATAGACTAAAAATGTTAGTGATGTTCTTTGCCTGTAGTTCCTTTGTTTGCATTCACTTCATACACTTGTGCCAGTGGAGGTATAAAATGTCCCCTTGGTGTGACTGGATCATCAAGAGGTTACCTTCCCTGCCCTCTCTGCATAAATGAAGTTCCCAGAGATTTAACAGTGGAGGACACTGAATGCGAAAGTGAAATTCAACTTCTGAAAGAACCTTTCCCACTTGGGCAGTAAATTAAGATTCAGATAAAAAATATGTTCTAAAATTACTCTCATGAATTAAGTGTTAATACATTTAGGTTAAAGAAGTTCAATCAGAGTCATTATATGAAGACTGATCAAATGGTAGACTGAGCATAAAAGCTTGACACCCCTTCCAGACAAAATATATATACACATATAAAAACAGTCATATACAGTCGTATGATATATATATACATAATCAATAGCAGTAAGTGTTGGAAGAGGAGTAAAGGAGGGCCTCTGTGAATCAGAAATTACGAAGTGTCCCTGAACGGCAGATCCAATGGGATGAGAAGGCAAGCTGGGATAGAGCAGGCGGCTGCCACGGTGGGAGCGGTGGGAGCGGCTGGGTGTTGAGCCCACAGGCAGCAGGAGGTCATTGTCTTAGGATCAGCCAGAGGTTGGGCCCTCCCTCCCCTGCCTTTGTCCACTGTCACTGCAGCCATGTGAGCAGGCACTTGGACAGGGGGGCTTTGCCATGCCCTCCGCTAGAAGCAGTGAGGAGAAATGGGGTGACCTCATGCACCCGAGACTTGCTTTGGAACTTCCTCCCCAGCAGCAGAGCCCAGTTCCCTCCTTCTCCAGGCAGGTTAGGGTAAACAAGAGCATCTCTGAGCAGAACAACAGAGGCGCTCACACATATCCATGCAAACATAACTGAGAATCAATTATCAAAGAGGAAAACCAATACCAGAAAAAGGAAGTACCCGAACGACCAACCGCAGCACTGGAGTTCAAGGAAATGAATTGACTAGAGGAAATGAAAGGAGATATTAAAGATCATGAACACACTTGAGGGATAAGAGAGCCTAATGCATCCCTGACAAAGGAATCGACTATTAGGAAAGAAGGACGGATGACAAATCTTAGAGACAAACAATATATTGTGGAATTAAAAGAATCACAGCAAGGCACAGACAGACAAACAGAATTGACACTGTTAAAAATCAATTTAATGAGCCTAAGGATCAAGCTGAAACATTCACTCGAAGGTAACAAACCCAAAGAGTTTTACAAGCATTCTATCAAATGTTCATATAATTCCCATGTGGTTTGAACTCTTCTTAGAACAAGGTGAGAAGTGTCCCAATTCATTTTCCAAGAGTAGAAGAACCTACACACACGCACACACACACAGTGTACACACATAGAGACACATCAAAAAAGGAGAGAAAAAAAATCTATAGAGCAAATTCTTTTATGAACCAAAGGGTTAAAATCAAAGTATTAGCCAGCTGAAACCAGCAGGATATTAAAGGCAAAATATATCATGACCCAATAAGGGATCTCCCACCTCCAACCCAGTATTGAGAACATCCCAGGAATGACTGAGTTGACTCAACAAAAACTAGATCTACTATACTAAGCCAATTCAGAACACTAGCAGATTAAAGAAAGTATTATCATCTCAGTAAAAGCAGAAAATGCAATTGAAAAATTAAACATTTGTTCTTAATAAAAATAATTTGCAAGCTAGGAATAGACATAAAAGTTCTTAACTCATTAAAAAGTATCAACCGGGGTGCCTGGGTGGCTCAGTTGGTTAAGCCTCTGCCTTCAGCTCAGATCATGAGCTCAGAGTCCTGGGATTGAGCCCTGCATTGGGTCTCTGCTTGGCAGGGAGCCTGTTTCTCCCTCTCCTATTTGGGCTCTCTCTCTCTCAAATAGATAAATAAAATCTTTTTTTTTTTTTTTTTAAGATTTTTTTATTTATTTGACAGAGAGAGACACAGCAAGAGAGGGAACACAAGCAAGCTTCCCACTGAGCAGAGAGCTTAATCCCCGGACCCTGGGATCATGACCCCAGCCAAAGGCAGACACGTAAGGACTGAGCCACCCAGGTGCCCCAATAAATAAAATCTTAATAAAAATAAAAGCTATCGGGGCACCTGGGTGGCTCAGTGAGTTAAAGCCTCTGCCTTCGGCTCAGGTCATGATCTCAGTGTCCTCAGATGGAGCCCCGCATCAGGCTTTCTGCTCAGCAGGGAGCCTGCTTCCCCCTCTTCCTCTGCCTGCCTCTCTGCCTACTTATGATCTCTCTCTCTCTCTCTCTCTGTCAAATACATAAATAAAATCTTTAAAAAATAAATAAATAAAAGCTATCAACCAGAAACAGGGCAAATATGCTTGACACATGGAAAGTATTCTTCATTCAAGTAGGAACAAGACACAGGTGGCCACACTATTCACCGTTCCTGGCTAGCGGAACTATGTAAGTAAGAAAAAAAGTAAGAGGTAATAATATTGAAAACCAAGAGACAATCCTGACATTATTTGTAGATGATATTTAGAATACCTAGAATATATAAGAGAATCAGCTGTAAATTAGTAAAATAGTTCAGCAACATTGCTAGATACACACCGATATGTAAAATCAACAGTATTCTTATGAACTAGAAAATGTCTTTTTAATGTCATTTACTATAGCAACTAAAACCGTAGGATAATTAGGCATAAATGTAAGATGTGTATGGCCATATTATAAGTGAAAGATATACTGCAATTATGTCTTCATAATAAATATGTTAAAAATGGAGTAGTACGCCCTATTGATAGACGAGAAACTCAAGATCATAACCAATCCTCCCCAAATAATCTGTATGTCATTACAATTTTGATAACAAGAATCTAAATATGGCAACCTGATCATCAAATTTACATGGAACCAGGAACTAAAGCATCTTTGGAAGATGAGGGGAATCATTCTACCATATGATAAAAAATTCTAAAGCTACAATGATTGAAACAGTGGGTTATTGGCAAAGTTAGCTAAGTGGACCAATTTAACAGAATACAGAGCCCAGAAATATTCCCATAATTATATGAAAATTTGATATAATCATAGAGATAGCCTCGCAAATCAGAGGGAAAGAATGGGCTATTTTTTTTAGAGGTGTTAGGAAAAGTAACTATCTATATGGAATTTACAAGAAAATTTATGAGAATGTAATCATGACCTCAGATTAGGAAAGGGACTCTTAAATAAGGAAACAAAACATGGAAAAGACCGAATTTGACTATACTTAAATTTAAAACTTATGTATGATAAATGACATATGCAAAGTAGATACATGGATGTTCTAATTCTCCACATTTTTATGCAAGAAAGATCCCCAATCGAAACTAAAAAAATCTATAAAAGACCTAAGAATAAGCCTAATATGAAATATGGCAAGACATTTATGAATAAAGTTATTAACATTTTATCCAAGAATATAAAATACTTTAATAAAATGAGGCCTATCATGATCCTAATGGGAAAAAATATTAATTTGAAGAAGTCTATTATCCTCAAATCAGTGAATAAACTAATGCAATCTCAATCAAAAGAGCAACACAATCTTAATGACATAATAAACTGATTCTAAGATTTACTTGGAACAGGAAATACACAAGACAAGGGGGGCAGAGGACCAGAAGGACTAGGAACTTGCCTGTAGATAGCAAAACATAGTACAAAGTCAACAGTGAACAGTGTGATTGGTAGAATAGACATCTGGATCCCTTGTCCAGGAAGAGACAACTTAGCATATGTCAATCTTGGCATTTCAGATGGGTAGAGAGAAGAATGAACAGAGAAGAGAATGAAGAAAGAAAAGCTTCAATAATAATTGGGGGTGATCGCCTTTTCATTTTTGTTTGGGAGGAGGGACTCTAAAAGATTTATAACCAATTGTAAAACTAGACAAATGTGATGTGAGCAGGCAATACTCAAGATCTACAAATGGCCAAAAAACATGGAAATATTTGGTTATATAAGTAATCAGGATAACTGAAGTTCAAACAAGGTATTTTTAACCATAAGATTGGTTAAAAACAAAAATAAAAACCTCCCGAGATTGATTGCTGGTAAGGTTGTGGAGAATGAGTCCTCTTATGGGGTGTAAATGGAAGGAAGCAGTTTCACTACATCCATTAAAATGAAAAATCTGTCATTTTTTTTCAATTATATGGAATTTAAGAAACAAAACAGATGAACATAGGATAAGGGAAGGAAAAATAAGACCAAAACAGAGAAGGAGGCAAACCATAAGAGACTCTTAACTATAGGGAACAAACAGGATAGCTGGAGAGGAGGGGCGTGGGAGGATGGGGTAACTGGGTGACGGGTATTAAGGACACTTGAAGTAACGGACAAAGCTGGGTATTATATGCAACTGATGAATCACTCATTTCTACCTCTGAAACTAATAAGACAGTGTATGTTAATTAAATTGAATTAAAATTAATTTTTTTTTTTTAAATTTAAAAATCTATGTCATTCTTAATCCGGCAGTTCCATAAAGGGAGAGCTATAATTGCAAGGAAGAAAAGATGTCTTGCATGTAACATTAAATGAAAAGTTAGCTGCAAAACAGGATGATAAAATCGCATCTACGTTAAATCGCACCTATAAAACAAAGCCGGTTCTATGATAAAGAGACTCCAAAAGACAGTGGTTTAAGCAAGTCAGGAATTTATTTTGCTCCCAAGTAACAGGCAGAAGGAAAGCAGTTCAAGGCTGGCAGGCCAGCTTCTCCGGCCTCAACACACAACCTCCACAGCTGCCATATCACTGCTTAAGGTCCCCCCCAGAATCTCGGCCAGCAAGAGGAGTATACATCCAGTGTATGTATGTATACTTAAGGGCCCAATCTGGAAGTTCCATTCACATCCCACTGCCCAGTCACGGGGCCACAATGTAACTGTAAGGGAGGCGGGGAAGCCGAGTCTTCAGCTGAGCAGCCAGGCGTCCAGGGAGAACTCCAGAAACTCGTCAGTAAAGGAAGGGGGAAACACACATGACAGCAGCAAACTCTGCCACATGTATTTGCAAATACATGGAAAAACAGCCTGGCAGAATAAATACACGCTAATTGCCTGAAATTGTTTAAACAGTGATAATATATTCATCTATGAACTAGGAAGTTTTAAAATTTCACAAAATTTTAAAATCCTTTATTGTTGCTTGATACCAATATAATACGTTAAATACATTAAATCTGTCTACATTGTACAAAGCTTTTAAAGTTCCAAAAAGTAGATTCTATCTAAACAAATAAGTTACTCTCTATTGTTAAAAACATTACACTTCGAGTATCTTCCTCTAAGCCTCTCCACCTAGGAGGCATGATGACAATGCTTAGAGGTGTCCACAGTGAGACACAGGCAGGACGGCGACCTGCCCAAGGTCCCAGCATGCTGGCGGCAGAGCTAAGAAGGAGAGTGAGGACCATCCTGCTTTTACTGCATAACTTTTGATGGCATTTTCTTTTGATGAGAAGGTTACAACTTCTCTCACTCTTGGGGCACCTGGGTGGCTCAGTTGGTTAAGCGACTGCCTTTGGCTCAGGTCATGATCCCAAGGTCCTGGGATCAAGCCCTGCACTGGGCTCCTTGACCAGTGGGGAGTCTGCCTCTCCCTCTCCTCTGCTCATGCTCTCTCTCAAATAAATAAATAAAATCCTTTAAAACAAAAAACAAAAAAAAACCCTCTCACTCAGTAGAGTTCAGATTTCAGAAAGAAAGAGAGAATGAACTGCATTCAATCTGAGAATAAGGAGGAAGCGATTTCCTTACAGGCTAATGATTACAAAAATAAAAATAAAAAAAGAACTTCCCAGAAACAAAACAGTCATGAGTTTTGACTCCCTTCTGAGCCAAATTCTCAAGTTTAGGATTTATTGAGCTGTTTAAAAATCTGTACTATGACTTCTAGATAATGATAGCAGACCGAAGAAAATAATAGAATCTTCTTCCTCTAATATATAAGTCACTCTAAAGACAGAATAAAATGAATAAGCCAGAATTCAAAAAAAAAAAGCAGAAAATCCTGGTGGGAATCACGACTCTAGGACATCTCCTGCCTACCAGGATGGAGTCTTTGGCCCGAGCTATTTAACAAAATCTCCGGAAAGGAGGGGTAAAATGCAAGTCCTCCAACCAGAGCTGCATGGAGCCCAGCAGAGGCTCTTCCCAATCCGCAAACCCAAATCCCTTCTGTCTGGGTCACGGGGAAGGGCATACAGATATGGACAGAGCTGCTCAGGTGCAACACAAGCAAGATGTCAGGAAACGGCATGGGAGGAAGGCAAGCACGATACGGAAAAAGCAGACAGGAAAAACAGCCCGCCACAGAGAACAAGCCCGAGAAACAAACTGCACTGTGATAGCTCTAGAATAAATTTAAGTAATGTAATGAATTTAAGAAAACAAGACTTCAGAGCTGAGATGATAAAACAACAGAGAGGGAAACAAGAAAATCAAAGCTAAGAAAACAAACTGAGGATCAAAATAATACCATCACAGAACTATAAAGCAACAGCCAGATATAACCATATCACAGAACTATATAAGCAACAGCCAGAAAACAGCTGAAAACCAAATGTCTAGAACAGGAGAGTCACAGGGAATGCAAAGGACAAAGAGGTGAAAACAACTAGACAGAAGGTAATACATAAGGAGAGCAATGGTGCCCCATACAAAGTAATCAGCATCCTTAGAAAACCAAACAGTAAATAAAATTAAAAAAATGCTCAAAGTCACCTCCCAGCATGTAAGCAGGGAGAGGGGGCCACAACAGTGGTCACTACATGGTCATGGTGGCATATCAGCTGTGGTCTGGAGTGACGTTTGTGTGCATGTGTGTGTTGATTGTTTTATTTGTACTCACTTTTGGTTCTGCTTAAGATTTGTGTAGTTTTTAAAGATAATATATTTTATTTTCCTAAAATCAACAGTCCCCATAGAGGTGAAAAAGATGTCCTTTGCTTAAAGTTAAGCCAATAAGCTGAGTACACTACAACCTTCTGCAAGGACAGGTCTCATTATTTATTACCAAGCTATTTCATGCTTTACTAATGAAAATATCTGCCGACTTACAGTACCTTAAAAGGAAGACAGTTTAAAGAAAATATATTCAAAAGACAGTAAGTTTCATTTTTTTATGGGTGGCAAATGATAAATTTAAACACTTAAAAGCTATGCACCAAAAATAAATATCTGTTATCAGATATTGGTATGCTAATTTATTGAACAGGTCTGACTGAATATAAGACACATGTCTTTAGCACCAATAAAAAGAATTCTTGAGATTTCTCGTCTACGAACATCTAAATGAGTAGTAATGGGCTCCCTGATGGCATCTTTTGGGTGAAGGAACAAATGCGATCCAAGGATTAACTGTTAGGTCCCTGATTTTGTAACATAATTCATAGTGCCAAAATAGAAAAATCAACCCAAGTATTTTTAAAACTTTTAAGTTTTACAGATGAATTTCTTCTTCCTTAAAGTTTTAAATTACGAGGTAGATTATCAAAGTAAACGTGAGATGCAGCCAACTTCTGTTGACGAACATGATTACTAATCACAGGATTAATAATCAGAAATTTCCATTAGGAAATTGAAAGTTTAAAAAGTAATGTTGATCAGCAGTATTCTGGCTTAAGTTTCCAAATTCCTTCACCACTAGAAGTTCTATGAAAAGTGCAAAGATTTCGCAACAGTTCTCGGAAGACACAAGACTGTGAGGCTGATAACTTGGATTCGAACTCCTGCAGTATCTCGCGAGTGCTAGCCTGGCCATCAACATGGGCCTGAAAGGCAATGAAGTTTCTCATGTCCACCAGCAGGTCATCATGTTCAGTGGTGGAGGGTGGTGGTGCAGACGCCTCCTGGTGCGTATTTTCACTTTCCAGCCGCTCTGGCAGAATCAGGTGGTTCCTGGCTCTCATTTTAGCCAAGAGTGAAGACGAAGAGAGGGCCCCGGGTGAAGACTCTGCATCTTCCATTTTTCCACTGAAGTGCTCGGAAGCATTATCCTTTCCATCCTTTCTTGTGACACCATCCTGGAGAAAGAACACCAATGCAGTGATAACGCCAGCTTCTAGTTCATGCTCCCGCTGGTTCCCCAAAGGCCCTGAGGAGCCATAAACGCACACTTGAGCCCAAGGCATGAGGCTGACAGCGAAGAATGAGAGATCATCAAACAAAAAGGGAGAGGGGGCAAGTGAAGCACTGAAATCGACCCAACATTAAAGAACGTTTCTGAAAAAACCCAAATCCCCCAAACTACACTTTTCACTTCATCACCATTCTATATGGTGAGAGGAGGGAGGGGAGGGGAGGGGCACTGAGCCTCCCTTTGGCGGGAAAGCCGGTTCCAGGAGGCGCGGGTTCTGCAGACTTCTGTTCTTACTCCCAAACCCACCCTGACCTAGGCACTGGGGGACAAGGAACTATTACAGAGCTGTGCTTCCTTCTCTTCACTTTTAAATCTTTGGACTCTTTCCTGCTTTACGCCTCCTGTGAGTGCCCTAGAACAAGAACACAAATCTAACTTTTTTCCAGTAGGGATCTACTGCCAAAAGAACGTAACATGGGAAGTCAAAAAAGGTTCTCTATTCCAAATGTGTTCATGTTAATCTAAAATAGGAGTTTAAACTTGGGAGTCTTCAACTTTTATCAGCAATATAGCCCCCAAAAAAGACCACAAAGAGAGAGCACTGAATGACAGGGTTTGGTCTAGTCTTCACTCAGTGAAGCACTCAAGGCATCCGGGGGGTTAGAGGACAGGGAGAGACGGGCACGAGGCTCCAGCAGCTAGTAGATTACACACCACACTAGAAGGGCTTTTCTCCACCTCCATTTTACAGGGTAGTGTTCCCTGCAGCTGGTCCTTCGCCTCTGGATGGAGCGGGCCGCACGGGCAGCAACTCACACATCACCTATCCCCTGTGTTAATTTTCTCAGGGAAAAACAGAGATTCTGCTATAGACTGGAGTTTAATACTTTGTCTTTTACAAAGTTGGCTGGTCCTTTTAGCTTCAAATGTCAGTGCTTCATTAACCAGAGCCTACAACACAAATACCGGGTGTCATTATGCCAGCGTTTTTCCTCACATCTGAATCAGGTTAAATTTTCATGGCAATTCAATCATGTAAGCCTCAGAAAAGCAGCGAGGCTATCGTATTACCTGGCATTTCTCCTTTGAGGCTGCTGAAGAAGGATGCTGCACAGAGAAGTTGGAATTCCTTTTCTGACCAAATCTACTCCTAAATAAGGAAAAGAATCACAGTAGATAAAACGTTTGCTTTTGTGACTTAGAGATGAAAATGGCCTTTCAACAACTTAATCTTTTCCTGGAAAAGTTTTCTTCTGCAAGGTTATTCTTTCATACCCACGATGCTCATCCCCTTTAATTTTTCTACTTTACTCTCCTAGGAAGTAACTGCTGCATTTCAAGTAAGAGCCACTCAATATCGTGTTCAACATAGGATGGAAACTATCCGCCGATTCTAGGTAGGAAGATTATTCTAAACGAATATACCAAATAGCACGGTAGTTACTGATTGCTGAACACCAGCTAACCATCTCATTAAAGTGTAATCGCTATTCTGTATCTCTTATTCTTAACATCATCTCTTAAACAAAACAGACCATGTCTCCTTCCCCTGAAAACTCAGCTTTGGAAAGCAGGGCACAATGTAAGGAAAAACGTAAAGATTGTATGTCGTTCCCCAAGTCCTCCAAATCTGGGTGACCCCATCGCTCCCTGAGAGATTTTTCTACCGCGCCTGCCCTGGTTGTCTTCCTAGCCTAGATGGTCTGGCCTCCTCACATGCATGGGAAGGCAGTCATCTCTTACTTGATTCCTGCTGGTGCACCAGAAATGCCCCGGTGGCCCGTCCAGGTGGGAACACCAGACGCTGCCCCCAGACACCGCTGGCGAGAGAGCCTCAGTGCTTTCAGGGCGTCCTGGGCTACCCGGTTGGCCTCCGCCTCCACCAGCACATAATCTGGATTGGCTCCATCCATGATGGCATCGTGTTTCATGACACTGTGCACACCGACTAGCAAGAACAAAGGGAAAAGTGACATATTATTTCAGTTTGTACACAGTCACATTTTTTTCTTCTGTATAGTCTGGTATGTTGTGGGTAGAGAAAAAACAATTAACGCTTTCAGCTATTTGCCAAGGTGACTATCATGACCCAGAAACTTTACAAATGCCATTGCCACTCACCTTCATCACTACCCTACAAGGCAGGGACTATTCACTATCCCTGTTTTGTAATAATTGAAGTATAATGCTTTTGTCACCACAACTTCAACATCCCTGCTATCTGGAAAATTTTAGAACCTCCTATTAATCAATCTTTATTGAGAGGAAAAATATAAAAATATAAACCAGAATTATAGAATTTTTAAAAAGTAATGATCATGAAAGTGCCACTTATCAGCAGAATTTAATGCAGGCACCAGTGGAAAATTCACACCCTTAAATAATTATACATCAATAGAAATGAAAGAATAAAAACAAATGAATTAAATTTCCAAGTCAAAGAGTCTTATAAAAGTTCAGCCAAAAAAACTCACCAAAACACTATAATAGCAAAAGCACAAGGAAGAAAGTAATAAAGATAAAAGCAAACACTAATGAGGTAGAGAACAACCATAGAACTAATATATTAAAATGCTAGTTTGTGTTTAAAAAAAAAAAAAAAAAATCACAAAATAGTCAAACCACTAGCTTAACCTGACCAAAAAAGGGTGGAGGAAATATACAAAATTAGAAATGACAAGGGAGAAAATATCTTGAGACAGAAACAAATTTTTAAAAAATTATTACAAGAATATTTTCAATGCCTCTGTGCAAATAAACTTGAAAACTAGACAAAAGAGATCACATCCTAGGAAAGCAGACCAGGAATTGTAGAAAAAACAGAAAGTTACCAATAAACTACCTTACAAAAAAGTTTCAGGCCCGGATGGTTTCTCTCTGAAATGCCGCACAGAAGCCTGGCCTTCCTGCACAGAGAATGACAGACAGTGATCTCTGGTAACTCAGGGCCACCACTCTGTGAACACAATGACTGCCAAGGCCCGAACAGGATGACACCCCAGGGATGACGACGCTGTGCAGGACTGCCTGTCTTCTCCAGTTCTAAGCAACTGTTGAGTCTGCTTTCCTGAGTTCTCTCCCTTGATAGGAGCAATCAAGCTTTCCTACTTCCAGAGGGCCTGCCCTGGCCTGCCCTGCCTCTCCCCAACGGCTGTTACTTTCATCTCCTGTGGCTGAAAAATCAGGTAAAGACAGCACATACAGAAACTTCCTATCATCGTTCAGCAGTACAGACCTACTTAGAGCACTGCACCCCTCCTGAGTGTGTTTGTAAGTCAAGTACTGTTGTGCTCCAGAGTTTCAAATTCCTCTAGGTCTTCAGAAAAGAGAGGTGAATACGATTTTTGAAATGTCGATACATTTCAAATCTGAATTTTAGAAGAACAGATACTTCCCGTTGCAAGCCCACTATGCCCAGTGAGTCAAGGCTGCACTGCTAGGAACAGCCTACTCCTCTTCTGTTCCTAGCACACCTGTGGCAAATTCAGCAATAAGATTACCTGACTTTTTTAAAAGCTTTTCCAAGACATAATCATCATGGCTCTGTTCGCTGGTCTCATTCTCATTTTCACTCTCGCGCTTCTGGTAGCGCCTTTTCTTCACGAGGTGTGGAATCCGAGTTCCTTCAAACTTGGCATCTCTGGGATGCTTAGAGCTCTTCGGCTTCTGCACTGGCCTCCGAGGCTGCTCCCGGGGCTCTTCCTCTGGCGCACTATGCTTCGTTTTTGACTTGTGCTTAGAAAAATTACTTTCCGATTGCTTTTTCTCCCAAAGAAGCTCTGTTTGAGCCTGGCAGCTTTCTCTTTGGTCGGAAAGACCCTGCTTTTCATTGATGCTTTCCTCACTAGAGAGCCCCTCCGTTTTGCTGATTCTCGGAGAATCTGAACAATCTCTATGTCCACTAATCACGGACGACTCCTCCAGTCTAGACACTGCGTTCGTTCCTTCTCCAGGCCCGTCACTGCCAAGGAGATTCCAAGGTGTCTGGGGGGCATCTTTCAAAGGATCGCCTGGATCAGAACTTACTGCATTTACTTCAGCTCCTGTCGCTGTAGATTTCTCTTCAGATGATGTGGCCTCATTTGTGGATGCAGTAGAATCAGGAAACTTTTTGCATATTGGAACATCATGGTCTGCTCCAAAGGCTGGCGGTTTTCTTTTTAAATGGAGCTTGGAAGCCTGAACTTCTGAGCCAGTTCCTGTAAAGGGGAGAAACACGCTCAAGTTACATGACATAATTCTTCTGTACTTTATGATTTTAAGTGAAATTATTTTATATTATACCTGCAAAAATAGCACTTGTTTCAGTGCTCTGGGAAGGGTCAGGACTCGTCAGAGAGAACAGCTCATAAAGATCGTTGGACTTGAAAAATCGTCTTTGCTTTGGATCTTTAAGCACCCTGTTTGTCAGGAACTGCTTGAAAATTTGTCTAAAAAGATAAAAATTAAACTGGTATAAAACAATGTTTAGCTGCACCTCGAAATCCCAGTTATAAAACAATATGAGAGATACGATAACTGTAGCTGAACAAATGTCTAAATCATCCCCAAGCTTTTCACCTTGAAAAATTACAATTCAGAAAGCACATAAAATATCGGGTGGTCTCCTGTGCTTGACAGAATTTAAATTACAAAGAGTATCTTATTATTTACACCCAGTGAGCTTTTTCTTTTTCTTTTTTTTTTTTCCCAGTGAGCTTTTTCAATCTCCAACATCACATGTCAGGAATTACCTTTCTACATAAAATCATGTGACTCACAGCCTCTCTGAGCTGAAAAGAGCTGGATTCCAGGACTCCTGGACCAAGGGTCCTCTGCCCTGCCCTCCTCAGGACCCTTCTGTGATGGAATTCAGGACACTCTCTTACGTGGCCTTTGCAAAGCTTTCCCTGGGAGCCATCTCACACACCTTCCGCCTGCTGATTCACACTCTATGCTGAAGCTCCACACCATCGTCACTCCTGCCCAGACACCCCTCCCAAAGCAGTTCTGCCCCCTCCCGCACGCTAAAGCACATCTGAGAGGAAGCTCTCCCTCACAGGACACAGCTCCTCTCCCGCCCTCTCAGAATAAGGCCTAGAGGAACACACACCTATCTGGGAGTGCCCCAGTGCCTGATGGAAAGCAGGGAACCTCCCTTTAAGAGCTGGGGAGCAGTTCAAGAATAAGGTCCTTGGCAGAGGAGGGGGAGGTGGCGGCCGTATCTCCACCCCACTGCTAAAGGGCCCCTTGTCTAAAGCCCTACTCATACAGAGAGACGGAAAAAGAAACAGGCATCCTGGTCAACCTCCCCCTCGGGGCCATTTGAGCCAAAGACCACCGAGCTACCGATGCTGATCACAGCTGCATGGTGTGTGAAAACTCCAGTATTTATTTCAACTTTGTCGCTTCTTAAAATTTTTATGAAAAGAAGATGGTACACTATAGCAGGTACGTACATTCTCTTAAAGAATAATTAAGATGAAGCTGACACACAAGCAGTCCTTGATGTTTAATAAGGTAGAAGAATGATCAGGTTCAAAGACATTTTTTAAAAACTCACAATAAGCCATCTAAGCTTACTTTAATGAGAAAGAAAAAAATACAAAAAATGAAACAACAAAATACCCCCACATACCCTTTAAGTTAGAGCAACTATTGCTCTAAGATAAGAACACTTTTTTAAAGTAATACATTTTAAAAATCCCCAGCTCAGCCCCGGCGGCGTGCTTCTACAGCCACACCCTGCCCCCGCGGCAGCCAGGAGAGCCGTCCCGGGTCACCGCGCGGGCCGCCAGCTGTACTGACCGGTGGTAAATCTTCTCCTCAATGGTGCCCGCAGTCAGCAGCCTGTACACGGTCACGTGCCTCTTCTGGCCTATCCTCCACGCTCGCTCCCGGGCCTAGGGCGGAGAGAGGGTTTCAACGAGCGCCCTCCCGGATGACAAGCGCTTACTGAAAGAAATAGCCGGCTGCTTCCTCCGCCTGCCAAAGCCAAAATTCTGCCTAATGATACTACATACACCTCAGGCCCGTGAAGGAAGATAAACAGGCAGGTGATAGAGATAAGTTGAGCCACCTCTACCTGAAAAACGTGTGTTTGTAACTGCTCTCTCTTTGTGCCCCAGATACAGTGATGAACGCTACAGATCAAACTGCTGACGACTCCTCCCGCCTGTGCGGACGGACGGTGTCTTCCTCCGCGCCGAGGACTAGGCAACGACCAAGATGGGGGCTCCATGCGGAAGCTGACGGGGGCACCAAAGGCCCCTCCCAAGGGCCAGCCACTCAGCTGTCTGTCACTCGCCCACTCCTTTACCTGTGTGTCTGTGCTTGGGTTCCAGTCAGGATCATAGATGATGACTCTGTTTGCCCCTGTCAGGTTGACTCCTATGCCACCCACCCGAGTGGTCAGAAGAAACACAAATATGGATGTGTCCTAGAGTAAGACACACAACGTTTAGTATGCACATTTAAGACTAGTTTCAGCTCTTCACCTCTGTCTTTACATACTCTACACATTGAAACCTCTTCCCAATACAAAGGACGGGTTACGTCCTAGAGACTGCTGGTCAGTCAAGATGCCATCTCACAGCTTCTGTTTTTAATACCAATTATATTGGCAATATCTCAGAGTTGGCTTTTCAGGAAGCAATACACATTCTTTGTTTACACACACAGAATCCAGGAATGCCCAGAGTTAAAAGCAAAAAGTCTCCCTCTACCCGCTGCCCATCTCCATCGTAAGCAGGGCTCAGGTGGGTGAGGCTGTTCTTCCTTCCTCTGCACAGAGTAGCACTACTTGGCTTTACAGTTAAATTCACTTGTTACCTCATTGTATCTTGTAATCAGTGGCTGTCTTGAACCAATTGCAGTGGTACCATCCATCTTGAGGTAAGAATACTTTTGAGCTCTAAGGAATACTTCAAGTATGTCTAACATCTGTTTGGGAGAGGGGGTAGGGGATAAGAGTTTAAAAATCAAATACACACCTTCAGTGAAGTCCACATTTGTCTCAACAGTCACACCTTCCCCAATAGGCTTAAATCAAAAGGGGCTTCTTGCTTTGAGGCAGATAAATATAAACACTACGAGAGTATTTTTGGTATTTTCCTACTGTTGTTACAGGGCATCTAAATGAGTTAAGACCCAAACTTGCTCACATCCTAGAATCACAGGATAAACCTTTTAAAAAAGGCAACTTCTGGGCACCAACTCGAGAAAGATCCAAGCTCCCAAAGAGATTTGTAGGCTGCCACCTCAGTATCACCAGGTGAATTTGCTTTTAGAATCATTATTTTAAATTATATCCCATTTTCTTAATAACTGGTTGTAAGTCTTAAAGAGCCAAACTGTTTCTTGTATGAGGTCTGTATACTTACTTGTCTTGACTGAGAAAATAGCAATACTCGTTGACCCTGTTTGTGCCATATTTTCAACAAGGACTCAACTACTATCATTTTCCCAGAACGTTTCCAGTATCCAAACTGATCTTCTTCTAGTTCATCATCTGGAATACCTTTAGGATTCTTCGGGCCTCCAGAAAAGAGATCGGGGTGGTTGCAGATTTTTCTTAGGGCTATAAGTCCAGAGAAAATCTATGGTATAAAAGAATTATGTGCATTTGAATTACACCATGTAAAGTAAAATTCACTCGGGAAAGAAGGGAAGGATACTATTTGATATGTAACACAGATTAAAAGGTAATTCTTGAGGTGCCTGGGTGGCTCAGTCAGTTAAGCATCCACTACTGATTTAGGCTCAGGTCATGATCTTGGGGTCGTGGGAACCAGCCCTGCAAAGGGCTCTGTACTCAGCATGGAGTCTGCTTGTCCCTCTCTCCCTCTGCTCCTCCAACTCTCTCTCTCTCTCTAAAATAAATGAATATTTTTAAAAATCTTTTAAAAAAAAAGTAATTCTTCACCAGCTTCTTAGCTTCCTCCCTATTCACAGCATATTAGGAGCTAGAAGAAATCAACCTTCATCTTTTCTTGATAAGGCAAGTTTTCGAGAAACAAAAACGTTCTATTAGACCAAACATCTACTGGTCATATTTAATTGCTAATGATTTATTCTCTCTCACTAGGAAAAAAGGTATGTAATTCACAGCATATAAAAAATGACTCCTCATCTTTTATGTGAATAAAAAAATGTCATGCCCATCTAAATTTGGAGAAATCAGGCAAATGACTTAGCAAATGCATTCAAATACTACACTAGGTACCCCTCATTAAAGGTTCTGTTGTTTAACATACAAGTCAGAGGTTGAAGTTCCATCTACTTATACATTAGAATATCGGAAAACACATCTGCATGGGAAATACACAAATGGGAAAGATATGGGGGTGGTTCATGCAGCAGAAGGGCACAGGAGACCAGGAGTGCCTGCCCTCCAGGCCCAAGCAGGAGGGCATCCTTCACAGCTTTCCAAGTGTGACTCAAATCAAGCTCATGAGTACAAAAGCTCAAGGAGAAAAAGATAAACCATAAGTGAAGCCAAGGTAGCTCTAACTGGCCAACAACAGTTAAACAAATAATAAAGAAATCTGAACAAATCAGGAATGTTTCGGAACTCTCCCGATGAGTCATCTGTAACTCCTCCAGATCTATGCTTCCAGTACGGCGGCCACAAGCCACAGAAAGCTAGTCTGAGTTGAAATGTGCTGCAAATGTAAAATATCCAATTTTGGAGACATAGTTTAAAAAAAAAAAGGTAAATTATCTCATGAATAATTTAAAATTTTTGATTACATATCACAATGACATTTTAGATCAAATTAAATAAAATTCATTATCAAAATTGATTTCACCTGTTTTTCTCTTTAAAATCACACATGCGGCTTACATTCTGTATCTACAGGTCAGTGCTAATCTAGACCACCTAAGGCTTCACGACTTGAAGGCACGTGACGATAAGAACAGATTTAGGAGAGATGAATAAATGTGAATGATTTACGAGCCTCTCATAGAGGCCAGTGATAGATGAAATAAGAGACACGGTGAGCCACGGCTAACAGAACTGAAATGACTTCCTCTGGGAGAAAAAGCACGCAGACATGTTGGGACACAGGCAGCCATGCCACCGCACTCATCTCTTTAGCAACCTCTGTATATAAGCAGGGAAGCGTGTTGCGGAGAGTAAGATGCTTGCTACTCAGCTGTACCTCCCATGAGGACAGACCCAAGACTAAGGAAGTTTTATATGTCTAATAAATAAAATACAGTTTACACTTTAGGACCCTGAGGCACAAACAAACTGATTAGTTCATATGGAACTTCAAAGTATATGCTAATTATAAACCTACTACACATGCTTATTGAACAGACCTTTACCAACATCTATTACTGAGTATTGCCAATAGCTAAACTGTTACTACTTACACATTTATAATAGTAATTCTTCCTTCATGCCCCTGCTACCCCCAGCAGTCCAGGGCCACTTCCCCTGCGTTCTGCATAGGACCAGACATCCCTGCAGGGCTCACCGCTGCAGGGCTCACCGCTACAGACCCTGTGTCTAGCGCTACTCTTCTGCTAGACCACATGATGTGGGGCTCAAGTGTAACGGTGCTGCAATACAGACCAAATCAAGTGTCCGCAAATGTAACTGCACATTCTCTTACTTCTGCAAAAGCTCTGAATTAAGTGATGGTTCACACCCATGTTTTCCCTAATAGGAAACTGTGAAACATGACTAGTACTAGCTTCCTTTCCTCCCCTGCTTCCCTGCTCTATAATTCATTTCTGACCTGCATATCTCCATTGAGAATTCTGTAAACTTCTTTGGAATCAATAAAGTTTTGGTAGACTTTATGTTGCTCCTCTGTAAGACGGCAAAATAAGACCTATGGAAGAGAGGGAAAAAAAAAAAACAGAAAATTAAAAAAAAAAAATTAACAAAGTTTTCTTATCAAAAAAGCACAACGTATACAATATTAACAATGTGCCTCTTTTTTTAAAAAGCCAAAATTGTGCCCCATCTCAGAGCTAAACAAAGACACAGCCACCCCTTCTCATCGGCCCCTCCACTTCTGTCATCCATCAACCTCTTGGTCCCCACCCACTATCCCAACAGTCCCTGAAGATTGGCTTCCTTCCCACAACAAAGTTCAGGACCAGGTGCCCAAGCCCTCCTCCATCCTAGCCTCCAAGCGCTCAGACTGTCTCACGGCCCATGCCCCTCACCCACACTTCACTTCAGCACACCTGACCAGGGACCCTACCCTCGCTTGACTTGCCCCCTTTCCTGGAGGTCAAAGCACAGGTCCACAAGTTTACCAGACCTGTCCATCCTCCCAGCCCAACTGTGCCTGTTACTCCATGTCAGAACGTTCCTGACTTTCTGCCCTCAATCCTCCTCTCCTTCTTCATATCCACTCTGTTCCTTGGCTAGTCATAAACCCAAGACACATTTTCCATCAGCTACCCCTCTGCCACCTACTACATCTGCCTTGTAAACTTCCACATGAAGACTGACTCAAACGGCTGCCTTCGGCTCACGTCATAATCCCAGGGTCCTGGGATCGAGCTCTTCATCGGGCTCCCCGCTCAGGAAAGAGTCTGTTTCTCCCTCTCCGTCTGCCCCTACCAGCACCCCCACCCCCGCCCCACTCACGTGGTCTCTCTCACACTCTCCCTCTGTTTCAAATAAATAAATAAAAATCTTAAAAAAAAAAAAAATGGACAAAACATCAAAGACAGAAACTGAAGCTATCAGTCATGATTCCCTAATTTTCACCCCCTAAAATTTATCTACTTTATCCACCTCACTTTGTTTTTTTTATTTTCAGGGGAACAGCTAGCTCCCTGTTTGGGAACTGGGACAACCCTCTGACCTTCATACCAGATCTAAAACCCTCTCCTCTTCCTCTGGACGGTGCTCCACCACCTAAGACTCTCTAAAACCTGATGGGGGAAAACTCCCTAAAAGGATTATGTGTAATCACCATCCCCACATCCTCACCTTCCAGCCTCTTCTGGTCCCAGCACAAGCCTGGAGGGCATATCCACTAAGAAAGTGCTATGGACAAGCTCACTGATGACTTCCTAGCAGCGAGCCACACCGAGTCCCTAGGCCTCATGCTTCCACTTCCCCTAACCTACCTCCTGCCTTTCTGCCTAGGCCTCCTGTCCTCCCAGCCAGCCCCTCCTGATACAACAACACTCCAGCTTCTCTCTTCTCGTTCTATGTATGCGCCTTGGGCAGCCTCATCCCAGCTCATAACTTTCACACCTTCCCTGCTCTGAGGTCACAACTACATCCCTGCCTAGAACTCTCCTCAGAACCTGAGACCCACCTATAACTGGCTTTTGGGCAGGCAGATGTGCTGTGGACACTTCAAACAACTTGAATCAACTCACAACTATCTCTTCTATGCTCTGTCCTTTTGAAGTGTCTGGCAGCAGATCCATTCCAGCATCTAAACAGGAAACCGGGAAGCACTTGCCAGCCCCACACCCTCCACAGCTCAGGCCCATTCCCCCCCACCCTGCCCCCGTAGATTCTGGAAGGACCGTCTAACTCATCCCTTTGCCTCTATTTTCCTTCCCCTACAATGCTTTCATATGCTGCCTGAGTCATCTTTTGAAAATACGAATCTGAGTATTTCTAATTCCTGATTTCTTAAATTTGTATTTCAGTCTTTAAATACAATGGCAACAGAGAAAAGCCTTTCCTCTCTTAACCACAAGGTTAACTGAACTAATTATTCACCAGATGCTTAGTGTCTGCAAATCACTGTTTTAGATGTTATGTGGCACTTTAAGGTGGGTAACACGAAGTCCCGATCTCAAGGAGTTCTAGTGAAGAGCCTAGTGGGATCTTACAATTTGTGTGTGTGGGAAATCTAGGTGGTGGGGTGGGAAAACCTCCAGGGAGAGGGAACATCACATGCAAATGGAAAGACAAATGGCACATGTTTGGAAAACAGGAACTGTTTCCAAGCCATTTGCCTTGGCTGCCATGTGGATTACAAAGAAGAGACATTCTGGGACTCCATAACGAAAATAAATTGGTGCAAAGAAGCTAAATCAGGATTCTTGATGGGAAGAGGGACATGAAGGTATGTCAGCAGGAAGAGGAGCCCTGGAAAAACTAAGCCAGCGATGCTGTGCGATACTGACTGGAGTGGAGAGTGCCAGTGGCCGGGAGGCCAGTCAGACACTGGCTGCACTAACGTACGAGGATGTGGAAAAAGAAGCGAGAGCATGAAAAAGGACAAAACGGCACAGCAACCGATGGATTTGGAATTAGCCACAGCACAGAGCGCTGTGGCCTGAGACACTGGCGGGGAAAGGGAGACCTGTAAGGGGAATGCTGAGATCAAGGGCTGACTTTGGAAATGAGTTTGAAGGGAGGGAAGAGGTGGGGATGAAGGTACCCTTGGTGACAGATCTCCAAGATCCTTTATAGTTTCAACACAGAATCTACAATGTACTTACTGTTAGATGTTGAAAAGAGGGTACAGTCATCTGTTGAGGTAACAGAACACTAGGATGAGCTTTAAAAGGATGCCCCTTTTACAACCTAAGTCAGATGACATCACTCCTTGGCTCAGTCTCTCCCTGTGACCTGCCTCCTCACTCACAGTAAAATCTGTGAAAGCCCTGGTGACCTGGCCGGCTAACTGACTTCTTTCTCCAAGTGCTCGAATCCTTCCTGCCCTCAGGCCATACTACCCTCTTTCCGGGTCACTGGAGGCATCAACACCCTTCTACTTCCACCGACCTGGAACGCTCTTCTTCTAAAAACCCCATGATTCGCTTCTTTTACCTTCTTTAGGCCTCTGCTCAAATGTCTGTTTATCAGAGAGGAGACCTCTCACCATCTCTTCTAAGAAGCCCACTTCCCCAAATCCTCGCCCTACCTACCCCATCCCCCTGACTCTGCTCAGGGTTTCCTCCCCATTACTGCTGCCTGCCAGGTGGCATGTGTGTCTATGACTGTCTCCCCTCCTCAAGAACGAAGGTGAGCTCCAGGAGACCAAGCAGTTGCTCTGTTCACCACTATCTCCCAGGAACATGCCTGGCACCTCAGATTTGTGGCATGAATGAGTTGGGGGTTTGAAGAAAATGGAGGAGTTCAAAAGTGCAGCTGCAGGAATCTATGTGTAAATAGGAGAGAGACCACAGCCTGTGACTAAGGAAGAGTCTTGCTGAGGGCAGATGCCACAGCAGGCTCCCCTGCCCCATACAGGTGTATACAGATAGAAACCGACTGCCGTGAGCACCAGCGACCACACCTGTTAGCCTCACCAATTCTGTGTGCGAAAAGCAGAATGGAGGGACAGGTATGCCCACATGTTAGGAGTGGGTTGGTAACTCCTGGATTTACAGACCTGTTCATTTTTATCTGGCAAAGACAGGCTCATTTTGACATCTGACTTCATTCTCCGCAGCAGGTATGGATTTATGGTATCTCGTAAGACACATGCACATTTATAAGCAGTTTTAACCTTTAAAAAGAGAAAAGGGCAAACAATTACTTATGTTTAACAAATGCATTTGTTCTTACCTCTCAACTGATTCCAATGCTAAAAAAAAATTTTGCAATGACCTATGGTTATACATAATTGGCTGGAAATGGTTGGAAATATTAGGATAAGTTCCATATACTCCAGAAGGTGGTACCTTTCCAAAGGTATCATCAGTTAAAAAACTTATTACCAAAATATACAACAAAAGAATGGGTAATTTTGTGCCCAATTCCTCCTCCATACTTTGCTTTAACTATTATTATTATATTGTTAGACCCTAAAGGAGAGATTTTTTTGGTTCTCGACTACCCTCTAGAGAAAAAAACTGCTTTCAAATGAATCTCTGCTTATAATCTTGCATTCTCCAAAAGCTACAAAGGAACTGCTGCTCTGCAAGTCTGAAGATCAAACGCTAACTCTGGGGGAAAGCTGCAGCTATGGGAGCAACCAGATAATAAGCAGAGATTACTGCCCACTGGGGACTCAGGAGAGTAAGTTCAAGAAAAGCCCTATGATCCCAGAAATGAAAGGTCACTCTAGCCTGAGCTGGAGCATATGGTTCTGTAATGGAGCATAGCCACATGAGATGGGTATTAACTGTATGGAGAAAAACAAAGACCCACAGCTCAGAAAACACTCCCTCTGCAATTCACTTAAAGGCAAACAAAGAATTCAATAAATTATTGATACTTAAAAAAAAATTCTAAATAGGCTTAACAACCTAGTAAATTAGTATTTAATGGAACAAGAAAAATTCTAACCAAAGTCTAACAAAATTAGCTGCAAAATGAATGAAAATAAAAAGAGCCTGAACGTTAACACATACAGAAAAATTCATGTTAAAAAATTAACTTAGGGGCACGTGGGTGGCTCAGTCGGTTAAATGTCTGCCTTTGGCTCAGGTCATGATCCCAGGGTCCTGCTCAGCGGGGAGCCTGCTTCTCCTTTTCCCTTTGTCCCTCCCTGCCCCGCTCATGCTCTTTCTCTCTCATTCAAATAAATAAATAAAATCTTTAAAAAAAAAATAACATAGTGAAAAACATTTTAAAAGACCCTAAGAATACCTCAATCAAGTATGTATACATGTATGCGCATGTACGTGTGTTCTCCTTGTGTGTTTGTGAGTACATACATAGAAAAAACAGGATTTACTTGGAATAGCAGACAATAACAAACAAGTTCAATTAATCAACAACTTTTAGTTACAGGTAATCTCATAAATGTATCATTCAGACACTGATTAAAAATTACCCTTAAGATGATGATCAGGTACATATTATGGTTTGTAATACAGAGACGATAAATTTCAAAATTTAACGTGACATTACAGTCCCACCAAGGAAGCAAGTACACTGTTAAAATTCTTCCTAAAAATATACACAAAATGTTAAGGAAACTATCTCCACATCCCCTCCTCTACTCATATATTTCTCCTACAGAAGCACGAGCGAGCTGGATGATGATGCTGGAAAACCAGGGCTGAGTTGGTGAGTAGCCTGGCCGCTCATTCCCGCTTTCTCCTGCCTGCCCACCCCCTCTGCAGAGTTCTCCTTCCACCACCCCTCCCTGTTCTTGGCCCACTGTGGTGAACAGAACTTGGGTCTGTTTTTCACACCCAACTCTCCTCTGAGGAAGAACTAAAACTCTGGAATATGTTGGGGATAGGAGAGCAAGGAAGACTAAAAAACCCAATTTCAGCCTTGATGTTCAGCCACGTTCTCAGTCCAACTTTCCTAGGCAATCCTGTGCTTCAGGCAATAAAGCTGATTCTATATTTCCTTCCCATCTGCCTCCCTGTCTCTCTGACTACACACACGGTAGGGATCCAACTGCATTTCTCTTAACTATCCCTCCCAACCTCCCAGTGCCATGGAAAATGGAGACCAACTGAGCATGTCTATGTTTCCTTCCTATTCCTGACAAAGCGGAGTGATAATTACTCACCAGTTCTGCCTTTTCCAGAGCTGACGGACCTTAGGCCGGTCACCAAACCAGAGTCTCAATAAGCCTTGAGCAAGAAATGAGGAGGTTCTTTTCAGTTCTAAAATCTAAGCTTAACATGCAAAGCCAAGAAGCAGGCCATATTCTTCACAATTAATGTTCTTCTCCCTCATCTTCCTCAGCCTAGCAGAGTCATCTCTCCCCCAGGAAGCCTTTCTTGACTCCCACGAGCTCTGATATTAGATATCTCCCCTGATCGTAGTCCTCATTACCCTGTACTATAATCATCCTACTGGACTGAGAATTCAAGGGAAGGTCCTGGTTGCCAGCCACCTCTCACCATTTTAGCCCTAGCCTGATACAATAAATATCTGCTAACTGATGATATTCTTGGGATTCAGTAACTCAATGGCAACCATGGACTTAAAAAAGCAAATATAAAAGCAACAGCTCTGGGGCGCCTGAGTGGCTCCGTCAGTTAAGCGTCTGCCTTCAGCTCAGGTCATGATCTCATTGTCCTGGGATCAAGCCCCGTGTCGGGCTCCCTGCTCAGTTGGGAGCCTGCTTCTCCCTCTGCCTGCCACCCCCCTACTCATGCTCACTTCTGTCTCTCTCTCTCTCTCAAATAAATAAAATCTTTAAAAAAAAAAAAAAAGTTCTGCTCCCAAAGACCTTATAACCTACAAAGGGAAAACAGGTAAGTACGCAGATTTCTAACACAAGGACCTCAAGGAAAAAAGAGACCATGTTTATAGGGTCTCCAAGTCTCTCCATACAAGTGATTTATTCATTCCAAAGGAAGTGGTTAATTCGAAGAGTTTAGAAATCTAGTAAATACCACCTCACCCAAGTAGTCAGACACCACCAACTGTCACCACCCATGAAGGATAAACCAACAGCATGTGCCTCCTGAGGTGAAGCACCAAGAAAGACAAGTCACAGAGAATGGAACACAAACCCAAAGTGAGGCACATTCTACAAAATACGAGGCCTGTAGTCTGGAAAGTCACGGAAGGCAAAACAAAAATAGAGGAACAGTTGCAGATTAAAGGAAGACTAAAGAGACAGAGAAACTACTGGAAGAATTGGCAAAACGTGAATGACTACAGACTAGACCTCAGAGTTATACTGTGTTAAATTTCCTCCTGATTTGGATGTTTTTACTGCGGTTATGTAGAGGGATGTCCTTGTTCTTAGGAAATACACACTGAAGGATTTGGAGGAAAGGGACATAATGTCTACAACTTGCTCTCAGATAATTCAGGAAAAACAAACAGTATAAATTTGTGTGTATGTGTACAGAGAAGAAGGGAAGGAAGGAAAGATAAAACAAATGTGGCAAAATGTTAGCAGATGCTAATAACTGGTAAATCTAGTAAAGAGTACAGGAGTTCTTTTTATAATTCTTGCAACCTTCTATTAAGTTTGAAATTATTTCAAAATAAAAATTTCTAAAAGAATGGTATAAATGAAGGACAGTAGGGATTCTGTGGAAGAACAGGGGCTCTTATAAAAGTTAGTTATAAGTCATTCCATCTCAAAATGTAAAAGGTGTTAAAATGATTTTTGACAATCCCCTAATTTTATAGGTCTAAAATTTTTTCCCTAAGTGTTTTTGAACATGTAAATGTCTCTTTTGGTGGAAGGTTTTATTTTTGGCTCAGTCACGACCTGGCGTGTGCAGGCCCCGCCTGAGGGCTGTGCCCCTCACCACGGCTGAGGCCTGCCTCCACATGCCACAAACTGCCCTCAGGTCAGCCTCCTGATGTTCCTGTCTGTGACAACCCCACTCTACTAGTCACCGAGGTCTAAAGCCTCAGGCGTCAACTGTAGCAAGCTCACCACCTCCACCCCATTTCCTTTATCTTAGCGGTCCCCACATCTTGTTTGTTCTACGGAAAAAGATGCCATTTGGAACTTTTGCTCCCCACCTTCTTTCTCAGAACCACCACCCAAGTCCAGGTCCAGGTCCTCACCACCCTTACCACCTTCACCCCTAACAATTCCTGGAGATCCCTCAAAGCTAGCCTCGGTCCCATCACCACCTGCAGCCTGAGTGACCCTCAAAGAGCAGCCATCTTTCAACCTCCCGCTCAGACACCATTGGTGGCTCTTTGCTGCCTGAGAGCCTCTGCCTCCCTTTCAAGGCCCCCATTTCTGGCATCCACACCTTCCCGGCTACCTCACAAGCATCTCCAGGGCAATCAGGCATGTCTCTTCACTTTGGCCCATGGCCACACAATACGGCAGTGTTCACACCACTGCCCTAATCTAGAATGCCTCCACTCTTCTTGGCCTGTTTTACCAGAATCGGGTTAAGGGACATTTAAGTGTTGCATTAAGTCCTCTCTGAATAACTCAATCCTCTCTGGCTTTCCCTTTTCTAAGTTTTTACACTATCTTATAAGATATACTAAATTATATAGTGTACAGAACTGATTCATTCTTGCTTCATAATTTCTGACTGGTTTTGAATACGTTTTTTTAAAAACTCATCTGGAAAAATATGAGCTCTCAAGCAAAAATAATTTTGTGATTTTTGGCAGATACCAGTTTATAAGCTTGGCCATTTCCCTTATATTATGAATGACTTGGCTACAAAGTATAGTATTAAGTAGGAACAGTTTAAATATTAAAACGCCTAGAAGTGTTAGCTGCCTACTACGTTACCTGCACCGGGGAGGCATTTGAATATCCCCCCATGGTGATGGGGACTGAGAACTGCTCCATGAATACAGGCAATGTGCCTAACTTTCCTGGGAAGATGAAGTCAAAGAGCGACCACAGCTCCCGGAGGTTATTTTGCATTGGTGAGCCAGACAAGATGATGCGATGAGGGGTGCGGAACTATTTGGGGAAAGAAAACACTTTTTGTTAAATTCACTTTTCAAGAGATGATTACCATCCCTACCCCAAAATATGCCCACACAATCCTGGTTATTTAACATTCTTACATATCATTTTAATAATCTCCAAAATGTAGACATTTTATGCAATACAGAAAAAATAAAGAGGGAAGAATTTTTCTTATTGTTCAAGCTGAAAACTAGGGATGAGAGTTGGATTTGGTTACATTCTAACAACTGACCCCTACAAGAGACAGTCAGTAATGTGAAAAATTAGAATTTTTAAAACCACGATTATGGACAAGAATAAAGAATTTTCTGCATTAAGGCAAAATGTGTATTTAAAATTCCTTATGCAGAGGCACAAGAGTCAATAAGTGTGTTACCAAAAGCAGAGTTTATTCTCAATTGAATACTATTCTCCACCTGGAAATCTCCCTTGCTATAAAAGGTCATACCTGTTTGCAAGCAAGAGTGACAGCAGCGTTGGGATTTCGAATTTTGTGTCCCTCGTCCAAGATCACGTAGTGCCAGTCATGCCTGCTAATGTCATCTTGCATCAGCCGAATGTAGGAGTAAGAAGTGATCAAAATGCCATGACAATGAGCAATATCTCGAATTAGTTTCTCCTAAAATGATAAAATGGTAAAGCCAGTTTTAAATAAGCTCATTTAAATAAACTAAATGAGCATGATTCTTTAAATAGTATCCTTTCGACAATGTAATCTAATGCACTTTTAAAATATGTATACAATCACAACACATACAATTACAATTATACATTATCAGCACTGGAAGTTTATGTTTCATTAATCTGTAACTGGTAAACACTGACCACTAGATCTACTATTAAGGAGGAGGGCCCTCAAAAGAAAAGTAGAAAAAGTTATAATAGGTAAACACTTACCCAATATTTATTTTTTTAAAATACCCTCTGTGTCAATTCTCGTTAAACTTAAAACAACAAGATAGATGGGAAATGATTTATTATTTTAAAACCAGAAAAAGAAAATGAGAGAAAAGCCAGGGAGACCAGAAAGACAAATCCAGGCGCTCTACTGATGCTGAACATGAATTCCAGGAGGAGAGAATAGAAAAGGATACAAAAACAATGATTTTTTTAAAAGATAGAAAAAAATGCTGAGGAGAAACAGGAGTCTATAGAGCAAAACGTAATGGAGTGTCAGGGAGAAACACTGAAAAGAGACCTATCCCTAGGAATACACCTACTAGAATTCCAAAAGTAAAGAGAAAATGCTATAGCTTCTAGTCAGAATAAAACAGAAGAAGATTCCCTTCAAAGGAAAAAGACTCCACCTGAGCTGGGCATCTCTTCGGTTATACTGAACTGTCAAAAGCCAAGACACAAACTTTCCATTAATTCTAGGGGAAACACTCTGACCCCGGAATTCTGCACTGATCCAAACTAGCCGTCATGCTTGACAGAAAAAAATTAATTCCACCTCCAGACAGGCATAAACAGAAAATAAAGAACCAGAGAGAGGCCAGGTATAGTACACAATATATCCAGCCAGGTATGGTCACTAAAAGAACACAGTCCCTTTCCAAGGGCAGAAGAAAGTGTGCCCGGAACACACGGCACCCTGCAGAACAGCAGACAGTGGCGCTCCCAGACCCAGAATGCTCATCACAGACAGAGCACTCCCAGCAACTCCCTGAAAAAGGACAGGGGTCCTTATGAACCCCTGGTTTCCAGAGGGGGAAACTGTAATAATATACCAGGTCATACAGCTGGTAAGTGGTGGAGTCATGATGTGAACGTAGACAGGCAGCTAACTCCAAAGCTAGTATTAACTAAATATCAGGCAACGCTGCCTCATACTTAACGGTGAAAGAAAAAAAAAAATTTAAAGGAAAATTACATGTAATACGTACGCCAGTTCTTTAAAATATTACAGGTATCCTCTGCTTTTACAAAGTTCAGTTAGCTTCTTCACTTTTACAAAAGACCTACATTAGTACCCGGTTTTGCCGACTAAAAGAAAGCCAAAGAGGATTTTTACTTTTATGAAAAAAGGTGAAAAGCAAAAACAGTGTTCAGTCTTTGTTTCGCAGCGAGCCATTATAAGAGGCAGCCCACGCCCCGAGCATGAGAGGGGCGCCACCAAGCTTCTTCCCTGGGAACTACACTGGGCATCTGGGCAGCAAGCGCCATAGCTTTGAACTGGATCTCTAAGTATCTATGCATTATCTCGATTTATTTTGTGCATGTTAGCAAGATGTATCCAAAGGTACCAGAGAAGCCTCAGAGAGGTTACTGTTTGGGTCCGGGAGCGCTCAAGCACTTTTCCATATAATTATTGGTAAGTGCTTCTCTAAGCCGTTTCAGGGTACGAAAAGTTTTATAGGAATGCTCCACTTTTGGACAGCAGGGAAATCTGTATTAAAACAGTAAGTAAATGTTAAAACATTGCTTTAAAAATTAATGAAACCATTAAGAATAAATCTAAAATAGAAAAAGGGATATATTTTATTTACTATATTTTTAATATGATATATATATTTAAGTGTCACTGTATATCATTTAAAATGATATATATATTTGTCACTGTATTCTAGTTTAGTTTAACAAAATCTTTTTTTTTTTTTTAGATTTTATTTATTTGACAGAGAGCGAGCGAGCGAGCACAAGCAGGCAGAGCGGCAGGCAGAGGCAGAGGGAGGAGGAGGCTCCCCGCCGAGCAAAGAGCCCAATGTGGGACTCGATCCCAGGACCCCGGGATCATGACCCGAGCCGAAGGCAGCCGCTTAACCGACTGAGACACCCAGGCGTCCCTAGTTTAATAAAATCTTGAATAACAACAGAAATACGTGTACTAAAAATCCTGCCCTGTGCAAGGGTAGAAAGGGACAGAGGTGACAGACACTGTCTGCTTTTTAACTGTGAAAGAAAAACAGGTTGGATTATATTTGTAAAAAAACAAGCCCACCTACTGATCCATAGCTGCTACTTCCACATGAGTATAAGAAAAGAAACAGATGGCAGAACTGTCAAACCATTCTAGGGGGAAAAAAGTAATAGAAAATAGAAAAAAATCAGGAAAACAGAAAATACAATCACTGGTTTCAGACTAAATGTACCAGGAGTCTCCCCAATGACAGTGGGTTATTAGCAGCGAGACTTTCCAGTGGGTACACACGGCTCAACCCTTAGACCCAAACAAGCCTGGCACTGAAAGCTGAAAATATGGGAATTACCCAAGAAATGCAAACAGAAACGCGGCAGGATTAGAAATACAAATAGCAGACAAAAGGAACTGAATAGAAAAAAAGAGGGACATTTTATATTTTAAAGGAGACAACGCACACTGGAGAAGGAGCCACGCACCTTCACCTACCAACGAGCCCCGCACCAAACCAGGGGCACAAAGCCCTCACAGCTGTGCTGACGAAGCAGGACATCCACAGCCTGCAGGGGACCCGGCACAGCTTCCCAGAGTTTGACACACCAAAAGAGAGAAAGTAAGATTAAAGAAAACAAGAGGTCAAAAATTAAGATACAAATGATCTGAGCACCACCATCCCCAAGCTCCCTTTAATAGCTATCATCACTTTCTGACCACACAAAGAATACTCATCACACACCACTGAGGCTAAAATCAGGCTGAGCAGTCAGTCAATGCAACCTGCTAGAAAAGGAAAATGAGAGAATAAGATAAAAACAAAACTCAGTGGACCCTAAAAAAATAAAACTGGTAGAACCAAAAAAGCATAAAACAAAATAGCTCACTAAAAAAATCAAACAAAACAAAGATCTGTCAAGTCAGCCCAAAGAGCAGACTCAGACGCAGAGTGTGAGAATGTCAAAAGAGCACAACCCAGATGTAGACACTACACAAATGTGTCTTCTCACCACTACCACTAGTGAGCTAATGCCAAAACCCTGAACACTTTGACAGAGGACAACTGTTAAAAAAAAAATAAAGTACCAAAATGGGCCCAAGAAAAATGAGACAAACTGGTCAGACCAATTACTGAAGAACTTGAAAAAGATGGTATGCTCTTCTCACCAAAAGTCAACCAAACCCAAAGGGCTTCATGAGCAAAGTAGGAATCCATCCTGTTGTTTAACCTATGTCAAAATGCAGGAAAAGACAGGATGCATTTCAATTCATTACTATAAGGCCAACAAAACCCTGTTTTCAAAACTAACAGACACAACACACTTATACATGTACTCCCTAGCAGAGATCCATTACTTATAAATAAAACCTAGCTGTATATTAACCTAATAAGGCTCATCACAGGAATATAAGAGCGAAATATCAAGACACCTAATGCAATAGTTCATGAAATCAATTTTACAAATTTTAAAAATTCAACGTCTTCAAAAATGATTTTAATATGTTAATAAACTAGGACTGGAATATTTTTTTAACTAAACAGTTATAAAAGGGCATAATAAGAGCCAAAAAAAATTTTTGAAAGAGAAAAACAAAGTGGGAGAAATGACCTTCTCATGTCATAACACACTCAAAACTTCCAAGTTCATAAAACTGCTTTAAGAGAACAACTACAATACCCGGTGAGTATTAAAGGTTCAACAGGGAGAGCTGTATTATTATTGTGACTACTATTTTGCTGTCTTCCTATTCACAGTTTTCAATGCCTGCACAGTCCTACATGGAAGACCACACCTGACTAACCATTTCCCAATCCTGTACCTTACGGTGAATGCACAGTAAAAACCTCAGGGCTCACAGCTTTCCAAACACACAGACAGGTTTCTCCTAGGACTCGAATCCCTCCCCTTCACCCTGACTACACTGCTCATCCTCCACCACTGGCCCCCTACAGCTACCAGTGCCCATGAAGAAAAGTGGGCTGTCCAAAGACATACTGCTCTACCTCGAACGCCCCATCCCACGAGTCCTGTGACTTTCAGAAGCCAGAGCTGATGCTAAGAGCTCTTCTGCATCTCAATTTTCCACTGAGACTGGGGACAGGCAGCTGCCACAACTCTACCCCCATTTTCCCCATCAGGAGAGCAGTGGCTGCTAGAACTCATGAAGCAGCAAAGACTCGAGAAGGCAGCAGACCGAAACAGAGAATGTCCGTGCCCAACTCCCCCCTAGACCTGGAGCTCTGTGAACACACAGAGACAAGAAGGGGATGAAAACAATTACCAATGTTTGGGGGTTCACAACCAGAGGGGGTCAAATTACCACCCACGTTTATAAAATGTCCGCTGGGTCGTAGCCAAATCCTACAAATGTGGGTCCACTTGCTCGAGACCCTGACCTCCTATAACTGCCGGACACAAAGACTCGCCATGGCCATTCCCTCAGCCCCTGCCAAGGACTGCCACCCCGAACTGGATTCTGGGCGTCACTTCACCACAGGAGAACAAAGGAGATGCCAAGCCTCTCAATACACACCACTGGCACTATGGGCACCTTCTGCTGCATGTTTAATAAGGAATAAAGTTTATTTGGAAAATTCTGTAATGTTAAGCCACAGAAATACACAATTTCTACCATATTCAGAAAGATGTATGATGATGAGTAAGAATCAAAAAGACACTTTTATAAGAAGCATAAGAAAAAATTTTTTAAATGTCCTATTGAAAATGTAACTTCCAAAAAAAAAAAAAAGAAAAGAAAATGTAGCTTTCACGTAACAGCCACTGGGTGAAAAACACCACGTAAGACTATTTGTTTTCACCTGATTCAATCTCAGAATTCTATAACGGCCTAGACTGGAGTTTCAATAATGGCGAATTGTTGAATATTATGGACGTCTCTATCCAAACACTTAAGACAAATCATCTCGGGCGGTTTCAAATTAAAAGCTTGTAAAATATGTAACCTCTCCTAGTTTTTGCAATTAATAGGGTACATCTGCAATTAGCCTGACTTACTGAATGCAGTGCTGTTGTCATTAAAAGATGTCTGTGAAAGTGGTGCTGTTATTATGGAGGCTCAGGAGACCAATCCCTCCTAGAGGGCAAACAGTGGACTGGTAGAAAACAACAGCCATAAATCACACTGTCAGGCAGCGGGGAGAGCGGAGTGGAGCACAGGCACATGAAGGCCATTCACGGTAAACACAGCACGGCAGCTTCCCAGGCAGGATTTACTGCACCTGTAATTAATTAAAATTTCCTTCAAGCTAAATCTTTAATAAACAAGGATTTGTGCTGACAATGAAGAAAAAAAGGGCTCCAGCAACAGAATTTTACAATATACCTCACAGAACAAGCATAGCATCTATCATTTCTTGTATCAGGTGTATATACCGTCTCTGAAGTTAATAGGAATTACATCACTTTGTGTTATAATTTGTGTACCTGGAATGGGTCTGAAATATTTAGGATGCTTGAGGGACCATGTGGCCCTTTTCTACTTTAATTTTTATGTTTTTTCCTGACTCCCTTCCAGCTCTTTAAAAAGCCAAGTCCTTTGACTCTAGTGTTCCAGAAAAACGGGCCTTTTTAAAGAACATGTGATGGCAGTTTCATCAAACAGCCATGTTTTCCTGTGGTTTGTTCTTTAATCACAACTTGTGTTTCACAAAAAGAATTTTAACATACTATTTCATTGTTTCCATTTGGGGCCAAATGCATCTGGATGTGAGAGGAAAAGGTCTAGATGGGAATGCCTATGAACATGTTTGATAAAGCAAGTGTGAACCTTCAATCTAGCAAGTATTTATACTGAGCCAGTCAGAAACAGCAGCACATCTTTTCTTTTGACTACTGAAGAAGAATGGGTCTACAGCATTCTTTGTTTCTAATAGTAAGGATTACCTGAGTAAACGTTACATGCCGAGGAAGACACTAAGCTTCTTGGGCATATCTATTATCTCAACAACTCTTCACAAAATTACCAAAAAATACTCATTTTTTGGAGATCAATCTGGGCTCAGAGAAGCTAAGTGATTTGCCCAAGGTCACAAAGCTGTAAGATTCAAACCCTGGTCTGGTAAAGACAAAAGCTATGCTATTGTTGCATTTCCCTCCAAATGCCACGAGTTTGTCAAAATGAAATAAAACTCTTTGAATTATCAAAAATATTCCACAGAATTACTGTATCTGTAGGATACAGCAGGAAAAGGTGGGAGAGACAAAGTGACAACTGTTTCAGAATATAAGCAAGAAATTTCTCATTAAATATCTTCCAACAAATGGAAAAAAAGGGTCCTTAATAATTAAACAAACTTCGTAACACTGTGCTAAAGATGCTACCACCCACTGTGAGTTATGGCGTAAGTACCACAAAACTCCCTTCTTTCCTTATCTTTTCAGACATTTTCTCTCCCCAAGAAAATGGCTAGCTTTTCAAGGTCAGTTAAAAACACCATATCCATTTTTTGGAGCCCTAACAGCCTCAAATATCGGCAATGTCATGTTTATAGTTACTCAACAAATGTGTGTTAACTAACTCATTTTTCAAGTTTCTCTATGTTAGAAAAAAGGGATCACAAAACATAATGAGAAAAGGAAAAATCTTAGATTCCTATGAAATGAGATTTCAATTGACCATTAAAAGAAGATCCAGAAGACTGAAAATGTCTTTATCTGATTTGATTGTTCAATTGAAATACCAGCCACATATTTTTCTGCATGGTTGCTGGGTACACATTTGATAATTCTAAATTACGCTGTCAATCAAAGAGTAATTGTTAACAAAGATAATACAGGGTCACGTGGTGAGAGGTGGGAAGCTAAAAGGCAATGTAAGGAAGAAGAATGACGGATGCGTTCCATTCAGAAATTGATCATCTGATGCCTGTGCTCTAAATGAAATTTTCAAAATTTTATGTCATATCAGTTACAACAAAGACAATCTACTTGAATGATAAGCAGAACAATTCTTGAATCAGTACTTTCAAGTTTTCTAAAGAGAAATTCTCTTCTCTTCCATATTTTCTCCAGCACTGAATGTCCCTATGCCAGAGCACCATTATCTGGACAGGCCTGTGGGCACAGAAAGCTCCCCCATGGAGAAAAAGAATCCCAGCTGGTAAGGATAGAAAGGAAGTCAGGCATTAGATCCTGGGTTAGAGATCAGACAGACATTGAAAGAATATTTGAGATATGAATTTAAAAAACATATTTAACTGCAATCTAACACATTATCTGCAAGTCAACAGGTGTGCAGGGGTGGTGACAAAGATCTTCATGAACAAATATTAAAAGGAAGGAGCAAAGGTATCAAATGTCACTTTGGCGTTTGAATCGAGCAGCTGGAGTTCTGATCTTGTAGTGTTACTAACAAGGTCTATGCAAAGGATTTAATGTTTAATTTTCAATATCCTCATCACAAATAAACTGATATTAACAATAATAAATAATAAACTGTGTTTCTAAGTTGAAAGTATGGTTTGTAAGATGTAAACGAACATCTTTTTGGTCTTTTGCATAACAACTTACATCTTTAGAGATCTGGGATTCTTTATAATGGAAAAGAAACAGTAGAGCTAATTAAGAGTCAGAGGAAAAACACGTCTACTGCTTTTCCTCAAAAGTTAAATAAGAAACTTCAAGTTAAGGTCCTTAACAAATTGTAAAGCATCAAAAAAATTATGAAAAATCACACGTATACATGTGTTTGTGTGTGCAAAACAACCTCAGAAGATGGAATCACTGCAAACAAAAGTGAAATATCTATTCTCTAAAGTTCTGCCCTCCAAACAAGGAAGCAAAGCACCAACAGAGACATTTCATTTACATGAAGATAGTTTTTCGGGTTATAATAAAAGAGGAAATGCAGGTAAGCTATGATAAAGGTGAAAGTGAATATATACCCCTTAGTAACCCAAAAGAAAATAAAAAGATAAAGAGAACATATGAAAAATGTGCCCTTTAAAGAAAAACATCAAGCAATGAATCCTGCTGGATTTTGCAATACAAAACATTAATGTCAACAGACGATGGAAGTGATAAAAAGGCATCAAAAATGTTTTATAAGGGTGTCAAAAAGATAGTTACAATTTAGTTTTGACTAGAAAAACAATCGAAATGGCTATTTTCATGCTGTTAAAAATCACTGTTTTGTTTCATTTTGATCACAGCATTAACCCTACTTCATTACTTTAACTCAGTTTGGTCTTCATTTATCATTTAAAATTCAGGACAAAGTTGGTTTATACTTTATACAAAGTCAGTATAAGCCAAGATTCCACCTCACCAAACTTGAGCTACCAAATTATAGATACTTCTAATTCACTTCTATCGAAAGTTCCACTTACTCACAATCGTGAATAAAATGGGAGTTTGGACGAAAGGGGTACTGGGCGCAACTCCAGAAACAATGGAGTTCAGGGGCTCACATATGTCTAACTCAGTGAGGCAAACATTCAGCAGCTCTTTCAGGCATGCTGCTCTTGTGGGGGTACACGAGAGCTCCCTCAAGAGCTCCAAAGACTTGGGAAAGAAAGAACCCATAACAAACTACCACTTCATCTCAAAAAAGTAACCTGCAAACCACAGGGAAGAAGTGTAATTATTAGCTATTCAGCAAACGCTATGGGCACTGTACACAGCTTACAGTCTGGATGGTCAAAGCTGAGAATTAAAAAAGCATAATACAATCTCTCTATGCTACCCATTTGAGCCCAAATAAACCTCCTTTTTAATCATGTGACTAAAACTACAAATAATTGAAGACATCCAACTTTCAAAATATAGCGGTTATGCTTACGTGATGACCAAGGATTCAGAGAACACAAAGCAATTTAACTAAAAAACAACAATACAAATTAAGAAATTCTCATAATTGTAGAGGCTGTTCCTTCGCTCATTAAAAATATGTTGAAAAGCATGTTAAATGCATGTACTTACCAATAATGAGTTATTACATTACACTTTCCTAAAACTGTGGAAAGCCACTAATGGCCCAAATCCGACTACTTAACTGTTCTGTAAGCTCCCCGTGTATGGTCCCACTCATGCTAGCAGGCTTGTGGTACCTAGTCTGTGCCCAGTTGTGTCCTGTTGGACAACAAACACGTCTCAAGGCACTATGAACTGTAGAATGATAAAGCCTACACTAATTGTTTTGAAAACACAAAGCTCTAAATTAAATCAGTAACAGTAAGTTAATGCATAAAAGAACAAAGAAACATACATGCAAAACACAGGGATCAAAGGAAAAATATGTAAAATGGAGAAGTTTAAAACTAAGCAAACCAACAGGTACCGAAATATTGTAGTGTTACCTTTTTTTGAGTATAGGAGCCAGTTTCATGTAGAATTGCCACTCGGAATGGAGGCCACCACGTATGAAATTCCTTCACCCACTGATGCATCACTGTTGTTGGACAGACAATTATAGTCGGACCCAACCCCTTGAACCTGCACCCAAAATGTCCAAGAAGAAAACATAACCATGAATGACAGCATATGGATGATTAACCACCAAAAAACAAAAAAGGAAACAAACAGAAAGGTAACAGCTTGAAAAAGAAAAGCCTAGCTATGGAAATTTATTGATACTTTCTTTAAAGAAGAAGCTGTTGAAGTTAACACCCAGTAAGCGAAATCTAGAGTAAAGTAAAAGAAAATGAAACAAAAATTACTTAACAAATTCCAAGTGAGGGAAGGTGTTATGTAGCTCTTCAAACCTAAGAGAATCTTAGGAGTTTCCACCCACAGGATTTCAATCAGCCTCCCAGCTGTGGAAAGCAAGCAGGACAGAAGTGCCGCTTGGGGGCTCTGAAGGCTGGCATGCCCAAGGCGACGTGGTTACCAGCAGACGCAGCAATGTCTACAGTCAGTCTTCTGGCTGCCTCGGCCTGCTTTCCTGATACCATGCTGCTCGGTTCTCCATGGTGTGTGTGGGGGGCGGGGGGGCAGGGGGATCACAGTGACCGCTTCCCCTGGAAAGCCCACACAAGAGTGCGGCTGCGCTGTTCTTGTGGAAAGCAGCAGAGCACGGCACAGCAGGAGTCTTAAGAGCAGTCACCCGCTGACACAGCAGTCCCAAACACACATGGATGTACCGGGATACCTGCTGTAGCATTATTTACACTGTGGAAAAAGGGGGCTCTACCTAAACGTCCATGAAGACAAGGGTTGAACAAACCATTCCATTTCTTTAATTCAGCACAAGCTAGTCGTTAGGAGCACTGCCTGGGTCTGAACCCCATCTCTGCACACATTAACTGCATGATCTTGGGCATATTACTTAACCTCTCTGAACCTCAGCTTCACATCTTAAAATGGGAATAATAATAGTACTGATCACATAGGACTAAATGAAGATTAATTCAGTTAATACTTATAAAGTGCTCAGAACAGTGCCATATAGCAAATATTATAAGGGCTTGTTAAATAAGACGGAATATCACAGAACCATTAAAATCACTTTTGAAGAATATTTTAAAACCTGGAAAAATGCTCCTAAGAAGTCTTAAAAAACGAAACTATTTACAGAATCACTCCAACTCACTTCCACACAGAGAGCTGGCAGACTGGTCGTGGTGGCCACTATCTCAACATTTATCCCTCCCTCCCTCCTTCCTAACAGAACCACGACTTTGTGCGGGTGTCCCCTCCCTTTCCGTCCCACACTTGTACTTGATGGGACTCTGCCCACTGCCTGGCTGTGGTGGCGAGACGGGAGAAGCAGGAACCTGGGTTCATCCACAGCTGTCAACACAGTACGCCCTCCTCACTCCCGGCCCGGCACCACTCACTCTCCCACTCAGGGCCTGGTAAGAGTGGTTCATTCAGTGTAAGGAAGGAAGGACTTCCAGTGCAGGCTGGGGGAGAATTTTCTCCCTCGGTCCCTCCTACTGCATGTGAACAAAGGAACAGCCCAGTGGCTGCGGGGCAGTTGGGCTACAGTGCAAAGACATCTGATGACTACAAGGAGAACTGACCTTAGGAGAAAACTGCAGTCCCTGGGTCCCTGATGACATCACTGAGCTGCAGATCACGCTGTGTCTACTGCCTACCTCCTCTGGAGGTTCCTAGGTGTATCACGCATTTGGGAACATCTGATTCAATGTAAGGTTTTGCCTACTTGCAGCCAAAATATCCTGATACGTTGCATACCACAGGTAACTGACTGAAAGTGCACCATCCTGCCCTCCTTCCCCCCATAACAGTGGAACAAGTGTCCCTCTTCTTGTGTGACTAATCCCTTTGCCTGTGCCTAGGAGCCCATACCCCACTATATCAAGGCTCCCACTACTGTGGCCACTTCATCTTCAGTCCTGCAGGGAACTGGGTGCCCGCTGGTGCATAAGATGAAAATTAAGCAAAAGTCAGACTAACTACAGGAGTCTGTTCAGTACTAGACTCACCCTCAGCTCGTGCTACAGGGGGCAACTGGGAGCCAAGAGTGACTGAGGACACTGAGGCCATGTGGCCTACCCTTCACTCATTCTGGGGCAGAATCACTGCCACTCACTCCCTCCCCCACCTTTCTCTGCCCAACAGGGATACTGAATATCTGAAGCTAGATGCACAATGCACATACTTTCCCCATGCTACCTCATTAATTCCCATAGCTGCAATTACTCTCTCTACACGGATGACACCAAATCTAGGTCCCTAGCCCAGATCTCTTTCCTGAAATCCAAAGTACCAAACGCTTGGATGTCTAATTGCTGGCTCTCCTCTTAGATGTACCCACAGCATCACACATTATCCTCCCCCACCTTACCCTCCTCCCAGGTTTCCAAACCCAATGGAAAGAACTGTCACCCACTATCCAGGTGCCCAAATTCAAAAGCCATGCCTCCTCACTGATCTGTCCCTCTTGTTCTCTACCTAACTCAACCTACACTGAGTTCATATCACATTACCTCTTCCGAAAGGCACCGTGTCTCTCCATCTACACTGTTGGTACTCCAGGTCTGGCCCCTATCACCTCTTACTAGGTTACTGAACCTTTTAGCATAGGTATTTCTAAAAAAAGCAAAAGCTGAATGCCTCATCCCTTTGCTCAAAAGGCTTTAATGTTTGCCCACTGCTCTTAAATAATCTACACAGCTTAAGCTGGCCTATGACACCACAAGGACTGACCTCTGCTCACCTCTTCAGCCTCACCTGTCTCACTGCCCCCACCCCAACATCTGCCTTTGTGGTTCAGCACTCCACCTGCCAGCACTGTCTTCAGTCCCAACAAAGTGCATATTCCTCTGACCTCTTGGCATTCCCCTTGTCCCTTCTTACCCCTTATCCGAGCTGCCATCTACTTGAGCATTAGCCCCAAGCTTCTTTTACAGAATCTTCCTTTTTCTCTCCAGATGGGTTAAGGATCCCTCCTTGGTATATCCACATTAGTTAGGACCCCATACTAACACTACCATTACACGTTATCACTTGTATTGCAATTGTGTGTTAGATCCTTTCTAAGCCCCTAAGGGTAGGAATGGCTTCTTCTTCAAATGCCTAGACCACAGGATGTAATTAATGAATATTGGCTTTATTAAGTGAAAACATTTTCTTAAAGGTTGTCAGAAAATATAATGAAATGTTCAAAGAGATTATTTCTGAGTTAGGGAATCATGGGAAATTTTTATTTTTTTGCTACAGCTCAGTAAATAATTTGAGCTTAAAAAATTTTTTTGTAAGTCACTCAGAGTAAATCACACAGTGCTTGAAGTATTAAAAATAATCTTCCACACAACTCAAAAATACCTGAGGTTCTAATACAGAAACAAGCCATAACTGAAATGAGGCTCACCCTTATATTCCAACGTGATGAAAGGCCTCTATCCACTTCTAAATCCTCTCACCCTTCAGCTACAGCTACTGCCCCCACCCCACTGCTCCATATTAAGGGCTCAAGAAGTAGAGGCTACAACAGACTTTGACACTTCACAGAGAATTCCCAAGGAGTCTCTGCTCCTCACTAAGGACAGGACCCGTGCAGGCGCCCCCTCAAGCTCCCTGGGGATGGCATGACTCTGGTCTGGCCCCTTCCATGACAATATTTCTTTCTAAAAGGATTAAATGCACCAGCTTCTTTATACCCTCCATGGGGAACAAGAGTTATTATCAATACACACTTAGCAGGGATTAGAAAACAACCAATTAAAACCTGTTTAAAATATTTACAAACAAAGTCACTTTCAAATAAGCACAAATACATACACATGCTTTGTTCAGCTACATAGCATTTTTTTTCTTTTTATTACATGCTTTCTGCAAACCGCTACACTGATGACTCACACTGTGTCATTTAGGGACAATATTTTATTCTAGCTGAACACATATCTGGCATTATGATGCCCTTTCATTTCTGCCATTCTCCCTCTATTAGAAGACTATGGAGGTTTTCACACTGAGTGGAAATCTAGGAGCAGACCTAGATTGTTCCTGAACCACAGGAGGGGCAATCAAATCCATTAACAGTCACATCAACTGAACCACCCTTTTCCAACCCTCAAAACCAGTGAGATGAGCATAAGAAATGGCTAAATGTACTAGAGTGATTAGCATCAATTACCAAACTGGCTAAAATTCCTTTCATCTTTGATTAGCATTGATTATCTAATGAGTTTAGGACAAGCCACTAGCTCCAACGGTCAAATACTTCAACCTACAGGATGGAAATCCTGCTATCCGCAGGCTAGGACTTACCAGGAATTATAAAGTAAAATATTTACCTTTGAAAATTCATTAACTTTTTCAGGGCATTTTATTTGTAACCAGGAATTTGAAGTCTTGGATATCATTTAGTAAATTATTAACTGAAGTTTGAAAGGTAAATAATTTATTTCCTCATCATGAAATTCAGGGGACCTATCGTTATAATATGAACGGCCAAGGGAAGAGAAGGCAGTATACACCAGATGAACTGGGAGCACAAAAACCAGTATAGACTTTTACAACTGCACGTAATAAGCTTCTCTCTCTTTTAAAAACACACATGCAAAACACATTAAAAAACAAAACCAAAAAAACTTCTTTACTGTGAAGTTTCTTCTTGGTATCCCAGAGACTTAAACTGTTTCAATGATCATGGACCATAAAATTGCAACACAAAGACCATCTCAAGCTAGGGCCCCCAAATCTACAGCGCATAGGGGTTCAGAGGAAATGTAAACAGCCAAAATGAGCCACGTCAGCCCACTGAGAACTTCATTTGACCATTCATCTATTTTTCTTTAGAACATAAACACAGAGAAGAACTCCAAGTTCATCTAGTTGCAGAGGTGGACAGGTTATAAAACTGTGAGAAAAATGTGACACAAAATTTGCTCTGGCACATGGAAGTAGAGGCGACCAAGCTCCCCAGCACACCTCTATCCATAAAGAGCCTGGGTTGTTTGGTTGATACATAACTGAATTCTGGGAAGCCACTTTTACCAATACTATTTTAATAAAGACAATCTGGGCTATCGTCCAACATGCCACACTATTTCATTATGGAAAAGAGGATATGAGCATTGATAGTTAATTGATTACAGCTGCTGCTCATTATTAGCCCTGCCTTCACTCCTAGTAGGATTGCCACCACTCTGGAGAGCATGTTTTAATTTTTAGATCAAAACTACACTGCAGGGATGACTTGAGTTTTCGTAGGCCCAGAGTATTAGACTCCACACAAGTTTCATGATAATAGGAAGGGAAGGAAAGATAAGAAATGGGAAATAAGAAAATCCCAGAAATCATTTAAGGAAAGAAAGACAGTCCTAGAAACCATCTGGGGCGGCCTGGGGCATTCCAGTTATCCAAAAAGAAAAAAAACAAAAAACACCCAGGTAGAGATGCAGAGCCAAGCCAATCAAAGAGCTTATTTAGAACAGAGAAAGTACTTTTTAAAATGCTAAACTAATGACACTCATAGATAAAACACTAAATGCTCATTTTCAGCTCTGTCTTTTCCCTTGGGCTGGAATGTTTTCACAGTTCCAAGAAAATATGTAATAGAATTCTAATATTTGAAGGAAAACCTCTGCTTCAATACAACTTCCATGTAATAACAAAAAATAGAGTATTTTAAAAGCTTCAAATGCTTTTTTCCCTTTCCTACATTATGTAAAATATTCCTAAAATATTCTAGAACTCCAAATACTCATGAGAAGTGTGATCTGTTAAATTAATGGAAAAGTAAGGAATAAAAACAAAGCACTATTGAAGATCAAAAAAAAAAAATCTTTACTCGATAGTTTATGGTTTGCATTTGGCTCCATACTAAACGTTTCTCTGGGCTAAACCCACGTTGCAGGGCAGTCACTTTCTGCAGTTGCTGACTTCAGGCACATCAGCACTATGTTAAAGGTGTCTCCAAACCCTATTCAGTGAGTGTCTGAGGTTGCTACAACATAACCACCTGGTAAATATCCTGCTATTACTCATTAGATAAACCTACTGGAATCCCAGGAGCTCTCAAGATTATCCGGGTTCAAGATTAAATAACCTATATAACTCACCTCATATTATTTTTACCAATGTTGATTTACATAAAGCCAATTTACAGCTTCAGTATGGAAATAAATGCTCACTGTATTTCAAGATAAAATATTTCAGTCCCAACGTACTGAATTTACACAATCTAAATGTTGATTCTTTCCGAACACCACAGCTTTAATAGCTCATCTAAATTCCTAAAGAGAATAAAGATCACAATCTAAACATAATTTTCCATCATTTTAGGCAATCATTTAGGCTCTGGCTTTAGAGTTGATATAAAATTCTTGAAGACTGGAGAGGGAGAAGGAAGCATAGTGAGCAATTTCATGTAAAAAAAAAAAAAAACAACAAACCACTACCACTATCTATAAATGCTATTACACATACTGATTATAAAAGAAATTCAGGAGAATGGCTTCTCCAAAGCTCCAACTTTCCCCGGGAAGAGACTTTGTACTTACTGTAATGCTTACCTGGTCTCCTGCCAGAACAAATATTTTAATGTAAAATTTAATAAATGGAACTAAAGGTATTATGCCCAATTTAAAATTCCATATTGTGTAAACTATCGATATTAACATAATTGAGTTTGTAAACAATCCATTTGTAGAAGCTAACCTTAGACACTGTATTGACCCAAAATATCTAGTGGGGCTCATCTGCAAAATGAAGCATCAATGCCTGGAATTCATTAAAAGTGTTACATGTTTAATTTCTCCTGCCCTACAGCTCCATTGTCTCGTAAAAATTTTCCTTTGATGTCCCCCACTAAAAGAATTAAAGGAATATTGTAATTGAAATGTCATCAATAATTCACAAGACCCTCCTCCACAGCAATACATCTGATGAAATATTAATTGAGCTCCACAGACTGACAGTCTGCAGAGAAGCACTTGCCTGTAATTTGAACCACGAGTCCTGATCTTGCTGTAGCTCAGACCTGCCAAGAAGGCAATTATCTGGATGGTCTTGCCCAATCCCATTTCGTCTCCCAGAATTCCTCCTGCCTGCTGGCAGTGCAATTCCCACAGCCACCTAACACCTGTCTGCTGGTACCTACAACAACAAACACCAACAAGAAAGAGAAAATGGCAAATGGTGGATAATACAGATCATAATAGAAAGTACTCATGAATTAATCATTTGGCTAGGTTCTAGTACTAGTCACAGAAACATGCTGGATGCGTGTTTTACATGAGTATTATATTTATAAGGTCATACATTTTTGATTACCTAGGCATAAAATCACAAATTTTTCTTTATAGAACACGTTAACACATTTCTAATTAAACTGATAGATGGGGTAATTAGGGACTATTTCATTTCTTTTTCAACATTAGAAACAGCTTGGTAAACAAGCATAAATTCATTATCTTTTATTCACTATCTTTCCAGAAAAAAAATCTCAAATATTTTTAGTTATATAAAGTTCCAACAATTTTTCTATGAAAAAGAGGCATTACATTTACTTTTTCTATCTCAACAGCATCAAAAAGCAAAAGACAGAACACAATTTACAGCATATACTGTTGAAAAGTCACTTGACAATTATATTATCTTTTATAGGAAAAATTTAATTGAATTTTAAGGCCATAAACAAGTCTGCATAAAAGGCTGCTCACAAAATTAGTATATGACAGATGATTCGCTCATATTATTAGCAGATGCAAAAAAGAACAGTTTAAAGACTCAACAATACAAAAAGTCTTTTTAATATTTTAAAGCAGAACTTGATTCAGGGGTTTTATCATAGATACAGAAAGATCAGAGCTATTAAAACTTTAAATAAGGAGTACAAGATAAAGAAAAATAGTATGTTCCCCTCTAAAAACAAAGTTGGTATTTTCCTTTCTCTGTCAATGGCATATTTAATCTATAATCTAAAAACGAAGCTAAAAAAAGGAATAATGCAAGATGCATTTTTGAGAGTGAAAGAAAGACATCATAGAATGGTATGAAAATTATATGCCAAGTTTAAAAACAAATCTAAGGCAAAAAATATTTTAAAAACCATGAAATCTAAAGATTTTTTTTTCCCCAAAGAAAGTAAGGCTGATGAACTTCCCATCTTAAACATAGGTGGTTTTGTTGTTGGTTTACTGACCTGATATTTACTCCAGTACATGTGGTATATCTACCTAAAATCTCACTGTGAACGCTAGTCCTTGTTGAACTAGTTTTATTTCATCTCTTAATCATATGTTATAATTAATTTCCCCCAGTAGTTTCCCCAGAATCAATTCCAAAAGTTTACCTCTAGCTGTTACTATTACTATCTATCATATACGGAAAACTTTGAATGAGAATGTCGCTGCCTATTAAGTTTGCTATTATACACACTGACTATGCACCCTGAAGAAGAGGATTAAAAGTCAAAACACAGTAAAGTCTAGTACGGATAAAACATCATTAAATTGAGGAAGAAGGACAAGTTCTATTAACACATGGTACCTAATCAGAGAATAATGGCGAACCAACTCCTTAAGAAGCCAACTGCTGGGGAAACAGGGCCACGTGGTTTGGATATAGCCTCACAACCACCCTACCTAAAGATGAGCAACCCATCTTATAGTTAGGATATGAAAGCAGACAGAGGTTAAGTAACTTGCCAAAGGTCACGCTGTTAGGAAAAAAATGAGCAAGCCAGAACTGAAATCCAGAGCCTCTCCTTCCCAAAGTGACTCTACTTTGGAGATACATCTTGACCAGCAGTTCTTGATGGGGAATTATTTTGGTCTCTGGGGACATCTGGCAATCCTTGGAGTCATTTTTGGTTATTCAAACTGGTAAAGTCCAATGGTTATCTAGTAGATAGAATCTAGAGATGCTGTTCAACATCCTACAATACACAGAATAGTCCTTACAACAAAAGAATTATTCTATCCAAAATGTCAGCTGTGCTGAGGGTGAGAATGCCTGATCGAGACTAAAAGCTGATTGTGAACCACTACACTGGACCAATCTCAGCTGTAGATAATGATAGAGTTATAGCAAAAAAACTGATGTATGATCAGAAGCACTAAATACTAGTTAATCAACCTCCTTTTACTGAAGTGGAGAACAACTATGGGACCAGCTCCTCCAGGCAGAGTAAGGACCAAAATCTCCCAGTGATCATTCTAGTGTTCCACTACTATACCACACTGCCTCCCCAACATGGGTCCAATACCTCTTTTTGTTTGGGGCCAATCGACTTAAGGCGGGGAAAATCCAGAGGAGCACTTGAGAAACCATGAAAGGAATAAAAGGTAGCAAACTGCACGGTATCCCAAAGGGAGTTTAGGAGGGCTTTAAGATAGCTGCAAATTATGTGACCCAGGAGAGGCAATAATAGTGTGATGGGTGTCTCCTCACCTACAAATGTAATCTCCAAGGGCATATGATTGTGTGTTTATAAAATGACTAACACTAAAGATATGGTTTAAGGAAAATTATCTACTAGGTGGCCCTGTAAGTAACTTCACTACACAGAAATCCCCAACAACTGGGACATTGTACAAAGATGGAAAAGAGTGGCTCTTTCTTTCTACAACGGCCCTCAGACTGCATCAGCACGCTGGCTGGTGGGTGTGTCACTGGATAAGGAGGAGTTAGGGGGCCTGGGTTCTGGTTTCAGCAGTGCCACTAACTGATTTAGGTTTGGTTGCTTTAATTTCCTAATAAACACTGGAAACAATGACATACTTCAAATGAAAGCAGGCTACAGAATACAGTTTTCAGAACCTTTGGAAAGCATATAAAAAATTACTCCTTGTAAAGATTTTTTTTACAAACTATTGTACAATGGTAAAAAAAAAAAAAAAAAAAAAAAAAAAGACCATACTCTGCCTCCCCCATGAGACTGAAGTACACAAAATAACCACAAATAATTGGTATATCTTGGCATTGCCACACTAACCCAAGATTGCATTTGCTAGTGTGGCTAAAAGTAAGGTCAAGAGATTGAAGTTTGTCATTTGATTGCTAAATTATACAGATGAATGCATTTGCTGGGCAAACTTTCAAAACAGAATTTTAAAAGTTAAACATGATCTTGCAGAAAACAGCACTTAAATGGATAATTGTACCTTCTGACTCCCTTGTGTACAACTATATCCTGTTAATTTAATTCCACAGAGTGCAATAAATACAGCAAAAAATATATCTATGGCCTAAAATTAAACTGGCCTGGCTAAAACTTAATCATAAAAGAAAAATGGAAACTTATCAATCCTATTAATTTTTTTCATACCGCAAAAGAAAAGGAACAGAAGTTTAATAACACTTATGAAATATTTAAAAACCCGTTTTTGAGAAATAAACAAAAAATAGTTTCCAGAAATGTGTAATGAAGACTAATTAAAACAAACAAACATGACATCTATTTATATTAACCACTATAGAGTTAATAGTCAATACACTGAATCCTATATACTCTTAATAAGCAAAGTTTGGTTCTAAAAACTATGAAATTTCTCTAGCAGAAAATCTCACATTTATACAACAATGCACATTCAACTTGACTCTAGAGGATATATACCAACTTACTAAACATGCGGAAGTATCCGTCTTCATTAAATCAATTTAATTTGTAATGTGAGTATTCCTTTTGCTAGTACAACACTGATAACTACTTGGACTATTCCTTAATAAGCAATCACTTTAGAGATGATAAAAAGAATTGTCAATAAATGTTGTTTACATATCCTTCCATAGTTAATTTTCATTTGGGAGAAGCAATAAACAAAGTAGCCATCTCTCTGGGCTACAAAATGATTTGTCTGCAAAAATTACTAGAGCGATTCAGATTTGAATTTCTACATGGGTCAGCTTCTGTCCAGTGATGGCAACCCAACCAAGTTACTTCACATTTTTATGACTTCAGCTTTCCTATATATTTAGCAGGATAAGCTAACTACTCCCAACCCCTTTTGCCCACCCTCCCCTCATTGAGGTAAAAATTAAAACTATAACATAAGCCCTTTGAGAGGAAATATAAAAAGCATGTTATTTTGAAATAGACATCTTACACGAGTTTAAGGCATGGCAGACAACCAAATCTATGAAGGAGATTAAGCATAATCGTCTCAAAGAAAGAAGTTCATCCTGCACCCAACTATCAAGTGATGCTACTTAACAGAAAGTAGCTATTTAATGGTTTAACTTCCTATATGCATCAAGAAGCCCTCCTAAAGTATCTTGTTAAGTAAATCCCAGGAGTGATGAGACTGAAGATGCACCTCAGTATTTACATTTATCATGGGAGACTGGCCCAGGCCATGTAGGCTAGCGGCATCTATCACACAGCCTCCGGTTATCTGGAACACTCGGCCACTTCACATATGAAACATAGTCAGTTTCGAATAACAACTTAATGCTGAAGGTGTTTGCCTAGATCTTCTCTTTTGACATTAGAACAACATCTACATAAAATATTTAGATGCACATTTGGTCAGCTCAAAAGTATTATACCCTTAGGTACAATATAAAACACTCAAACTACTCTCAATAGTTTTTATTTCTACACAGAAGTAAAAAAAGCACACCCCAATATTGATTTTAATATACAACTCTTCTGACTTAATTCATCTGACTTAAGAAATTAGAGGTTTGGTCCTTTAGAATTACTAAGAACACAAAAATAATTCGATGTAGACGGCTTTTAAATGTGTTGCTTCAGCTGGCTGAGACAGGTCCGCATAGATTCACCAGCTTCCAAACATGCCCCATGTGCATTTTAGTCAATTTATTATCATCTACTTTTAATGAGCAGCACATGGCTAAAATTTCATTTGATAGTATCTATATTTGCAATAAATTGCTGCAAGTACTTTAAGGGCCCACAGGTAACTACTGTGTCATACCTAAAATATTAATTTGTACACAATGGCTTGATGACAGATATAAAGGAAAGAACATAGGCACATACTTAAAAAGCTTTTTGAACAGAAAACCCGGCATTTTAAAATCGTCAAACTCTGCATCGCTCTCGTCAGAATCGTCTTCCAGCTTCAGAGACTTCTCTTTGTCCTGCAGCCTCAGTTTATTCCATCTCCTACCATGAAAATAAAAATCATATTTCCATTACTTTGGTTACAAGACAGATTAAAATATAGCTCTAGATAATGCACAGGAAAAAGAAGGAAATTAGCATGGTCTTTTAGCTTTCTGCTACTGTCATTACCCAAAATACTGATAGTCAAAGAAAAAAAAATTCTTTTTTCCTTCCTTTTCAATTCAATTCTTCTTTGAATTATTACATCTGCTTTAGAAATATTTCTGTAAGGTCCCATTTCATTATCAAAACTACTTGTGCCTCTTCTGACTTACCCTAAGGGGAAATTTCTCTGCTACTTCCTAAGATATATGAATTTAATTCTAGAAAAGATTCAGTGAAAATTTCAATATAACTAAGTATCTCCAAAATGGCAATATAACAAAAAATATATTTTATTTATAATTACTATTTCTGTGCTAAAGATATGATAGTCATAGGATAAAGCAGCATAGTATCTTAAACATAAAGCAAATTTTGGGTCAAAATTGCCATATATCAGATTAACATATTGTTTACTTAATGGGGGTCATCACCAATATCAAAGGACTGATAAGTAAACAACTTAGAAAAAAATGTATTCACTAAATAAAATCTAAGTTATAAATTTAGTAGTATGATGCTTTTCAAATATAAAATGAGAGTTTACATTTCAGAGCAGTGATGCCATGTATGTATACCTGAAGAAATGTCTAAAGATCTGAAAGTCTTAATAAAGACACACTGAGGTTTTTTGGGAAGGTGTAGTCATTTAACCAGACTAATTCTGGATCCAAATAACTACATAATGGACACCGGTGTCATGAGTTAATATGTATGTGTGTGTGTTTGTGTGTACAACATACACACACACACAAAACAATAGCCTCACATTCTATTTACTTCCAAAATAAAAGGATCACCTTTCTCAGTATGCATGCAGCTCACAATGTGAATTTCACAAAATGGTGGGAATGGAATAAAGCAATACAGATAAATGTCTTCTAAGTAAAAACCTCACAGGAGGGGAATGAGAACAGCAACATGTATTTAACCGCCAATGATTACAAGAATACTAAGAGAATGCGTGGGGGAAGGTAAATGAGAAAATGGAAGGATGGTATCATACACGCTGCCTGGTTAGACCAATGGTGTTTTCCAGTATCAATTACCACACCAGCACAGGAGGACAAATACAAGAGCAACAGGCGACCCCAGGTAGCTGCTGGAGGACCTTAAAGCGCGTCCTCTGGTAAAGTCTTGCCTTGTTGAGAATGTCAACTCTTTACAGTAACAAAAGGAAGGGCTACCTGAGGTTTAACTGTGATCAATAACAAAGAAGTAGTCAGTGATCTGAAGCTGCTTCTCAGGGTACTAAGAGTACCTATAAATAAGCACTGTTGGTAATTTCCAGAGAAGAACAGCAAATATAAGAGGCAGTACATAACCAGGCCTAAGAAAATAGCTGTTGGGGCGCCTGGGTGGCTCAGTCGGTTAAGCAGCTGCCTTTGGCTCAGGTCATGATCCCAGGGTCCTGGGACTGAGCCCGGCATCAGGCTCCCCGCTCAGCGGAGAGCTTGCTTCTCCCTCTCCCTCTGCCTCTGCATGCTGCTCTGCCTACTTGTGCTCTCTCTGACAAATAAATAAAATCTTTAAAAAAAAAAAAAAAGAAAATAGTTGTCATATAACCATGAGATAGCCTTTTTATAAAATATTTAATGACCTTTCTGTGCTTAACTTCTAAAGGCGGTCTCTTCCTCCCTTTTATTTTTCTTCCTTAAAAACTATCTCCGTGCAATTGATGAAATGAAGTACCTCTTAGTAGCTATAATTGTCTTTACTATTCTTCTGAGTTTCATATTATCTACAAATTTAGTTAAGTGCAATGGTATACAGCAGTGGTTCTCAACCAGGGGCAATTTGGCCATCCTCCCCATCCCCAGGGTAATTTGACAATGTCTAGAGACATATTTGGTTGTTACAACCACTGTGGAGAGGGAGATATACTACTAGCATCTAGCAGGTGGAGGCCAGGGATACTGCTAAACAACCTACAATGTACAAGCCAGGCCTCCACAACGAAATGTTATCTGGTCTCAGATGTCAAAAGTGCCAAGGCTGAAAAACCCTGGTGTATAAGTAGACCCACTCCTGAAACTTAGAAACCAAAGTGACATACATACATTTTCCTGGTATATATATCTGGATTCTTGCTACCTACTATCTGATTTAGTAAGCAAGCAATTTCACATAATAAGATATTCCTCAGTATCCAAATTCCTTACTATCAGAACTTAAAACCAAACATCTGCAAAACAAAAGATACTTGTATTTAGCAAATTTATGAATAATACAAAACTCAGAAGAATCACAAAAACTACCATTATCCACTTAAAAATACTCCATTTTGCAATTATGCAAAGGTAATTTTACAGGAAGAAAAAGAAAAACACCAGAAGCTACTGGTTTCAGAAGTTTGGCATAAAGTCATTAAATATTTTACATAAAGAGTATCACATGTTAAACTCCACTGATAGATGACAGCAATTTCCTCAGACTCAGCCAGTCAGTCTTTGTGGCTATTCAATTTCCCACTGCATCACTCTGAGTCGACAGGGTTTCAGCTTCCTCCTTCTCCTCCCTTCTAAAATGTACAGGCATCATGTCACCACAGAACACAGCACCTAGGAAACCACATAAGCCACTGCAGAAATGATTGCATTCCAGTGCCTTCCGCTTCATAAAGATGAAAAGAGCCGAACATTTATTCAGTTTGGCTAAAGGATGACTAAAGGTGGTAGGGAAAAATCATCATTGCCTACAAGCATCTGTACCACGGTGAAGACAAACTGCCCCAGTAGAATCATATACACATATTAAAGACAGAAAATACCAGGGTTATGAAACCACATGCATATGTGGCTCAGGCTAAGACATCCTTCTGTTATATAAAGCAGTAATTCCTCATGTGGCTTGTAGCCAAAACAGACCTCTGGCCATCTAACCAATGCCCACTGAGGCAGTGCAGCACCAAGTGCCGACAGACGAGAAGGACGCCATGGCAGACTAGGGAGGTAGAGGAGTGCTAGATTCACCTGAATTGAGAGAAACAGATGCCCTTCCCATCCAAGATGCCATCAAGGGTCTTAAAGTTGCTTTCTTTTGTGTGCTTAACTGCTTGTCTTACAGCCTGGCAGGCTGAGCAATCTGTCTGGCCAGCAGGTGTAAAGAAATCTCTGTGCTTTGAATAAACTGGGTTTGACGCATGGAATCAGCACAGGCCAAAACCTGAAAAGTCTGTACCCAGACAGTCTAGAATCAAATCCTGACTGCTTTTTATCAGTTCTTTAACCCTCAGCAAGTCACTTAGCCTCTGTGGCACGTGTGAGGAGGGGAGAACAATGGCATGTACTTCCCCAGATTTAGGGAGGATTAAATGAGGTGTCGCATGGAAAGCACTTAGCATGGGCCTAGACTATAAGTACTCAACAAATACACTGTTCTACATAATCATGTCTGCTTACTGAAATCCTCACCCAAACTTAGACACGGCCCTCAGAGGCTCTGTTCCCGAGCAGAGAAGGAAGTGGAGGCAGTATGCAGTACAATACAATTCGCCTGCAATAATGCAATGCACCATAAGGGCTTAACAGAATGACCTGAACACGTACATCTGACCAAAAACCATGCTTGTGAATCAAATGGATGTTCAGAAAATTATTATGAATAATGTGATCACTGATCACCGTGAGTAAACACACCTACCCATCAGAAGGTACCTGCTGGAATACCTCCATTTAAAAATTCTGTAGTAGATGTGTACACAGGGAGCTGTCATGAAGTATGGCTGCTTTCTAAATGACAGTAACAAGAAAACAGATCAGAAAGACTTAAAATTGGTTGGGGGTAGGTGAAGATTAAGATCTAGGCCCCAGTGATTTAAAATCAGAAAAATCAGATATGGTCCCAAAATGTTTAAATTCTGTTATTTCAATAAATAAGCTTTTTTTTTTAAAAGTGGAAGGGGACAGTAAATAGTCCAATATTTACATTTTTGGAAAAGAAAGAACGCCTTCATATTTCCTGGGCTCTCACTTAAAAAAAGACCTCCAAACATGTCATCGTCACAGCTGCAGCCACATAAAAGCAAGTGGGCCCGGTGTTCCCTGGCAGTGTTTCTAACTCTTCACACGTCTGCCATCATCAGCCTGCTAGCGACTCCACTGGCAGCCACTTAGAAAAGAACCCAGCAATAAACATAAACTTATAATTCCAATCAGATGCAGGCAGAGAAACTGCTCCCCGGCTTGGCTACATTCATGCGAGAACAAGAACCTGGCCCAGACTATGGGGCCTGGGGCTGAGACCACAATAACGATCTGTCAGAAGCAACTCAGACCCAGGGCCGGGCTGCTGGCAACAAGGCATGGCATAACCAGTTGAACCATATCAGGAACAACACTTCCTCTGGATGCCACGGCACCCTATCGATGGAACCCTAAGAATAAACCTGACAGCTAGCTGCCACCATTTCAACTTAATTTATTTTCAAAGGAGAATTTCCAGAATGCCAAGAATGTTCAAAATATCTAAGTGGGAAAACACAACTAGCTGTCATTATGCCACTACCTTGTGGTTTCCCCTTTCCTGTGCCATCTGCATTCTTGTACTATCCCCAACGGCCCTCCCGCAAACACACACATCCACACCCCCCGTGGAGTCTTCAGAGCTCTGCTCAGGCAGTGCCTTCAGAGGAAGAAGCCTTCTCTGACCAGCCAGTTAGGTGTCCTGTTCTCCAGGTACCTTCTCAACCCCTCGGCACTGTGGACACACCTGGTATTTCTACCAGAGCACTCACCAAGTGTTCAGCATCATTTGAAAACTGTATCTACCTCTCCCATTAGACTGGGAGCCACCTGAGGCAAGGCTGTTTTAGTCATTTTCATACCTCTAGAGACCAGTACAATGACCCACCTTAACACAGATACTCAGTAAATGCTGCATGAATCAATGAATGAGGTTCAGAATCGGGTTGGGGATAAGGAAGACAAGGAAGATACAGGGACAGAAGCATGGCTTGAGAATGGCCAAAGCAGGTCATTTAAAAATGGGTTCAAGAATCGTCCTGTTCTATCTCATTTACAGCCTACCTCCTGCTGCATCCTCCTCTTTCCAAATGTATGTTAAGGTACTACTCCAAGATTAATCCACTGGACAAACATGCTTAAGATCCACAACAAAGAATAGGGCATGGCAAGGAGAAAATCGGAGAAATTCTTAATTTTATAAAAAAGAAAGAAGAGAGGAAGCTCATTATATTGAGTAATAAAAATTTTGTAAGTTATTTTCAAGTTCTGAGTTCTGTTTTTTGGGTTTTTGAGCAATTTACTTTGCAACAACACTGGTTTCTGCACACTAGTCCTTGGGAAGAATCAGGAACGCTGAGCTGGGGTCCAAGCTTCCCTAGGACCAGGTGGAAAAAGGAGGGCAAAAGATTCAACTTTTTTTAATGAAAGAATTCATCTTCTGACAGAGGGGGGAAAAATTTTACTAGCTCTAAATTACAGTGACATTACTAAAAAAGAAATCATGTTCTTGATGGTCCCACCTTCATCTTTTTCTTTAATCCACACATGTAATAGTCACAGCTGCAACCAAATAAAATGAAGTACGTTAGTCACTGGGGAGATTTTCTAACTCCGATAGTTTCTCAGACTTCGGTGGCAGTCAATGGGGGAGAACCCAGTAAAAAACTCAGATTTCAGATTCCCACTGAGAAGTGAAAACCAGATGTGGGCAGAGAGCTACATTTAAAGTCTATAACTGGCAAGGGGAGATCTCAACTTTAGAAATATCATTCAACATCACTGCATTTGTCTCCTTAGCCACCAAAGGAGCCAAATAAGAGGTTCTCACAGCACTACATGATAATATATGTGCTACATCCTTTGGAAACTTTTTTTTTTTTTTACACTGCATACATGCCAGACCCTATCTCACAATTAATTACTGGCAAGAGATTTTACAAAAAAGTAAAATTGAGACATTTTAGTTAATTATAGGTTAAATAGGAATAAAAACTGTGAAAACACCTACTGCAATCTTGGGCAGGCAGGGGTTAGACGTAGCCCCCAAGTCTAGAAGGCCGTTGTGCTAGTCCTCCCATGCCATCAGCCAAGAGTAAGATTATCACAGGCCACTTGGGAAATGATGTCCTACACATCTAGGTCAGCAAGGGAAATCAAGTGTGGAAATCAAGCCTTACAAGACACAACAGAATAATCCAGAACAGCAACCTGAGAACTGAGAACACGGTGAGGAACCAAAGTGTAATCCTGACTATACACATTTAGAACTGACCAGCAGGCTAAGAAGCTTGAAGAGTGCCCCCTGGGCAGAGGTCTAGTGCCCCCTAGTGCATTCAAAGGAGAAATAATTTTTTATTTCTCCCCAAACAACTATGGATAATGTGCTCCTATTTGTACAGATATTTTATCACTAAGTGGACCTTATCATATTAATAAAAAAATGTATAAGAGGTAAGAAAAGCCTGACATCAACAAAACTTAAGTATTATAATAGCTAATGATCTGGCTATGCATACTAATACCAACTGTAAAACTGCCTTTTACTCTGGAAGAGGACACCTTTTCATATATATCAATATATACAGGCTCTTCTTCACAATTCTCACAGACCCTCTTACTGGCTTGAAGAAATCCTTGTAGCAAATGTTTTATCTAGTGAGTATGCAAATAAGAATAGCTAATACTTATTGAGTGCCTGACATATGCCTAATAGCTTAGATATACTATCTTTTACAATCCTCATACCACCCCTGAAGAAAGTACTGCTATGATCCCCATTTTACAGATGAAGAGATGTAGAAAGTCTCACAGCTACTAGGTAAGACTCTGGCATTCGATTCCATGGCCTGTGATTTCCACATATCACCTCCTAAGTAACATTTTTTGGCTCTGGACCAGCTGTGTTTTGGGAAATTACACATACAAACATCCACACTATGTGTGTGTATATATATATATACACATAAAATTTAGAATCAGGAAACAAATACTAAGTTCTAACAACAAGAATAGTTACCAATGTTCACTGTGTGCTGGGCCCTGGATTCATTTAATCCTTACAAACCCTATGAAGCAGATACTATTTTAAATCTCTTTTTCACAGTCGAAGTAGGCAGGGAGACAGTGAAGTAGCCTGGCCAAGATCACCAACATGAAGATTCAAACCCAGATAATCGGCCCCCAGAGTCTGCACTCCTGTTACATATCTTGCCTCTCAAAAATATTTTTTCAAACTGCCTAAAACCACCTCTCTTCTCATAGTGTAAGCTAAAGAATCAATAATCACCTCCTTAAGCACTATACAATGAAAACAACTGTACAAGAGCAAACCAATTTCTAAAGCTTCAATTCAAATTTGTCTCAAAAGATGTCCTTCCCTACCTCAATAATGCACAGAGTGAGTCAAAACTCATTCTTCACTGTACACCTGCCAACTTGGTCAAGTGACAGTAAAATCAGCTTAGCAATTCTTTTCACTACAAATAATCTGGGCTGAACAAACACACAGGATACATTTAATAAACAGACCAACCAATGCCTATACCAACTCACAAAAAAGGCAAAATATACTGAACAATAAGAACTGTCAATTATCAGTAGCTCAGGTCATACAGTAATAAAATAAACATGCCTGCTCCAAAACTCCAAGGAAGTCATATATTGAGCTGCTTGAAATTCAAAAGTGACCTAACTGCTCTGCCTTCATTTTCACATTGCAAGGGCCACCAGGCCCAGAGTTCGGATCTGCACTGTGAGGAAAAAGCCACACACCATATAGTTAACGCATTCTCAATATGGGGTGAAATTTTAATCTCAGGCTCATTCTCCACTATTGCAATATCCAAGAAAGAAATTCTACAACAGAAGCACAATGAGAACAATTTGATTTTTAAAAATATATTCAAGGCACCAAGCTGGGTATTTAATATTGTTTGCATTTCTGTAGTGTGATAGGTTTTCTATTTCAGACAGCTAACAATCCCTTACAGATTAGTCTAATTTGCTAAATTGAGATACTCAGTGTTTTACTTTTCTTATCTGCCTTTTTATGGTCTATCTGGGTGGACTTAATTGGCACATGTGAGCAGATGAAATACCCTCAGTTAGGAGTCCAGATCTCACAGAGTAAATTAAGACTGATGTAGACAATTATGCGCTGGAGCTGGGAATGAGAGGTGTGTGCAGAGCACGAAGCAGAATTAGTCTTCATTTGTGTCTCAGCTTCATGATTTAAAAGAAGCCAAGATTTTCTCTAAGAAAACTCTGTAAGGGAGTAACTTTTTCTCCTTTCTTTAAAATATAGACTCCTAGGGGGGAAAACAAAAACAAAAAAAAACATAGGTTTATTCCTGAGAAATTAACTCCCAGAAACTGATGACAAGAAAAATCGTCAAATCAGGAAAAACTGAGAGCTTTTCCCCTAAGATCAGGAACACGACAGGGATGTCCACTATCCCCACTGCTATTCAACATAGTACTAGAAGTCCTAGCCTCAGCAATCAGACAACACAAAGAAATAAAAGGCATCCAAATTGGCAAAGAAGAA
>CM052894.1:35203075-35256098 GCA_028534135.1 Potos flavus | reverse complement strand
GTAGGGATAGGGTGGCTGGGTTATGGACATTGGGGAGGGTATGTGCTATGGTAAGTGCTGTGTGTAAGCCTGATGATTCACAGACAAGTACCCTGGGGCAAATAATACATTATGTGTTAATAAAAAATTTAAAAATTTAAAAAAAAATCTTCAAATCATTAGGTTTCTTGATCAAATCAGGTTTAGGTTTCTTGATCAAATTTAGATTAAACTTCTAATAAATTCAGATTTTAAGGATCAAATGATTTTTTTAAAAATGTTACAAGCTCTACAATGTAATTTGGCCTTCCTTCCCGAATGTGCTAAATTGTCATCCAGGGCAAACAAAGATCCAATTGAAGAATAAATGAGACTATCCCAGTGCAAAGGGAGCCAGCTCTGGGCAAAGAGAAGGAGGCTCTCTGAGGACAATAAGATGGAGACACGCAGCTAGGAGAGTGGTTCTAGGAGGCATGGCCTGCAGCAGCATTTCAGGCAAGGAACGGGATTCATAAAAAGTGTGGAGATGGTGCTCGCTTCGGCAGCACATATACTAAAAGTGTGGAGATGGTCCCCATCAAGTGACGGCAGAACCCTGCTGCTGAAGCAATGCTCTTCTCAGTCCATTGCACTGACTGAGCTGATAATCACTCCCGCCTGCCCCAATCCACCTTCAGACACCCTCCCCTTCCCCAGCCTTCTCCTTCTGTGCTATCTTGGGCAAATTATGTCAGCTTTCTGGGCTCAGGTTCCTAGTTCCTCGGGATTGTGAGGATTAAACCAACGAGCCCACTTGACATGAAGCACTGCCAAGTAGTACGCATTCAGTGATAATAGCTATAGTTGTTCTCAGAGAACCTCCTTCCATCCCCCACATGCCACCCTTGCTCAGGCCATCAAAGCCTCCAAATTTCCAAGGCAAGAGATTTTTTCAACATTTATCCCACTTGGCTTGACCCCCGTAAGCATCTGAAAATGCTGACAGCTTTTCTTTCCTCAGTCTCTTTTTCTTTTCCTCTGCATGTATACAGTCAAACCCTCCAAACCAGGATCCAACTCACCCCTGGCCACAGGGGCCCAGTGCTCAAGGGGAAGGACAATGGAGATACTGTTTACTCAGATGATTAAGCCTTAGTGCGTAAGATTTACATAATGAATGGAGCCATTCAAAGTTAGTCACACAAAATAAAGTAAAATAAAAAAAGGGGGGGCTGAAAAGAAAAATCTTTAAGGTTTAAAGACATTCTATTAAATGGATTAGAATCCAGTTACACCAACAGGCATCATGACTACAGATGCAGGTTATACAAGACATGACACAAATTCTATCCCCATCCACACCATATCTGTCAAGTCTTCTAGACTCCCTACAATCTCCCCAAGTCCCCATCCAACTGGCTTAGGTTTTTGGTTTTGTTTCCATCACAGGGAGGTGGAGGCAGCTATGTACTGATTCTTGGCGCCACCTTGTGGTCACATCTAGATATCACATCCCACCCAATTCGACAAACAGAAGGAAAATGACATTTACACAACCCTGTCCTGGCTTCAAATCCCAGCTCTACCTCTTAACAGTAGATCATAGGGAAGTTGATCAACTTGAACAGGACATGATCAAATGTCTGAACCGCTTACTATAATTTTAATAACTGAAAGATATGTACGCATAGGATCAAAGCCTGGAATGAAATGTAGACAAATAACATGAAAAATAGAGATGTAAGTAGTTTTTTTCATCTTAATGTTATCATAAACTCACTATTAAAAAAAAACAAGGAATTATCAGAAGTGTAAGGTGGGGAGTGTGGAAAGCCTTCAAACCATTTACAGGTAGCAACTCAAATCGGTTTCAGGCTGTAATCTTGGCAGCTTGGCCCCTAGGACCTGATGATCTGAGGAGACTCAGGCGCCACCTACTCAAGAGTCTGTTTCAGAACATGGAGGACATTGGGAGAAGAAAAGGAAGGGTGAATTGGGGGAAATCGGAGCGGGAGATGAAACATGAGAGACTGTGGACTCTGAGAAACAAACTGAGGGTTTTGGAGGGGAGGGGGGTGGGGGAGTGGGTGAGCCTGGTGGTGGGTACTGAGGAGGGCACATATTGCATAGAGGACTGGGTGTTGTGTGTGAACGATGAATCTTGGAATACTGAAAAAATAAAATTAAATTAAAAAAAAATCTACTGTATCACTCACTGAGGTGACAGTGAAATTGCAGAAGGGGGCAGATTTATTGCAGCAGCAATATCAAGCTGACTCTGGGCTAGAGTACGGGGAAAAAAAAGCACTTCATTTTCAAACCCCAACATCCTTACCCATAGTTCTTTCCAACCGCCTCAAGGGTTTCCTCAGTAGGAACATAGTAAGGGCCTGTAACAATGAGGAATGCCACCAACCTCGCCTCAGAATCAGCGGTAGCTCAGTCAAAGCACTCGTGCAGTGCCCAGCTCCTCCCACCCCTGACCTGCCGCCTCAGACACTCCAGGCGGAGTCCGGAAGATGCTTTCCAGGTGATTCTGAAGCATATGCTCTGATAAGAAGGAAATGATCCATTATGTACAGCAAGTAGCTGAATGAACTAACCTCAAAGTTCCTCTTTAAGCCCTCCCCTATAAACAAACTTGTGCAGGGTATATATAAAGAGGATTTTAGAGAAACAAATACAAACTGAATCTGCCAAGAGCCACAACCTCAAAAAGGAAAACAGTATATAAAATTTATTTATGCACATCGAGTACTTCCCGAACTTGACAGTGCATCAGAACCACCTAGAAAAGCTTTTAAAAATTGCCTCTTGCTAGCCCCACACTGGCCTCCTTGAATCAGCACCTCCAACGGCAGTGCTCCCCAGTGGTTCTGCAGAATCAGCCCACGGAGGGGAACCTCTGCTTTAGTCTACGCTCACTGCTAAGATAATGCAGCCCATCAAATTAGCAACTTAAACAATAACGTCTGGCAAACAGAAACAGAAAGAAGAGCTTCAAGGTACGGGTTTAAGTCAAAGGCTAAACACTAGCCCTAGTTGTGCCAGCAGGAGACAACACGTATTTGGAAGTGCATCCTCTCACTCAGGATGAAACCTGACCTACAGCCCAAGCCTGACCCAAGCCTGGCCAAGCCAGAGAAGGCGGCCACAGTTGGTGACATTTTTTTGTTTGTGCTGTACCTCAAGGTTAGCAAACAGCTGGCACGAATGCTGCTGCTTCCTCCAGGCCCCCATGCCCATGGTAGACACCACTAATGGACTGCGGCACTCTTTCCCGGAGAGTCCAAACAGGGCCTCAGTCCCCCCCCCCCCCCCCTCCGAACAGACTGCCACTGCCAAAGACGGGAATTGTTCGGCAAGGCAAGGAGGGCCTGTGCCCCGCCTATCCTGCGGCACATGGTTTAGAAGCCAAGCATCTCTGCACACCACAGCCACCACACCACCAATCCAAATGAGAAATAATGTGCCTCCAAACCAAAGCAAGTATTTTCCTTCTCAATAACCTGCACCCTAAGGTCTATTTCAAAATATCTGAACTACTCAACAGTCAAGGCCCTGTGCTGGAATGAATCTCCTCCACAAAGTCTTCCCTAAGTATCTGTCTGAATTCATTATTCCCTTCACACTGGTTAGGGCCTACTGGTGCCTATGTCCCCTAAAAGATCGCAAATTCCTTGCCAGAAACCCCAGTCCTGGTCCTAAGGCGCACATATGCATTCATGCAGTGAGAACAAGGAGAAAGCAATGGGAGTTGCCTCCTATCTCATCTAGAAATCAATCAGAAACACTGAGGTAACAAGGATTGCTGATCTTTGATCACCTTGAGGGGAAAGGTGCACATGTCTGGTCTTCTAGGCCACCCTGACCAGTCCTGGCTGTACAGACTGGATGAGGTAAGTGACATGTCAGTGTTCACCAGGGACACCTATCCCTCAAACACTGAATGTGTGTCATTCCTATTAAGTCTTTATTTGGCTCCTGGAGCTCCCAGACCCTAGCATTCTAAAGCAGCAATGTATTTTAAGAAAAGCTGAACCTCACAACTAAAAGCAATACCCTAACAGATACTCTGCTGCTACAAAATGAAAATTAGAAAATAATGGATGTTTTCTAGGATCTGCATACTAAGGACATAAGTAAGAACCGAAAGAATATGTACTTCTATATATCCGTCCTGGTACATTACCAGAGGTATGAAAATCAGGGAACACCACTGAGGACACAGATAGCCTCCGAATGCAACTCAGTAGAGACGCACGATACAAATGTGGGAAAGGGAAAAATATATGGGCAATTTAAAGAATGGGTAACACTTCCAAGACTGATCTGAGGTCTTGGGCTAAAGTCAGAGAAAGCGGGATCCTAAGTGCTATTATCCTATTCCAGAAAAGGTTAAGCTCTAGAAAAGGCTTGATAGGAAATTCCCACTTGGCAACAGCTAAAAACAAAGATACATCGTTGGTACTAAGCTAGAGCTAAGGAAAGACCTCTGATGCTCCAGCTGAGAGAATAAAAGGGTTAAGATCTCTAGAAATGACTCACTTTCACTTCTGAGTCTAAATGAGCATTATAATTATCAGGGCTATAACCAATACAAGTTCAATAAAAGGCGCCTGGCCTAGGTATGTATTCCTAAGTTCTAACCATAAAGAAAAACTCATTTTCTATGTTGCAAACTCTATGGGACTTTATTCTGATCATCGGTCCTCAAAGCACTGCTAAGATAAGGGAGCCTAAAGTCTTTTTTGTTGTTGTTCATTCAAGAGAATACCATTACAATTTCAACATGCATACAAAGATCAGCAACAACAAGTAACAAAAAAGCAATTGGCAGTTCTAAATATTCTTAATAATGCTTCTTAAACCCGAGCCTTTTCTTTCACCATCCCCCAAACCAAAGAGTACCAAAGGAGATGTAATATAAACATTTCAATGTGTTATCTGCAGTTTAACAGCCTTAATAACTGTGGCCATAAAATTTTAAGAGCTATAGTATTTTGGCGGCAATTAGAGTTATTGATATTTCTGAAACTCATTTCAGATTTTACTGTAACTTCAGCAAAAAACTGGCTTTGATATGGTTTTGAAAGTAACTGTTCTACAGTCTTGAGATTATTAAGAAAAACATGTTGCCATGAATTTAAACCAAACCCGTATTTAAAATTCAATCAAAATAAACTGCTTCTGCTCAAGATACTAATGCATTTAAAATATATATTGAATGAAAAGAAAACATTGTTCCATTTACAATCAATATGTTGAGATTAACACTTTTATTAATTCTCTACAGTTACTTAAGAAAGAGACCGACACTGCTCAGGGTTCAAAAGTATCCAGCTATACCCTCAAACAGCTCTACAGATACTGAATGTGCAAAATAAAGTTGAAGTTGCAATGAGAAGTAACAAATGGAAACCACTCCTCCACTACCACAGTGTAAGTGTAACAGCTCTCAAGAACCAGATTTAGGTCACAGGTCCTCAAGCTCTGTGTGAGAAGAACTATGCCACATCTGCTTTTAAAAGGTTAGGTAATGTATGTGACAGTCTGGATGTGGGTCACCAGTTCTAAATAACAGAAGGAAAAAATATCAGGACAATCTGCATTCACGGAGGTCAGTGGAAAGCTACAAGAAACACAATAAATGAGGTCTCCCTACATGGAAAACAAGAAAAAACTATTGAGGACTGGAAAAAAGCCATTCCGGGAGCAAATACTTAAAAACTAATCTGTTAAACAGATTCCCTTTCCCTTGGACTTTCTTAGTGCTGAGTAAGCTCACGTGGGGGGCCGGGGACGTGGCAAGGTCGTGCTTGGTGGGCACACCGGGTACCTGCAGTGTCCAGACGGTTTTTCAGGACTCACAAAAAATATGTGGCAACTGACTTCCCGAAGGAACATGATCACCTTCCCTTTCACCCTATTTGCATCATCTACTGAGTCATGGAAAGAAAAGCCAAAGTCAGTGTCCAGCATCAAAAATGAAAGTGAAAAGGAAGGGTAAGCGATGCACATGAAATGCCTTTCTGGCAGCCCGACAGGAGTTTGTAATTCTGCAGGAGGCTACTTTCTCAAGACAAGGAGGGATTTAAGAAAACAAACTTATTCTTTCATACACTAACAAGCTTATTCTTTCATATACTAAAGCTTAAATTTCAGCTCCTTTTTGGAAGAAAGTCCTGGACAATTACTTTCCTGCTTCAAAAGAAAAACCAACCATGCAGCATACACTACACAGGCCAGTCTTTTCCTTTTCCTGATCCTGGCTACAGGGTCCTCTTTGAGTGTAAAGGCATACGGCTCATGCTTCAGTCCTCTGCATGCCTCTTGCCTGGGCCCTTCCCCTAAGCTCTTCTGAGACTTACCCCAAATCTGAATGAAGATACAGAAGTCAGAAGCATTGGGGATTAGCTCCATCGGGGATTCAAGGGCTCTGCTGGTTCAAGGAGGCTAAGGCTACAGGAAGTCCAACCTCTGCATAAACGGGGGTCTAATACATTAAGACAAATCTAGAATTCTTATTTAATAAACCTGCAGCCTAAGAGAAAGCAAGTAGTGAATCTGTTTACAATCTGCAGACTGACCTTAACCGCTGCTTATAATAATCTTCATCTCCATCATCTCGGCATCTCACTACTTTCCGACTTCCTCCTCCACAGGCGGCTTCTGCTTCTTCCCCAGAACTTGGAAAAAAGTCATCCTCGGTCTCCTGCGCTGTGACTTTCTTCTGCCGTTTCCGGTGCTTGAGCATGGGCTTCAGTTCATAGTCCTCTGCCGTCAGCTCGGCCCCCTCTGCCTCCTCCAGCTCCTCCTCTGTGGGTAAGTACTCAGACTCTTCACCCTCTGAGTTTCCCTCTGCCTTCGGCCTCACGTCAGACTCCAAAGGTTTCTTTCCTTTTGGCAAGCCCACTTTCCCCTGGAAATGAAGAGCCCTTTTCTGGAGCTTCTTGATGTGCTTTTTCAAGCGCTTATCTGTTTTCGAGAGAACTTTGCTTCGCTCATTTGGTTTGTTTTCATGGAGTGCTGTGCTCAGTTCCGAAGTGACCGAGGTCGTGGTTTTTCTAGCTGCTCTTTTATTACAAGCTTGCTTCTTTCTTTCGAAAGACAATTTTGCTTGATCTGCCAAATACTTTTCAAAGCCTGATGCTTCGTTGAGCATTAGTTTTCTAGGCTTTTTCTCCTGTTTCTGAGGGATCTGGGTTCCAAAAGGTGTCATCTGGCCTGTGCGGATGAGCTCTTCCCAAGCCGTCTCCTGGACAGGCATGAGCATGCTGCCGAGACAGGACGGCCCTGGTTCTGAAAGAGGGATGACAGTGCATTGGGCACTAGCGTAAACCTTTCCAAGAGCACAACACAAATAGTCACTTCTCCAACAAACAGCACCTATGATTAACTCATATTTTAAAAACATATCATGGATGGGGGCATACGTGTGGCTCAGTCTTTTGGGCCTGCAACTCTTGGTTTTGGCTCAGGTCATGATGTCAGGGTTGTGAGATTGAGCCCCTCGGTGGGCGCTGCGCTCAATACAGAGTCTGCTTAAGATTCTTTCCCCCCTCCTTTTTCCTCCCCATCTGTTCCTTCCCCAACTCACATGTGTGCTCTCTCTCTCTAAAAAAATAAAAATTTTTTAAAAATTAAAAAAATTAAAACATACCATGGATGTACAAAAGCATATTGTACATAAAGAAGGAATGAAATTTATTATAGCATTCATCATGCCAAATTCAATACACTCCTTCCTATTCAAAAAGGTGAATCCTCAATAACTTTTTCTAAAATAATGCATTATAAATATACTCTCTGTGCAGCCAAAGACAGACCTACTCATATATAACATACAGACAAATGTGTATAAAAAATAGCCCCCGAAGAAGCACTCTCCCAAGTTTCCATGTCACTTCAAATACCAGCAGCCACACAGGCTTAAAATTCAAGAAACAGTAAAACTGCAAATGTATAAAGAATCAACAGGCACCTAAATAGGTAAAACTTAAATGTTTCCTCTGCACTGCCCAATATAATAGTCACAATGTGGCTATTTAAATTTAAGTTGAAAATTCAGTTCCTCAGATGCACTTGCCATATTTCAAGTGCTAGATGAGCCGTGTGGGCTAAGGACGACCACAGTGGACAACACAGACAGCACTTTCATCGCTGCCAACAGGTCTGCTGGACAGCACTGTGTTAGATGTGCAAACTGACAGAACAGAGGACGTAAACTAGAAGTTCGGTCATAATAATATATAAAGTCACCCAGAAATCTCTGAACTTAATCTCCAGCAACATTACTTTACCCATAGCCAAAATACCAACATAAGTAAGGCTGAACATGAGGAATCCACATTCTAAAACCTGTATTTCTTGTAGTCCAGTAATACCGCAGCCAGTTTTTCACTAAACTATCAGTGAAGAAAAATACACATCAGAAAGTGCACAAATACTAAGTGTACATACAGTTCAGTGAATTTTCAGGAAAAAACAGTGTATACCAACCTCCAGATCGAGAAAAAGAAACTGCTAGCCCCACCAGATGCACCCCTGATGGCACCTTCCAGTCTCTACACCACCCCCAAAATAATGGCTGACCACACTATTAACACTACAAACAAGCTGTCCCTGGCTTTGAGCTTTATGTAAATGGGAATGTTTGTACACTGGTGTCAGCTTATTTTGCTCAACATTATGCTTGAGATTCATCCCTATCATTGAATATAGTTGCAGCTGTTGATTTTCATTGCTGTTAGTATTCTATCATACAGCTACACTATAATTTTTCCATTCCACTGTTAATGGACATTTGGGCAGTTTCCAGGTTTTAGCTACTATGAATTATGTTGCTATGAATATTCCAATATACATCCATCAGTAATACGTTTACACATAATTCTTTGGGTATGTTAAGCTTTAGCAGACACTGCCAAGCAGTTTTTCAAAATGGTCCTATTAATTTTAAGTTCCACCAACAATGTTTGAGAGTTTCAATTGGTCTACACTCTTGCCATTTTAGCTATTCTGGTACATGTGCAATGGTACCACTTTGTGGTTGTAATTTGTATTTCTCTACGAACTAATGAGCGAGGGCACCTCTTCATAGATTTACTGACCTTCTGAATAGCCACTTTTGAAGAAAATGTTCGAGTCTTTAACCCTTTCCCAAGAGCTCTTTAATACACTCTGGATTCCTGTCCTTCAATTAGTACACGTGTTCCAAGTATCTTCTCCCACTCTGCAGCTTGCCTTTTCACTCTCTCAATGCAATCTTTTCAACAGAAGTTTAGTTGTGATATAGCTCACTTATCAAACCTTTTCCTTTACAGTGAGCATTTTTATGTCTCATTAAGTCTTTGTCCCAAGATCATGAAAAAACTTTCCTGTGCTATATTCTAAAAGCTTTGTTTTACCACTCACATTTATATTTAAAAATCTATTTGTCATTTATTTTTGTACATGGTGTAATGGGCAAGATTCATTTTACCTTCGTGTGAATGAACCCAGCACCACTTACTGAAAAGATCATACTTCTTCACAGCACTGCACTGCCGTATCTGTCATAAACCAAGTGACCACATATGGGTGGGTCTGTTTACTGGTCCCTATATTCTGTCCCATTGGTCTATTTGTCTTTCCTTGTGCCCATACCTCACTGTCTTAATCGCTGTAGCTTGACAACAGGTCTTGATATTTTGTTCCTCTTCAAGATTAAGTTTTCTTGGCCCAATACATTTTTATATCAATTTCAGAATCAGCTTGTTGATGCCCCCACCCTCACCCTGTACTTCCCACCCCAGACTTTCTCCCTCAAAAAAGAAAAACAAACAAACAAACCCACTGAAGTGGTCAGAGGGCCAAAAGGAAAACCAGGAGAGACTGGGATCCTGGAAGGCACAAAAGTATCAGCTGCTACAGATGGGCCAAGTGGAGCAAGGATGAATAGGGGCTTCTGGAATTGGGGAAGTAACTATTAATCCTGGGCAAAGTTTTACCAAGGAACCAAGAGGAGGTAAAACTCAGTAGCAGGTTTTAGGCAGCCAGACAGGAACAAGAAACACGGCATCTCAGCAGCAGAAAGCCTTGGTCGCAGGAGCAACAAATTCTGAGAGACTGAAATTTAAAAGTCCATCTCTCTAATATTTTTTTCTATTGCCTCAATTAATTCTTCATAATAATTCTCCCATGTTACTGAATAAACTTCAAGAACTAGTAGGAAGTATCTGCTTGAAAAGCTGAAATTCTAAGAAGCCTTAACCTATATTTCAAGTATTAAATGACTGAGCAGCTACCAATAATTTCTAAACACACACCTACATATACACACACACAGACTACAAAGATATTTCATTTCAGAGCTTATGCGTTTTCCAAATGACACCCATTCTGAGCAGTAATAAAAACAAAATCGGAGCCATAATATAACCTAAATGAAGACACCTTTTCTTAAACAAAAGTGGTGATGCTTGGAAAGCCTGCCAAATATGTCCCAAAAACAATGTAAAAGCAATTCTATGAATGCTGACTGATGATGCTGGGCTTAAAAACGTAATCCAATCAAGATGTTAGTTGTCTCGGGGCACCTGGGTGGCTCAGTCGTTAAGTGCCTGCCTTCAGCTCAGGTCATGATTCCGGGGTCCTGGGATCGAGCCCTGTATCGGGCTCCCTGCTCAGCAGGAAGCCTGCTTCTCCCTCTCCCACTCCCCCTGCTTGTGTTCCCTCTCTCACTGTATCTCTCTCTGTCAAATAAATAAAATCTGTTTAAAAAAAAAAAAAGATGTTAGTTGTCTCTACAAAATTAACTACACGAGAATGCTAAGCTCCCTAATTTATTAAACATAATACCAAATGTGCACCAGTAGCCTCTAGTAGATGGAATTAAGCATTTACTTTCGTTCTCCAAATACCCCCTTATAACTTCAGAGATTTGGTTCTGCAGGCGTAGAGAATAAAATTTTTCTCAATCTGTTTGAACAGTAAGGCAAAGAAAGGGATTCTTCTTGAAACCCGGCCAGGACTGAGGAGATACCCTCCACCGCTACAGGCACCAGGCGCCAATTCAAGAACGAAGAGACATGGTTCCCAGTAGCCTCACCTATATCCTCCTCCTCCAGACTGGCATGATCTACTTCAACTTGTACCTCTGCTCCTCCAAGGATGGCCTGGAGACGCTTTTGTTTCGCTGTGATCTTCTTTAGCTGTTGTTCCTTGAGTGGTAAATATTGAACACAGAAAACAGCAATGAAGTGATTTATTGTTGAATACAAAAGAGACATTTAAAAACTTTAATCAAGAGCAAAATAAAACAGAAATTCCATATGTTACTAGTATTATAAGGAATCTTATCTGAGCAACTGCCATTTTTCTGGCAGGATGTATCCCTAAAAGCATTTCCATCAGGCAGGCATCTCTGTCCCCACCCACTGTCCTGGCTGGGTGGCCCAGCTTTCTATGTGCCTGAGCACTTAAGTTCACATGTACTGACTCTCCACTGAGGAGGAGGAACTGCTCTACTTGGTTTTCCCCACTGCACACTGGGTAATTAAACTTTTGTTTCTGCCCTTAGCAACCGACAGGCTATGAGGTCAATAGGCTGTAGGCATAAGACACAAACACAAATGTTCAAACACTTGAAAAAGCCTCCTTTAATCATCTACTGTATTTACAATTGTCCCTTATAGTCTTTTAGAGTATTCTACCCAATTACTAGACTTTAAAAGGAACATACATTTGGATATACCCTTTTACCCTACCCAGACCCCTCTTTGTCTTGTCTCCCTCTACATCACCAAAGCTCGGCTACGCAGCCATTCCTAGGGCCTCTCCAATTAACTAGGCCTACGGTACCTGGTTCTTCTTTACAAGGTCAAGAATGTTTAAACACCAAATATGAGACTGGGATGAGGAGAAATGCGGAGTATAAATGCCATGTTATACTAAACTCCAATTCCTTTTCCTTCAGTTTTCCCTCATTTAATCTTTTTTTTTTTTCCCTCATTTAATCTTAAACAGGCTTTCTAAAAAGAAACAAACAAAACACAGCCTTTCTCTCTGAATAATCTATCTCTAACCATCAAAGGGCTATTTTAGAAAAATAGGAATATACAGTTCACTTAGACTAGTACCTAAAATGGCCCAAAGTCTGGTCTTCCCTGCTCCTTGAAGCCTCAGCCCACCAGAAGCCCAAGGTCAGAGGTCTCTGCACATCCATTTGCATGCTCCCACAAGAGGCCAGATGTCCTCTCTCTGCTTTGGGGAGACCCCGGCTGCCTGAGGCCACTGCTAGCTCTGACTTTTGGGCTGCTATTCTGGAGGTAGGTGATAGAAGATGGCATGGTAAAGATAACGGACTGGTGAGTGGAAAGCAAAAGGAAGCACTGAGTCTATAGACATCACTAGTGAAGTTTAAATAAGAGATGCAAGGACCTTACTCACTGCAGTGGGCCAATTGCCAGCACAAGGATATCTGCTCGTCATTTTGGATGGCAGAAATAAAACGATCAAAACCAGTCATTCCTATCAACTCTGATCTATTTTCATAAAGCATAAATTCTAAAAAATGTTACAAATCTCAAAAAAAACAGTGTCATAAGTAACAGATATTCCCTACCCTAAGTGCAGCCTCATCAGTGTCTGGATGATGACAATAATACCTAAGAACAGCGACCACGAGTGTGTGAGGGGTGATGGCTGAAGCCACAGAAAACACGATAATCAGGACAAGTAGGAGCCAAACAAAAAAAAAAAAAAAGAAAGAAAGAAAATTCACACAATACAAGGAGACGGACAAGAGGCCTGCATGCCAAATAGGAGCCTAAGCTGGGTAAAAGAAAATGGCACAGCAAGGAAGACTATAATCGTAAACATCAACAAGGCAGCATGCAAAGCCAGCAAGGGAAACTTTTCTCAAATATGTGTGTATGTATGTGTGTATTTTAAAAGATATTCTTTAACAGAAAATATTAAAGGGAAACAGCTGAAATATTAAACATGAAAAAGGAACTCGAAATTTTCTATTACAGCTATTTCCTTCACATCTTAACTACTTTTCAGAATACTTCCCAAATATTAAATGAACAGAAATGGTAACTTGTTAAAAAATGCAATACTTCATGTTATTTGGAATCACCTTATTATACTTCTGTCGTTTTACAGAATCTAGTTTCCTGTTGATGTCTCTGTTGGTGGCAGCTTGAGGGCTAAGTTGTTCAATAATTTTGTTGATTTGCCTTAGGGATGTTGTACATGACCTGAAAAATAAAATAAAATGTCTATTTCCCACTCTGGTAACATTTTTTTATAGTGTAATGTGAAGACAGAAATGCTACAAAGATGTCCTCTTACTTCTTATTAACTAAAAGACAAAAGAAACTAAACCAGAATGCATGTTCTTATTGCCCCATATACAACTTGAAAGGTTATGAGAAGTTTAAGGTAACTGCTAGTGTTTTCTTTGATCTGGCTGATTAAAATCAGCACACTCCCATTTGTAAGCTGCTTCATTCATTCTACAAGCATTTTAAGTGTCTACCTGATTCAAGAGACTGTGCTAAAACAATGTGCAATAAGTTGTCCTTTTAAATTTAAAAAAAAAAGCATATGCACGGTTTGTTTTTTTTTTTAAGAATGTATTTTTTTAGAGCAGTTCTAGGTTCACAGGAAAATTGAGAGGAAGGTACAGAGACTTCTATATATCCCTTCCCCAAACACACACAAGCTTCCCCATTATCAACAACCCATACATGGGTTTTTAAAGCCCATTTTGGAAGTCACCCCAAGTTTCGAAAAGTACTAAAAATGCTGACTTTTTTTTTATATAAGTCAGATACCTGTGACAATATTTTTCTTTCACAATACTGGAAGACTTATTTGCTGTAGCATAATATTTTATAATGTGAAGGGGGGAAAAAACCAATCTCTAATATGATGCTTCTAAAACAGACACCATCGAATGGTAATTCCCAATTTTCAAAACACAAATTTAATCTTGACACTTGTTTACTTTGCTATCTGTATCCTTTGTGGATATCAGGACTAAAGATGTTATCAATGCCAAGTTACTGGCAGTCTAACCACATGTCACCATGGATCTAGTATTCACCTGCGTGGTAATTCCACAGCACTCTGATGTCACCTATGCAAGCAGGAGGCACATTTCCAAGGTCAAATGTAAAAGTGTGTACCTTATCAGGAATCGGGCTCCTCACACCTGGAATACCATAAGTACTCCAGAATACCTGCCACTCAAGAGGCCAAAAGAACACACCAGGAAGCTGCTGGCAGAAAACATGTCCTTTCAGTTTCAACGGCCATCTGTACCACAGTCTCCCTGGCTGAGGGTAGCCAATAGCTCCTCATTCTTCCCTCCTCTCCCCTCCCCCAGCCATCCCCATCTGAGACTGCACCATTCCTCCACCCATTCCTTTTCTCTTTCATGCTTGCCTGACACAGCCTAGAACACTGGCCAAGACAGGGCAGACCAGCAATAGGGAAGGAGTTCAATCGTCACCTGCCCCACCCTTCTAGCCCAGGTCCAGAGCTGCTTCTCCTCTAACACACAAATGAAGTTTCCCTGGGACTCAAGGAGTTGTTTCACATCATTTCTAGAAATGCAAATCTGAAATATTACCAAAAGACGGACACTTGGTTCAGACACAGGAAACTGAAAAGAAACTAAAGGACAAGAGAAAAATGTGAGGGGGGAAAGGCATGATGTGTTCCTGGTATCTCAAGTTGCACACATCACACCTTTAGGTACACTTCTCCTAAAAACCATTCTGGGCACATGCTTGTGAGTTCTGGGCTACTCAAAACGGTATTTCTCTCTAGGACGTTATGCATAAACAGGTTGTTGTGAGCTGGCCTAAGACCCTGACTACCACGTTCAATGTTGCTCCAGAGGGAAAGGACTAGAGCTCACATGCAGGGCTGAGGACTGCCCTAATTGACTCCATCCTCCAAATAAGAGCTTCTATAAATCTCCCACATTTCTAGAATACCACGGCTATTATCTGAATTTCTCCATCACATGTAAACACAAAATCTGCAATCAGAGAAGACGATCCACACTCACGTGAGGTCATCCAGGACTGAGTGATACTCCTTCTCTGCATCAGCAAGCTGTGCCACACGGCTGGCCTCATGAATGGCGCTGTCCACTTGCCGAAGCACACCCTGTTCCAGCACATCCTGGTCATACACATCCACACCCAACCCCTGCAGTTCAAGGGCCTGCGCACTTGGCTCCACCGTCTGTATGTGATGTCTGTTGATGTGCAGCAAGGCCAGTCCTCTCCTCGAAACTTCCGATGAACACCCCTCGGCAGAACTGGATGGTCCATTACTAGACGAACAAGAGGGGAGGTTTTCCTCCACCTCCGGGGTGCCATCATTCTCTTGCTTGATTGTCATTTCTTGTTTATCACTGACATACTGACTTTGCAAACAGTCTTGCTCCTGAATTGGACTTGAGTGGGGGATTCTCGCATTTTGCATCCTCTACAGACTACGTAAAAGGAAAAAAAAAATGTAATAAGCCTTTTGGTTATAAAGAATTGATATTTATATAGTTTCTTAAAATTTTTATAATTAAAGAAGATTGACTTCTCAAAAGATCGAGTAATAATCCTCCAATTAGATAAATTCAAGTTTCCAAGTATTACTTTTCTTAAAAGGGCACAAGCTATACATCTTGAGTTCTGAAAATAAATAAGAAAAATTAACCAAAAAAAAAAAAAAAAAGACAAACAAGAATGAAAAAACACAGTATCAACAATAAAGGACATTTGGAGAGCCACGTAAGAAAACTGGCAACCAATATCTTGACTGACACCCTAAGAGTCTTCTCCAAATCAACTGAAGTCATTTGACTGCTACTTTTCAAGTTAGCATCTTCACTGCATTATGGCACAAAAGATTCACAATACAGTGGCATGATGAACTGTGATACACAAATTTAGTGACGTAAGCAACAAGCTTCTCTACAAATCTGACCACTAGAAACTTTTAGGTTGAACGTCTACTCTAATAAGCAGAAACTCTGAACGAGACATAGTATCATTACTAAAATCTGGTATTTGAGAAAGTTCTCAAAAATAACCCCATTTCAATGTGCAACAGAATTTCTTGCCAATCGGGTTGGCAAAAACAGGTTAGGCCTAATTATGTCCAGCAGACAAGGAAGATCCACCCTCACACAATGCTGGTGGCAATATGAATTACTAAAGCTTTTTTGGAAGGCGATTTAACAATATCTATCAAGATTTAAAATGCACGGGCCCCTGGGTGGCTCGGTGGGTTAAAGCCTCTGCCTTTGGCTCAGGTCATGATCTCAGGGTCCTGGGATCAAGCCCCACATCGGGCTCTCTGCTTAGCGGGGAGCCTGCTTCCCCCTCTCTCTCTGCCTGCCTCTCTGCCTACCTGTGATCTCTCTCTCTGTCAAATAAATAAATAAAATCTTTTAAAAAATAAAAAAAAAAAAGATTTAAAATGCACATGATATTTCTTCCAGAGAAATACTCAACACATACAAGACTGTTCACTGTAGCATGTCAATAGTTTAACATAAGCATATAAGCATTAAGTGTTTTCAGTGACACCGATACAAAAGCTTGTAAACTGAAAAAAAATCACCGAGTATGAACACCTTTATGTTGGGTCAAAAAATGTCTATCTGCTTCTGTGTGTATGGAATGCCTTCAAAGTGATCTGGAGATACACGCTAAACTTGCAACCACTGGGGAGGAGGAAGCAGGATAGGGGAGAATAAAGGAAGATTTCACATTTCATTCCACAATCTCAGGAGCTCCTTCAGTAAAATATATTCACTATATTGCCTGTGTAACTCTAATAAATACATTAAAAAGCAATGCAATAACCAAGAGACGGCCTTGCTTTTTATTTAACTGAATAAACTAAGGTTTCTTTCACCACCAAAACCTTATTTATATAAAAATACCAGAAGTCCTCCCAATAAGCCCCACTGATTCCTCATTAAATAAAACCATCCTCAGTCAAGCACTAGGATACAAAGACACCAGGAACTTAGCACTATCCCTTCCAGAGCAGCTCAGTCTCTAGGGGAGGAGAAACATGTCAATAACACAGCAGGGCAGGTCTGTAGAAGAGGCACCAAGAGGCCACCTGGAAACAGAGGAAGGGATAATGCTTTGGGTCTGGAGCTAAAGAAACTTACACAAGCTAAGATTTGAACCCCTGATCCAGGGTCTGGAACACAGAAGACATTCCATATATGCTGAAGGGAAGTAAGGTTCAGAGAGGAGTCTAAAATAACAAGTCTGATGTGGACAACTGAGTCACTGGTGAATTCAGCCATAAAAATAAGAATCTCAGAAAGGAAGCAGATGGGAAACAGAAGAAGGGGCTGGAGAATAATCTGGAAAAAAATGTCCTATAGAAGGGAAAAGCTGATGGGGAACAAACACTGGTGATAGGTGTGGAGGGGCCCCAAAACCACAGGATGCCAACAATCCCCAAGGCTGTACAACTTCCTCCTTCGGTAATCAATAGTCCTGGGGAAATGTCACTGTTGGGGAGTTTTCAGAGCAGAAGCAGCAGAAGGACAAAAGGGCATGGATACAGATGCTGAGGAGAAGAGTAGTTCAAGTAACTGAACTTGGGCTCCTACCTGGATAGACTAAAAAAACAAAACAAAACAAAACAAAAAAAAAAAAAACAAGCCAGAAGGTACTGGGACCAAAGGACAAGTCTCCTGGGAATAAAAGCTGAAAATCAGGAGGTTCTCATCAGAAACTAAACAGTTTCAGAAGTGAAATAAATCATCCATTTAACAAATACTTGATAGTCAATTATTCCAGACAGTGTACTAGGTTAACTAGTTTCTGTCACCATAGAGCCTAGAGTCTCTTGGGGAAAACATACATTTTAAGAATTATATACACATACACATTTACACATTTAAATACGTTCATACATAAATTATACCCACAAATGTAATTATGGTAACTGCTATAAAAGTACAGGATTCTTTAGGACAAAATAACAGAGGTACCTAATTGACAGTGCAGAGATAGGTATAAGAAGGGAGACCTCTCTGATAATGGGATACCTGAGCCAGTATGTGAAGGATGAAAAGGATTAATCAGGCCAAAACTGGAATGAACGTTTTGCAAAGAAACGTGTAATTTCTAAGGCTGGTAAGAGCTGGTGCACTTGGAAGATGAAAGAAGGATGGAACATAGCGAGAATTTTTTACTTTATACTATATGAAAAACTGAGTTAAAGTTGCTGTTAAGGACTCCATTGCATAAATCTTACAGAGTGTCTTCTAACACTCTGCAAGGCGTAACCATCTGGAGAAACAGTATCTTCATTGTCCTCCCCTTTGAGCACTGGGGCTTCTGTGGGAGGAGCCGGATTCTGGTTGCAGATTTGGTTGTAAACATGCCTAGCTGGGGAGGGAGTGGGGCATAAGTGAAGATGGAGGGGTAGCCAAGATCACAAAGGACCTGGGAAAACATGAACTTGGATTTCATTCCAATTGCAGTGGAATGATTTTTAAGAGTTTTAAACAGGGTGATGATGTCATGACCTATTTCAAGTTCCTAAGAGACCACCTGGGCTACTGTATGGATAACGGATTGGAAGAAACAGTACAAGAAAATGATGGGAGACATACGGGTGAAAAATGACTGCAACTTGAAACAGGGTGAAGATGGATGCTACGTAGGAAATCAATGTTACAGCATTCGTATACCGACTGCTCAATCCTCCTTTACTCGATCCCATGTGATAGTATCAATGTCCAAAGCGCCTGACTTGTATTTACCCCGTTTCTTTCTTTCAAGTAACAAAGAACTCCAGTTTTTTAATCGAAATCGAACAGGGCCGCGCTGATCCTGCGCTCCGGGGCCGACAAAAAGCCCAGAAGTTGAAGTTTCGGGGAGAGCTCGCAAGGGTGCCGCCGGCCGGAGGCTGGGACCTACCGCCGCCCCAGGTGAGAGAGCGCTGCTTCGTCACTTCCGGCGACAGGTGCGCGGGCATGCAAGGCGCGCGCCGGACTCAAGGGCCAGCTCAGGGCCGACCCCTCGGATGGGCTCTCTTAAGGAGGCCAGATGCCCGAGGCGAGGCCATGGGCGCCTAGGATTCCGAACCGGGCCCAGACATCCCCTGCTTGACGTTCAGCACAGCCGCCCGAACACTCACCCCAGGGCCCCGCGGCCACCAGTACGGAAACGTAGACGCCACCGCCGCCAGCAGCCGTGGGAAGCAGGACAGGGACCAGCTGTGGCGCATGCGTCTTTTGTCCGTCGTAAGCACCGCCCCCGAGCGTGACCTGACCAGAGCGCATGCGCCGGGCTGCCCGGAAGAGCGTGCGCGGCCACGTGATTGGAGGGATGAGCGTAGCCCCGCCTTTCTCTCTGCGTTTTGTGTGTGGGGGTTGTATGGGTTGGTGACGGGCTGTGTGGCTTGGGTCCAGCGTTTCAGTCCTGGTCAAAGAGTACCTCTTTAGTAAGGCGATCATAAGAATTAAAAGACATGTTTCCAGGAAGAAAGAGGGAGAGAGAGGTACGTGTGTGCCGTGAACCCCAAAGAAAGTAAGTTTGGGGAAGGGAGCCGGCTGGAATGTCACATTTCAGTAGTCTCTCGCGATGGACGTTGGTTGTTGCTCCCTCTTGGCCATCTGGTACGGCTGTTAGCACGCAAACAATAGGGAGAGGCCTTATTTATATCTGTTGCCCCTCCAACTCCTACACACACATCTGGGCGGGGATGATGTGTGTGTATAGTGGGCCTACGTGAATGCTTTGATTGCATTGGTGAGTCATTTAATATCTGTCCTCATATCAAAGAGGTAAGGATTTTGAGCCAAATGAGAATTTTTGCTTGGAGCTTTTGAAGAAACAAAATATCCACACCTAGGTTCAGAACGAAGGGAGGAAACTGAGCTTTACCTGAGGAAGGAGTAGCCCACGATGGGTGTCAGCCTCACCAAACAAGGCAGCTTCTCAGGGCTTCCAGCGCTCTAAGAGGGTGGATTTTCCAGGGCCAGCGCCAGAAAGTCCTCTGGGAGTAGCAGTGACTAAGGGAAGGACCTTTGTGGTGCGGGAGGGGAAAGTTGTTCTATTTAGTTTGGATTGGTTTGGTTTTTTAGGAAAGGATCTTTGGTCCTGGGTAGGGAAGCGCCTTCCTCATTTTGAAGCCTGAAGTCGGACAATAGGAAAAGGGAGCTAGGAAGCTACTTGGTAATACTCAGCAATACTACCATAGCTCTCTTAGCAGCACTAATCTACATTTGCCTCAAGTCATCCCACATAAAAATGTTTGTTTTTTTAAAAAGGAATAAAGAATTCTAGTGATCTCCTGAGTACAATAATTGCGAACAGAAAGGCACTGGTAAGATATTAGTTTTAATGCTTGAATATGAAAGCTGTTTCTCCCAGATATACAGTGGTTCCCAACCGTTTTGAAAATGAGGTCCCCTTTTTAATGTGCACTATTTTGGTGAGCGCCTATGTGTCAATCAGAGTTTGGACAGAAAGCAGGTGGTACACTCTAAGTAGTTCAGGAGAATTAACTTTTATAAAGGTGTGGGCAAGATTAGGAAAACAACTCAGATGGCACAGTACTCCTGGGCCTAGCAAGACTTTAAGAGCTATTTCCATATATTATGAGCTAAATTGCATCGTTCCAAATTCAACTGAAATCCTAACCCCCAGTACCTCAAATGTGACTGTATTTGGAGATAGGATCTCTAAAGACACTAAAAACCTTTTATTAAGTTAAAATGAGGTTATCGGGGTAGGCTCTAATCAAGTATAACTGGTATCCTTTTTTTTTTTTTTTTTTTAAGATTTTTTTTTATTTATTTGACAGAGAGAGATCACAAGTAGGCAGAGAGGCAGGCAGAGAGAGAGGAGGAAACAGGCTTCCTGCTGAGAAGAGAGCCCAGGACCCTGAGATCATGACCTGAGCCAAAGGCAGAGGCTTTAACCCCCTGAGCCACCCAGGCGCCCCTATAACTGGTATCCTTATAAGAAGAGGAGATTAGGGCATGGACATGCACAGAGGAAAGACCACGTGAAGACACAGGGAAACAACAGCCATCTACAATTCAAGAAGAAAGGCCCCAGAAGAGACCAGCCCTGCCAACTCTTGATCTCAGACTTACAGCCTACAGACTGTAGGAAAATAAATTACTCTTTTTTAAGCCACCCAGTCTGTAGTACTATGTTATGGCAGGACTAACCATCCCTGGGCATGAAAGGGTCATGGAAAGATATAGGTTCAGAAGAGAACAGTTGAATGGAAAAGACCAGTTGAAATGTACCAACCCATGGTCACTCAGTGGGAGGGAACTGGGAAAATAAATACCCTGAACTCACTACCCTTTCATTATTTCATCTGCTGCTGCCTCCCATTGGTCAAAACCTACTGACTGCCAGAGGGTAATGGAGCCTATTGGTGCCATTCTGTATAGATCAGCCTCTTCAGGCACAGGGCAGGGTTGAGAGAGATGGAGAGTAGGTTTGGAGCATCAAACTGGAAAGATGCATCATTACCCCACACGATTGTAATTATCCTTTTAGTATCCCTCTAATTTAGAAAAGGCATAATGAAATAGTCACTATTAATTCAGTAAAGCTTTTTAGATGAATTTGTATTAGTTAATTAAAGGATCTATGTACTTTCTCAAAGCCAAGTTTCTCCTGACCTCTGTTGCCTGAGAGTAGTAATAAGGTCACATTAGTAGCGACAACTCCGATTTTGATGATTCCTGTGCCCACCTGAATACTCAAGATCCTTCTTTTCACTCATGCCCTTATGAATGGAATTTAGTGTCCTTATAAAAGAGGCCCCAGAGAGATCCTTTGCCCCTTCTGCCTTGTGAAAACACAGCAAAAAGATGGCAATCTATGAACCAGGAAGTCCGCTTTCACCAGACACCGAATCTGTCAGCATCTTGACCTCAGATTTCCCAGCCTCCAGGACTATGAGAAATAAATTTCTGTTGTTTTTAAGCCTCCAGTTCTGTAGTAGTTTGTTAGCAGCCCAAATGGGTTAAGATAGAATGTAAGTAGTGATGGGGGGCTTAGTAACTTACTTATAATACTCGTTTACAAACTTAGGTGTCTGAATGTCAACCAAAACTTTTCTCCTTTCCCCCTACATCCATTCAGTCCCCAAGTTCCACTGGTTCTGCCTCCCCCGTAGATTACACGTCTATCTCATCTTCTCCATTCTCTCTGTTCAATTTTCTTGACTGTTGCAGCCAGTCTCCTAGCCCAGTCTTGCTCCCTACCCATGCACTTGGATGGGGATTTCAGACCCTTCTGATCATGTCTCTCCTCTGCCTCAGACCCACCCCTGCAGATAAAATCCAAGCTATTTAACATGTTATCCAAGCCATTTTATTATCCTGCCCAATCTGATTTTTCTGCACACTGGATGCCTATGCCCAAGATTTAAGGAACTATTTACTATTCTATTTGTGATGTGCTGCCGTCAGCTTGGAAGACTTGGCTAGCAAGTCTGTTGTGTGTACCTCTTTTCAACTGTCTCAGTTTTCTCAGGCTGCCATAACAAAATACCATGCACTGGGTGGCTTAAACAATAGATATTTATTTTCTCACTATTCTAGAGGCTGGGAAGTCCAATGCAGTCCCGGTGAGGACTCTCTTCTGGGCTTGCAGACGGCTACCTTCTCACTGTCCTCACGTGGTGAAGGGAGAGTTCTGGTGTCTCTTTCTTTTTTTTTTTTTTTTAAGACTTATTTATTTATTTGAGAGAGAGAGAGCATGAGGGGGTGGGGGGAGGGGTAGAGGAAGAGGGGAAAGCCAACTCCCCACAGAGCAGAGAGCCCAATGTGGGGCTCACTCCCAGGACCCTGAGATCATGACCTGAGCCAAAGGCAAACAATTAACCGACTGAGCCACCCAGGCACTCCTGTCTCTTCCTTTTCTTATAAGGGCAGCAGTTCCATCAGATTAGGACTCACCCCACTCTTAAAACCTTATTTACCTTAAGTACCTCCTAAAGGCTCTATCTCTAAATCCAGTCACATTAGGGGTTAGGGCTCCAACATATAAATCAGTGGCCTCACATTGGGAACTTGAAATTGGCCATGTGGGAGTATTTATACTACACAAATAGACAGAATCTCCAAACCAGGGTTTTTGGTGAGAGGGGGACCGTTTTATTTTTTCCCAGTACATCCCTAATTGTTATTGTCAGGCCTATGTGATTTTGCTCATGGGTCTCTCTGCCTGGACTTCTCACCCATTCCAAAGTTTCTTTTTCTGAAGCTTTCCCTGAACTTCTAAACAGAATTAGGCCTTCACAGCTCCTCCGCACCCCAAACCAATATTTTCAGTATCCCTACTGTGACACTTATTTCTTTGGATTTTAATACTTTTTACGTAACAAGCCCTTTTATAGCCCTCACTGTGGACCAGGTTTTGTCCTAAGTGCTTTACAAATATTAACTCATTTAAATATGACCAGAATTGTCATTGTGCCTTTACTTTCTATTTAGTGTCTCCCTGCCCTTATAAAACAGAACAACTAAGTTGACTCTCACTTTTCAAAACTTCAGGGTAGCGGCAATGCCCCAATTTGGTTTCCCATTCCCCATAAACATGGAAAAACTAATAAAAAAAAACAACAATAGAAATATACTAGAAGTGGATTGAACACTGTGCAAAATTGATAAAGCTAAAAATAGGGGTAAATGCATATTTAAAATTACGTCAGCAACCACTGCAAAAAATAGTGTTAAAAATACATTGAATAAGTGAATAAATAATTGTAAAAGCAATGAATATATAACAATGGTTATATGATTCCATTGAAATGTATATGTATATATGTGTGTTTATGTGCCTGTGTGTATACAATAGGGGAGTGTGGTGTGGAGATGAGGAATAGTCTTCCTATTTTTTGGTCACATCTCCACCATGGCCTTCTGTGCCTTTAACTCTCTTAGTCTCACTCTTTCATATATTCTGTCCCACTTTGTCTTTACCCTGACTTTTTCTCAAATCCCTCTAGGACTAATTTTGGGCACTGCCTTTTTCCCCTAATCTTTTAGGGTCATTTCAATAATCTTCAACAAACACCTTGCTCTCCAAAGCCGATATATAAAAGAAAAGAACGAGAAATCTTGTCATTTGCAACAATATGGATGGATGGACCTGGAGGGTGTTTTGCTAAGTGAAATAAGACAGAAAAAGGCAAATACCATATGATTTCACTTATAAAATCAAATACCTAAAAAACAAAACAATGAACAAGCAAAACAAAACAAACAAACAAACAAAATCAGAGGCAGACTCATAAATACGAAGAACAAACTGGTGGTTGCTAGAAGGCAGGGGAGTGGGGGATGGATCAAATAAGTGAAGGGATTAAGAAGCACAAACTTCCAGTAACAAAATAAGTCACAAGGATGCAAAGTACAACACAGAATACGGTCAACAATATTGTAATAACTTTGTACAGTGACAGACAGATGGTAACTGCACTTAAAGTGGTGAGCGTTTCGTAATGTACAGAATTGTCGAATCACTATGTGGTACAGCTGAAACTAATATTGTACATCAACAACACTTCAATTAAAAATTTAAAACAAAATCAATGAAAAAATACATAGGAAAGAAGAAGAAAACAGATATGTATGAGCAAAGCTCTGCTCAAACTTCAGGAAAAAAGTACAGGTTAATCTCAGTGCACCCTGATTTTAGCAGACTTCACTATCTCAGGGTAATTTTGTTAGTAGTAACCATGGTAACTGACATCTGCACTTGTACATTAAGGAGATTTTGAAGGGAACTGTGGTGATTCCGAACACAGGAGAAGAAAAGTTATTGCTGACTTAGTGTTCGTAGGAGTGGAAACTGATTCAGAGTATGAACATAAAGAAGAATTTAGCAAGAGTAAGAATAATCTGAGGATGTGGACTTTTAATTTTAATTCCAGATAAAATCTGTAGAAAGAAAGTGGAATCACGTGATCTTGAATTCTGTACAATGTGGGGCGATTCCACTTGTTTATTACCCGTGAAGCTCCCTTTGAGCAGCCACCTCGCAAAGAAGGCTATTCAACAAATAGCCACTAGAGAAAGCAGAGCACCAACTCCTGGGTTTGGTGATTTCATTTCAGCAGGTACATTTTATCCAGCGGCTACTACGAGCCAGGTGTCCTGATGGATGTGGGGGACACAGAGGCGAACAAGGCAGACAAGGTCCATGCGCTCATGAGACTTCCATTCTAGCAGAGGGGGGAAAAAAACAATAAATGTATGAAGCAAATAAAAAGATAAAGTAATAAATGCTGTTCAGGGAAACAAAACAGGATTACATGTTAAAGAGTAAATGGAATGCCTCTTTAGTGGGTATAAAGTAGCCTGTGAATAGGGGGCATTTTGACTGCAATCTGAATGACAAAAGGTCACTATCTGAGAGGGTCAGGTGGGAGAGGATTTTCAACAGCAAGCAATAGTGCAAAGAGGATGAGGCAGGCACAAACTTGACAAGTTTAAAGACTAGAAATTGGGCCACTGTGACTGAAGCCAACGTAGGCGGATACCTAGAGTTCTATAAGCTAGGCATGGAATTTAGCTTTTATTCCAAATACAAATAAAATCCATTGGAGAATTTTAAGTAAGGACTTGGTAAATAAATAAATTTACATTTTAAAATATTATTTTGGCCTAAGGACAGTCATATAGATCAATGGAATAGAATCAAGAGTCCAGAAATAAACCCATATATCTATAGTCAATTGATTTCAACACAGGTGCCAAGACCATTCAATAGGGAAAGAATAGTCTCTCCAACAAATGCTGATGGGAAACGAGATATTCACATGCAAAAGAATGACATTGGAATTTACCTCACACCATATACAGAGATTAACTCAAAGGGACCAAAGAACTAAAGGTAAGACTAAAACTATAAAACTCTTAGAAGAAAACTTAGGAGCAAATCTTCATGACCCTGGATTTGGCATGGGATTCTTAGATATGACGGCAAAAACACAGCAACAATAAAAAAAATAGATCAATTGCTCTTCATCAAAATTTAAAACTTCCATGCATCAAAGAGCATTATCTACAAAGTGAGAAGACAACCCATGGAATAGGAGATAGTATTTGCAGATCATTTCTGGTGAAGGACTAGAATCCAGAATATATAAAGAACTCTTCCAACTCAACAACAAAAAGAACAACCAATTAAAAATGGGCAACACATCTGAATAAACATTTCTTAAAATATATACCTAAATGGCCAAAAAGCACCTGAAAAGCATGAAAAGATGTTCAGCATCATTAGTCCTTTCAGAAATGCAAATCAAAACCACTTTAATTAGTATTTGCCAAGGCCTGTGGGAAAGGGGAATTGGAGAGTGATTGCTAGGGTACAGGGTACCTTTTTGGGGTGATGAAAATGGTCTGGAATTAGTGGTAATGGTTGCACAATTTTGTGACTATCCTAAAAAAACACTGGCTTTTACACTTTAAAAGTAAATTAATTTTTAAATAAGCTCTAATACATTAGGGCTTGAATTCTTGTTTTGGAAATCTTGTGACAGCTGCCCTTTAAATAAGCCAGAGGGACATTAGATTAACTCGAGATGTGTGAGCGAGGTCATCCTAGACCATTCAGTCCCAACTGAGACCTGAGCCTTTAGCTGACCTCGGGGATCAGCAGAGCTGACCAGAGCAGCGAAATTCCTCACCGACCCATAGAATTGTGAGAGCCAATAAATATTGACTGTGTTAAGCACTGTGTTTTGAAGTACTGTGTTGTGTAGCAAAAGCTAACTGATCTGGAAGGTGACCCGGGAGGCTGTCACAATGCTCAGTGCCAGAGACGGGGAAGACAACACAGAGGCTCCCTTCCTAGAGTCGCCGTACCAGAGAGGACCTGCCAGGTCACAGGTCACCGCACTGTCGCCTCTAGCAAGCACATCCCCAGGGACTCCAAAGGCTGCACAGAGGACTAACATTCAAAGGAGATGCAGGAATGAGTGAGCAAAAAAAGAGCCACTCCTCACCCACCGTGAGCAGGTGGTCCTTCATAGGGACCCTTCTGGGCACTGCCTGATGACCCCAGACGCCTGGGACTTGGAGGTTGGGAGGAAGGGAGACCACGTGCTTTCCTCTGCCAGCAGCCCGCTGCTTCTGAAGACCTGGGCCGAGAATCCTAACACTCCAAGAACCTGAATATTTACCTGAAAGGACGCAAAGGTTTTAACCCCACATTGGAATATTGGCTGGGTGTGACCTGGTGATCTTGTCTGGCAAGAGACCAAACTGTCTTTCTCCCCACTTTCAGGAACGGAAAAAGAACTTGGGAAAGCGAAGTTGATAGTAACGGTTATGAGAGAGGGGATATAATCACATCTGTGCATTGCTAGGTTAAAATTGCACAATTCAGCATGTTACCTTTTTTCACTCATTTTTCTCCCCCTAATATTTGGTATTAGCCATGTGCGTGATCCTTGGGAAGCGGAGGAATAAACATCTGAGTCTTTGCTCATGTCCTTCTTCTTTGTGGTGATGGATATTCTAGGAGTCCTCCATGATTTAGCTCAATTCAGCCCTTTCATAAAACTTTCCCGACCCCTGACTTCAGTCTGCAGGAAATTCGCCTTGCTCTTCGTCCTCAATTCCAGCACAGCACTCCCCAGACTGGGTCATTGTCCATTTCCCAAGATCTCAGCTGCTCCCACAACCTTGACCCTTTCCCCCCAGGGACACAGGATGCCACTCCCAGCCTTGTCCTCTCTCCCAGAGCCACAAGGACTGTCAGGTGCTGCAGACAGAGACATGGCTGTTCCCTCGCAGTGCATCGGCCCCTAGGGGACCGCAGATCTCAGAGTCAACAGCTGTGCTTAGGTTGTACAAGGTGGCGAAGCTTCCAAAACGTGCCTCCTCCAGCTTGGCAGAGCCCCTACCCACAACCCACCTCATTTCTGTGAGGTCTGTGTTTAGAGACCCACAGATTCCTCAAGATGCTTTTTAAGACCTCCTGCTCTTTGCTGGCAAATTGTTAATCAGTTTGTGGCAGCATAAATAAAATTAGAGGGTTTAATTAAAACTAATGAATGAGTGAGCGGAGACCAGCCTGGCCGCTTTGCTCTATGAGCCTCAGAGCAGTAAATAATGAAAGTGTCACACCGCGAGTGATGGGTTTTAACAGAAGTGTGAGGCCAGCAGAAACAAAGCCACAGAGAGCTCCTCCCCCCCAGGTGCAATTTGCAAGTCGGAGCAATCCCCATTTTAGTGTGTCTTATTAACTAATTCTTCAGAAACTGCTTCGGTTTTCTGGCCTTTCAAAAAAACAAAGGAAAAACAAAGTAACACTCAGGATGCCCATTCTCTACATCTCCTTGGCATGCTTTCCCAGGGCACTCCTTAATATCTTGGTCCTCGTGGAGAGGAGCAGGGGCACAGTGGTGAGCAGGGGAGGACTACAGGCATTTCTTGGACAGGGATCTGGAATTCTGACATTCTCAGTGGGTAGGGCATAAAAGGGAGAATTGTCCTATATCCCACTTGACTTTCAATTGCTTTCCTAGAGATGCGTGTAGGTTTAAAAACAAAAATAAAAACAAACCAAAAAAAAAAAAAAAAACCCACCTGTTTATAATTATTTGGGCTTATGCCTGAGCTCCGTGTAAACATAAAGTCCCTTTTGCACAATTTTACCAAGGAATGCAACTACCATGTGGGCGAGGTAAAATACCATGCATTTTAAAAGTCACATCCCCAGCAGCAACACATCTAGAGTACAACCCCTGCATCCGTTCTCACTGTAGCTTGTCACTTTTAAGGTGATTCCACATACAGGGACAAGCATGTTACTTGCATACATTTCATTTGCATGCGAGTGTGGGTCTGCCTGGATATTTAGATATTGAATATGATTTTATTATGAATTACTTCCCTTTTGTTTTACTCAGGTAAGGCATTATACCAATTTTTTAAAAAACCAGGTGTCGGGGGTGTGAAGAAATATTTGTTATAGAAACGGGTGGATTGGATCAGATGAGTTTGAAAACCACGGCTCGTGCCAACATGTCGATATGAAGATTGTTGAGAGGATTTTGGAGAACAAACTCTCCCACTGCTCCTTCTGTTCCCTGCCCCCACCATCTCGTCATCTCCGATTCAAGTTTGAAGGGACTTCCAGAAGCCGTTTCCAAGCCCCTGGAGCAGCACGTCAGCCTGGACAAGTTGGGCGGGGTCTAAACCCTCCATCCGGCTGGCTGCCATGCTGAGTCCTGTCCCCAACTCTCTCCGCACACACCCTGCACCCACTCCAGCTCCTGCGACTCCTGGAGAAGGCCAGGAGTGTTCCTTACTTGGTTTTCCTTATTTTTCCACTCACTATTATGTCCAGGGTTTGGGGCTGTGAAGGTAGGGATCCCAGACCTGGCCCGGACACCAGGACAATGTGCCCTCCAGATTGGGACACAGGGGCACTACCTTTTGCCTTTTCCCCCAAGATGCAACACTATGTGTGATTTACTATCTTGCCGGGGCGGGGCGGGGGGGGGGGGCCCATTTCAGAAACTCCTCCTTGGCCTCCCCTGTTGCAATAGCTCTTACTCCATAGGCCAAGAGACCACTGTGGGCATTTCATCGACCACCAAGTATGTGCCTCCCAGTGATCCATTTGGGGGCTGGGAAATAACCACAGGGTGGGTCTGTGAGTCCTTCCACAAAAATCGTTAGCTCAGCAGACAGGTGCTACCTTGTCCAGCGTCTGATGACCAAGTCATATAGGGTTACAGAGAGCAGCCTCCGCGCCACAGGTCCGAGCGTCTACAGAGGGCCGGCCCAGCCCCACGACTCTCAGGGCACTAGTTCTGCCTTTCTTGCAACTGCATTTCCAGCTGAACTGCCTCCCTCTGCCCAGTCCTACTTCCCTCACTTCCACACTTCCCAGTAAACGTCCTCTGCCTGAGAGTGGGGTCCCCAGGGATCAAGACCTAAAATACTCAGATTCTGGAGTGGTTCAAGGAAGCGGACTCTAAAATGGGATCTTACAGGCTGCCAAGGAGGGCCCCATAACTGGGTTAGGATGAGCACACAGCTCCTAGCATGCTAAGGCAGGGCAATGGTTAAAACTTACAGCAGTCGTGCACTGGAATGGGGCAGTGGGAAAAAGATATTATGGGTGCCATGTCTGGGGCTTCTGAGAAGTTCAACGGAAGTAATGGTCATAAAGGCAATGAAGTTGGCTCTTACTAGGTGCTCGGATCACGCACGAACTTGGCGGCCCACGGTTAGGCGTTCAGTCTCTACGAAGACCCAGTAACCGGCCAAGATCGGTTTCTCAAAAGGAGAGTAGTTACCTGTGGAGGATGGCAGGGCTTTGCCCCCAAATCCCAAGGGTCTGCATTTCATGCCAAAGTCTCCAAACCATATTCCTCTCTGCCATGGACGATTCAGTTAAAGGCTGGATTTTAAGAAACAGAGTAGATAAGCATGGCGCTTGGGTTTTTTTTTTTTCGTTCGATTAACAGCTTCTCCCCATGCTCCATAAATAGTACTTTAAAAATACAGCATAATGCTTTATCAGCGTGAGCACGGATAACACTGTGTTACAAGGCCCTGAAGGCAGGGACAGAAAGAACCCATTGTACCTCCATACCCTCCCTGCCTAACAAAATGCCTCAGATCTGGTTCTGTTTGGTGTTTATGAGATGGACGGGAGGCTGGCACGTGGGGTCCGGAAGGGGTCTGCCAGGGTTTCCTTCTACCTCCTGGCTCTAGCACACTCTTCTTAGATTGGAGTAGTGGTTCTTAAAGTGTGGCGTGAGGCACACCTGCCTCAGCATCATGGATGTGGTCGTTTAAGGCAGATGCCCAGGCTCCCTTCGGACTGCCGGAACTGGGATCCCCAGGCCTGTCTCCCAGCCTTGGCACCTGCCACATGCTGAGTGGCACCTCCAGAGCACCAGACTGGGGAGGCATTTCGGATTTCTCAGTGAAACTTCTCTCCTTCCTTCTCGTCCTCACTAAAACCCTCCCATGTCTGGCTCTTTCCTTTCCTTACATTTCCCTCCCTCTCCTGGTTATCTCCCTCCTATCACACCAGAATACTACTGTGAAATCCAGTGGTAACATTTTTCATGAAGTCGCACTGCCTCACATTGCCCACTCAAGAAATGTGGTATTTTGTTTGTAGCTGGCTGTCCTGGCCAGAGTCAGCACAGAATCGATACAGGTGGGGATCAAAGGTGCAGAAATCGGGAAAGGTCCCAGGATAAATCCCAACTTAACAAAACAGTATTCAAGAAAAGAATGCAAAACCCTCTCAGACAATTCATGCCTTGAGATCACAGTTTAATTTAAAAATTTTAAATCCTTACCGGGGATGGGAGTTGGGAGTCACAGCCCGTGTGGTATGTGTTGTTTTCTGACTGATAGAGGCATTGAGGCCTTTGGTCCAGGGCAAAAAATGCCAGGCTCAGCAAGATTCCAAAGTGGAAGCAATTTGGAAATGGTTTGGAGATCAATTCCCTGCCCCAATGATCCTAACAAACCCAAACCAGAGCTTTTTTACACAAATGATTAGAAATGAAAGCAAAAATTTCGTCAAAGCAAAGGTGTGCATGCAACATATTGGCCCCTTGGTGTCATTTGAAGGAAATTAATGTGGAGGGCCAGAGAGTTGGAGTCTGCAATATGCAATGCTCCAGAGACCTGCCTGTGATTTTGTTCCTAGTGTAGCAGAAATAAATGCTCCCAGCAAACCTTCAGGGAGAAATAAGACATGTGCGTAAGTAAGATTAATCAGTAAAGCTAGCGTCGACCTAATGAGTCATCTTTGACATCATAAAACTTGAAATATACGAGGTTGTAGCCTGTCAGATCTGTGCGTGCTCAGAGGAAGCAAAATGGGGGCTGTCCAAGCGCCCAGCTGTGGGTCACTCTTGAGGGCATTAGGCCTCACAGAGCAGAAGAAATAGAAACATGGCTGCATTGGGGGTTTATGGAGCTACTGTAGGGCTGTTTCTGAGATTTGGGGCAGGGTTCTGGGGCAGAGAAAATTGAAGATATGGGGGCTCATGCCCCTTCTACACTTAGGAACCCGTTTGCTGCTATTCAAATGGAGCTCCCAGGGACACGGTTTCCATCCAAACACACCACCCACCAGGATTTCCTGGAAGGCAGCAGCCTCTCCTGGGAAATTGGGGAGAGAAGGGTCACAGAGCATGGCCAAGACAAGACCTCCATGGGGCAGGACCCTCAGAGGTTTCCAGGCCCCACAGGAAAGTGCTTGGCGTGGCCTTATGTCTACCAAGCTGCCGATTCTGCACTCCCACTTGTCATCAGCCCCCACCTAGAATTAGCCCCTCTTCTCTGCTATGCACCCACATCTGCTTACACACACCCTTGACTTCCCTTGGGCCTGAAAATCTCTTCATGTCTCTCCCTTCGCAGCTCTGATTATCCCCAGACTCAATCAGGGAGAGGCTGAGGGCCATATGCTGTCCTTACAAATCGCAGGCCCTTTTGGAAGGTAGACTGGGCCTCAGGTATCCCACCCCTGCTACCCTTAACCATCAAAATACCAAACCTCCTCCTCAGGGAATCATGGATGCGTGGCAAGCCAGACCATGGCCTCTTGACCATAGACTCCCCAGCTATGTCCCAGGTTTGAAAGCTCTCTTTAAACACCCAAAAAGTTGAAATCCTCCCTCCCTCTGTTGACTGATTCCATGTCGATGGTGGACAACACACCCCCATCAGTCCTAGAGAATCCCTCGTGGTTAGAGGCCCCTGAAAGAACAGCCAGGTCCCAGGATGCCTGGGTGGCTCAGTCAGTTAAGCATCTGCCTTTGGCTCAGGTCATGATCCCAGAGTCCTGGGATCGAGCCCTGCATCAGGCTCCCTGCTCCGCGGGGAGACTGCTTCTCCCTCTGCTTGCCTCTCCCCATGCTTGTGCTCTCTCTCTCTCAAATAAATAAAATCTTAAAAAAAAAAAAAAAAAAAAGAAAGAGAGAGAGAACAGCTTGTTCCCTCCGCTGTCGCCGTGCACAGCCAGGTTCTGTGGGCACGGTGTCCAATCTGCAGGGATCACAGCACCTCGCGCCAGACTGGCATCTGACCAGCATCTAGACCTCTCCAGTCCCCCGCACATAGCGCCAGTCCTGCACGGCGGGCTAGATGCCTGGCCTACTCCACAAGACTCAGCTGCAGCACTCAGCGTTCTGGGCACCCAGCACCACTGCCCTCACCTCGAGTGCCTGATCCCGGAAGTCCTTGGCGAGGGCATCAGATTTGGCCCACTTCCCCGGGCATGTGCGCACTCCCTATCCATGCGTGCACCTAGAGGAGAGGTTACAGGACTCTTCCTCATGACAGCCATCAAATATATGGAAAGGCACAGACTTTGAGGTCATGTGATAACAGGCTTGGCCTGGTGTCCTGATTCAGCCCCTGATATGCGTCCCGGGAAGTTAGTATCTCAGAGCCTCGGTTTCCTCATCTTTTATTCATTCAGTGACTACTTCCGGTTCCTGCTCTGCCTCCGCCCTGTTCTAGGCACTGAGGAGACAGCAGCAAGTAACAGAGATACGATCTCTGCTCCCCTGGAGCTGAGGAGAGAGGTCTGAAGTAGAAACATAAGTTTGGACGTCTTTGGGACGTAGGTGGAAGGTGAAGCCATGAGATCGGACAAGAACAGCTCCAGGCAAGGTATAAATGGAAAGATGGATCGCGCTTCAGAGCCTGTTACATTCACAGGTCAAGCCTGAGAAACCAGTGAAGAAGACTGAGAAGCTGGGGTGGGAGGAAGAATGGGAAGGAGAGAATGTCACAGAAGCCAGGAAAAAGAGTATCTCAGGAATCAGGGAGTGGTCCTCTGTGTTTATAGGACCCACCTCATGGGACAAAACAATATAGTATATACAAAAGTCCCTATGTGGGGGCACCTGGGTGGCTCAGTAGGTTAAGCCTCTGCCTTCCATTCAGGTCATGATCTCAGGGTCCTGGGATCGAGCCCCGCATTGGGTTCTCTGCTCAGCGGGGAGCCTGCTTCCCCCCCCCCCCCGCCTGCCTCTCTGCCTTCTTGTGATCTCTCTCTCTCTCTGTCAGATAAATAAATAAAATCCTTAAAAAAAAAAAAAAGTCTCTATGTGCCATGCCTGGAATGTCCAGCTTTTACGATTAAAAGGCCTATTGGTTGTCTACCTCCCGGGCCTACTGCTCTCATGAGGCTCTTGTGGACCACTCTGTCCCAAATTCCCAGTGATTTTACAAGAAGAGCAATGACAGCGCTGCTCTCACAGGAAGTCCACTAGAAATTGTAGTGATGAGAAACTTTCAAAGGAATGGACCCAGAAGGATTAAATAAGAGAGGAGAATGGAAAGAGGAATGAAGAGTTTATAAACATCGCCAAGGTTGCAGAAAACAAGCTCTGCCAAAGAAAGAGGAGAGGATGATTCTAATCCTCATTAAGACACTGGGACCAAATGTTTAGTCCTGATTGCACATTGGTTGGTAAAACAGGTTATCTATTAAGTAGTTGGGTTGACAAGAGATGTGAGTAAATTTTGGACCTTTTGTAACAGAGCATGCAATCTGAAACTATTATTTCAAAAGGTAAAATAACCCAGTTATTTCCAAACATCTCTATCGTTTCTCCATGTCTGGAACAAACCACAAGAAAAGGCTCACAACAACCACCATGAGCTTTAAGTGCTTGACTCCTCTGTGTGTGTGTGTGTGTGTGTGTGTGTGAAAGAGAGAGAGAGAGAGAGAGGGAAATGCACAGAGAGAGTCAAATTAGGGAGTAAATTAAACTTTTTTTTAAAAAGATTATTTACTTATTTATTTATTTGAGAGAGAGAGAACAGAGCATGTGAGAACACGAGTCAGGGGAGCAGAGGGAGAGGGAGAAGCAGACTCATCACTGAGCAGGGAGCCCAACATGAGGCTCGACTCTATCCCAGAACCCTGGGATCATGACCTGAGCCGAAGGCAGACGCTTAAGTGACTGAGCCACCCAGGCGCCTCTAAATTAACCTTTTGAAAATCATATTTCTATGTGAAATACTGTGTAAGATGTTTCACCTTAAGTCTTTCTCCCCTCTTTCACCATCTCTCTCTCTCTCTCTCTCCCACTCTTTCCTGCTCCTTCTCTCTCTTCCTCAAAGTACTATTGGCTTTTAAAATTTGACATTACAGATACAATCTGTCTGGCTAAACAAGGTCCTCCATTGTATTCCCTATACTGAGTAAAAAGAAAACACAAATAAATAGTGCAGATTATTTTGGATTCTCATAGACCCCCAGATGGCCCTAATAACTGATCCATTTAAATGAGCCAAAGCCAGGGACCCCCGGCTGGCAAAGTTGGAAGAGCATGAGACTCTTGATCTTGGGGGTGTGAGTTTGAGCTCCACGTTGGTTTTAGAGATTACTAAAAATAAATAAATAAATAAATAAATAAATAAATAAATAAATAAATAAGACTTTTTTAAGAAATAAAAAAAATAGAAGAGCCAAGGCCAGAGGTGAGAATCAGGAGCTGGTTTCTACCTCTTGCCGATGCTAACCTAACTGGCGCCCTGGGAGGAAGCACAGAGGTGCCCGCAGAGCAGCCCCACCACATCGGAACTCCACACAGACCTTATACTCTCATGGCCTTGCTCCTTTGCCTTGCTTTTTTGTTAAATGCCACAGAGCTGCCTGGTTCTCACGCCCATGCCAACTCTCTGGCTGAGTCTGCGTTGGTTTTCTCTCTGCCATTACACTGGACTCTAGTGACTGACTGTCCAGTGTCCTCTAGCCTCTCCCCAGTCTTTGCTTCTCAGCTTTGTGCTGGTCCTCAGCTCAGTTAGACCGTGTTCTGCTTTTAGTCAACCAATTATTTACTAACCTATACGCAACACAACGTCCATCCTCCCACCTGTCCATCCAGTGAACATTTATTGATCATCTTCTCTGTTTCAGATCCTATACTTGATGCTGAGAAGTCAGAAACAATGAGAAAACAATAATAAAACAAAACCAGATTTTGAGAGGGAGTAACAAGGACCATGTTTACCCTCCCACATGGAACAACCAAAAATCCAGTCAAAACACATGAAACAATGGATTTCAACACATTGGACGGCAGGCGATGAAATACAGAGGTAGCATAAAATCCAGATGAGCCCTAAAATTGCCTCAGCTTTCCACCTTGAGGGCATTTCCAGGCTGTAATACAAATGGGAAGAACTGAAAAAGAGCCAGAAGACTCTCTGATTTGAGAACATGAAGCTGAGAGTCTAGAATAACCAAGGCAGCTAGAGGACAGAATACTGGAAAGGAGTGAGGACTACAGAGACTTGCAGACTTACAGAGAATCTCCCTTGAGTATTTGGCAGAGTATCGACCAGCATGATTACGTAAGAAAATTACCCAGGCCAGGGAAAAGAGCCATCTAAAAAGATTAGAGACAACAATGCCTATGCTCACACAGTGACTGGACTATGCCTCTCCTACCAGACAGACTGGAAAACCTCATAATTCACAATAGAAGTACTCAGGGAAGTCTTGTCTCATAATGCAAAACAATTAACCCGAGGCTGGGTACTGCTCCAGACCCACCAAACAAATTATAAACCAAACTTAAGGAATCAGACTGTCTCCAAGTAAATTATACTGCATCCCAGGACAAAGCTCAGGAATATTTGTAATAATAAAATATATTCAGCAACCAGCAAGGCAAACTCATAATGTCTAACATTCAAAGATTACCAGGCAATCAAAGAAGCAGGCAAATATGATCCATAATGAGGATAAGGAACTTATAAAAGGACCCAAGTTAAATTCCTGAGATGAAAACTGCAATGTATAAAATGAAAAATACAATGGATAAGATTAATGGCAGAATATAAATTGCAAGAAAAAAGATTAGTGAACTTGTAAACAAAAGCTATCCAAAACGAAATGGAGAAAAATGAACAGAGCGTCAGTGAGTTATATGACTACTTTAAGCAACCTAATCTATGTGTGACTGGAGTTCCTGAAAAAGGGAAGGAGCAGAAAACATTTGGAAAATAATGGCTGAAAAGTTTCCAAACTTGATGAAAACAATGAACCCACAGATCTATGAAGCTTACCAAACCCCAAGTGTAAGAAATATGAAGAAAACTACACCAAGGCATGTCATAATCAAATTCCTCAAAATCAGTACAAAAGAAAGAATCTTAAAAGCAGTCAAAAGGAAAAAGCATATTATGTACAGAGGAGCAAAGGTAAAGATGCCTGAAGATTTCTCTTTGGAAACATTGCAAGCAGGAGCACAGTGGAGCACTATCTTTAAAGTACTGATAGGTGAAAACATCAATCTAGATTTTTATACCCAACACAAACATCTTTCAAAGGCAAAGATGAAGTAAAGACTTTCTGACATAGGGAGGCTTAAAGAATGTATCATGAGTAGACCTGCAATATAAGTAATGTTCAAGGAAATCCTTCAAATAGAAATAAAATAATACCAGATAGAAATCTGAATCTATCAGGATGCCTGGGTGGCTCAGTCAGTTAAGCAGCTAACTCTAGATTTTGGCTCAGGTCATGATCTTACAGTTATGAGATCAAGCCCTGCCTTGGAAGATCTGCACCGGGCATGGAGCCTGCTTGGGATTCTCTCTCTCCCTCTGCCTCTGCCCCTTCCCCTCCCCCATGCTTTTGCTCTCTCTCTTAAATAAATAAATAACAACAAATAATTTAAAACTTTAAAAAAAGAAGTCTGGATCTATACAAAGAAACAATGTCATAAAAAGTAATTATATGGGTAAGGGTTTAAGACTTTTTTATTATTTAAGTTGATTTAAAAGATAACATAGTTTAAACAAAAGTGATGATAATGTATTACAGTAATTATAACATATGTAAAGTATATGACAAGAGCACAAAGGCTAGGAGAGAGAGTAAGTACACTGTTATAAGGTTCTTCATCCTATATGTCAGAGTTTCTCAATCACTTCAATAATGACATTTTGGACCAGGTAATTTTTCACCGTGAGGTATGGTCCTGTGCACTGAAGGATTTTTAGCAGCATCCCTGTCTTCTACCCACTAAAGGCCACTAGCGTCTAGACATTGCCAACTGTCCTCTAGAGCACAAAATTACCCCCCGTTCAAAACCAGTGTTCTATGTGAAATGCTTTAATACCACTAGAAGGTAGACCATGATGATATAAAGACATACGCTATCAACCCTAGAGCAGCTACTAAAATCACAAAACCAAAAGCTAATAGGCCAACAGAGAATATAAAATTGAATATTAGAAAACATTCAATCCAAAGAAAGCATGAAATGAGTTAAAATAGAACAAAGATAGGATACATAGAAAACAAACCATTAGACGATAGACTTGAGCTTAACCATATAAAAGAATCACATAAAATGTACATGGTTTAAACATCCAATCAGAAAAGAGAAATTATCAGACTGGGTGAAAAAGCAATACCAAAACTGCATGCTAAAAGAAATGTACTTTAAGAATAAAGACAGAAATGGATTAAACATCAGGGTAGAAAAAAACATAAGCCAAGATAACACTAGTCAAAAGAAAGCTTCAGTGGCTATATCAATATCAGACGAAGGAGACGTCAGAGCAAAAATATCAGGGATGGAGAAAGTCATTTCATAAAGATAAAGGGGCCAATTTATCAAGAAACCAAAACAATCATAAACATTCATGACCCTAATAAGAGAGCTTCCAAATATATGGGATAAAACCAATAGAGCTTCACTGAGAAATAGATAAATCCACATTATACTCAGAATTTCCAATACTCGTCCTTCAATAATTATAGAACAGGGGCACCTGGGTGGCTCAATCGTTAAGTGTCTGCCTTCGGCTCAAGTCATGATCCCGGGGTGCTGGGGTCGAGCCCCGCATTGGGCTGCCCGCTCAGCGAGAAGCCTGCTTCTCCTCCCACTCCCCCTGCTTGTGTTCCCTCTCTCGCTGTATCTCTCTGTCAAATAAATAAAAAAAACCTTAAAAAAAAAAAAAAAAAAGAATGGCCAATAGCCACAATGTTTAAAAAAAAAAAAAAAAAAGACTTCCAAATCCAAACTTGTTTAACATTGTGTAATGTAGCACAGGATCATGTCCCTCGCTCTCGATCTGAACTATCTTCAGAAAATGATGCACCACTGCCAGAAATTAAAGAACTTAGGGAATTAGAAATTAGGCAAACCTAAGTTAAATTTCATTCATTAAATAGTTGGGCATTTAGCATCAGCCTTTCCCCAAGCCCGAGTAAAATGATGATACTTCTTGCTATGAAAGACCCTGGGAAAATGTTATGGGTGAGTTAAGCACAGCTGAGAAGTGATTCTCCCTCTCCTGGAGACAGATGGACAGTAGATTATCCCTTGTCCTGAAGCAAGGCATGCCAAGACCTCTATGTGTCTTCTGAAAGGAAAGTGGTCTATGAATCTGCTCTGAGGGAGGAGGACATGTATCTTCTGTTTTAAGCAGATGTTTGAAAGCCCCTTGTTTTAACAACCCTACTTGTTTAAAACCCAGTTTGAATGAGTTGTATATCATAAAGACATAATTCATTTTTTAAAACCTGCTTGCTTACTCTTTTGATATACATCTTAAATAAATTGGGGAAAAGAATTTGTTTCTTTATGCCCAGATAGAACCAAGGAGATGCATGATACCTGTCTCCGTGGACCTATAATTTTGTCCCAGAGACGGTGATGTTGGGCAGAACAATCCCCACCTTTTTCTGCCCAGTTGTCTTAGAGGAGCTTGACTAAGAGGACAGGAAAAGCCAATGGGTCGCTCTACCCCATCCCATTGCCAGGCAAACCCCATCAGCTCCATAGACCAGGGCCACGTGTATAGAAGTTCTCCAAATCCCAGCCGTCCCAGCAGATAATGCCTGGACATTACATGGTACTGTGTACATCCGGGCATACAGGAGTGAAAACCTCAGAGGGTAGTTGGTGTCCAGGTGGTCTGCTGTTTCCATTTTAGAGAGAATGAAACATCAGAGCGTAGTCTAGCCTGGATAGGGACAGACGCAGCCCTGGTCTTTGCAGATCCTAAAAATACCTATTACATGTGGGGGCTTTATAGACCTTATCTCACTAAATCCTCAGGCAATGGAATATCAGTAACCTACCCAAGATCACACCAGCAAGTGGTGGATCCTCAATTCAAATCTGGGTCTTTCAACTCTGATGATTTCAGATTTCTTGGTTCATCCTAGAAAGAGATCATTTCATAATCCTGAAATTACCCAGACAAAGCAGAACATTTTTGACTCTGCCCATTTAACTTCAGCCACATTTTGACCAAATTTCCTGGGGGGGGGGGGATTTGTTAAAAATAGTCAACACAAAATACAATAGGTGAAAAAGCATAGACAATTTTAATTAAGTAACTGATTAAGCCTCTCCTAAAGAAAATTCACGGAGGTAGAAGTTATATTGGGGAAATTTGACATGGATTATTAAAGTCCATTGGATAAGTAAAGTCTTCATTGAGGAATTTACAAGGAAAAGAATTCGTCCTGGTGAAAATACTTTCAGAAAAATCAACATTAAAACCGGGAGCCAGATGAATGGGTGCTGCCTAATTGACACATCAGAGGAAGAGCATGTCATTCTCAAGAGTAACCAGACGGTGGCAGCAAAGACCAGTAATAGAGTCAAACCAGCCAGTGGTTCTCTTAAGTATGGTCTCAGAACCAGCAGCCCATTCAGGAAGGGTTTAACATACCTTCAGGCAAGGGCAAACAAAGCCCTGCTGGGAATTTTTAAAAATACAGATTCCCAGGGGGGCCTGGGTGGCTCAGTTGGTTAGGCGACTGCCTTCAGCTCAGGTCATGATCCCAGGGTCCTGGGATCGAGCCCCTCTTTGGGCTCCCTGCTCAGCGGGAAGCCTGCTTCTTTCTCTCCTACTCCCCTGATTGCATTCCCTCTCCTGCTGTGTGTCTCTCTCTGTCAAATAAATAAATAAAATCTTAAAAAAAAAAAAAATACAGATTCCCAGACCCACTGAATCAGAAACTGGTGGGGCCCAGAACCCTTTGTGTTAACAAGCCCTCTGGGTAATGCTGATGCCCACTCAGGAAACTGTGCAGCCAAACACAGGTCAGCTTTCCCCTTTTCATGTGACCTCCTGGGGCATCCATTCCAGGGAGGGGAGACAGATAGTAAACACAATCTGTAAACTATGCGTATGAGGATTCACACTGGAAAAGAAGAAAAGCAGCCAAGGGGGATAAGAAGTGCGGGAAGCAATTTTAGGCAAGGTGGTCTGGAAAGGCTTCATTAACAAATGCAGAGCAGAGGGAGATGAGGAAATGAGATGTGCAAACGGATTACTTTCCAAGCAGAGGGTCAAACTCATGCAAAGAGGGGAACAGCCATGTGGAGGACCTGCCAAGAGGCAGGGAGTGTGGAATCTAGACCATAGGGCCTGGAGGCCGCTGGGAGGACGTGGCGCTGATGTCTAATCTTCAGAGGGCAATAATTAAACAGAAGACGTGGATCCCCTGTTAGATTGTTGGTTTTTAAAGATATAACTCTGGTTGCTGTCAGGTTGGAAAGAGGCACCTCATTGTGGGAATAGAATCGGGCATCATGCTTTTAGAAAGCCATTTGGCTTTATGTATTAAGAGATGTAAAAATGGTCCTACGGTTTGGACCTGTCGTTCCACATCTGGAACTGTAGCCTTTAAAAAAAATAGGGATTCTTATTTTGTTCCTTTCAATTAGCCACAGAAAGCTAGTTGGTTCCCAGGGCCTTGGCACAGAGCCCCTCCTACCCCAGGGCTTTGCACTCCAGCGTGTCCCCCCCCACGCCCAGCCCCCACACACAACCCCCCACCTGCAGCTCCTACTTCTGGGTGCCTCCGTCTTCTCCTCCCTGGACAGCACTGGTCAGCGTGAGCCTCTCTCCCCTGCCCTCTGGCCTGGGGCAGCCCGTTCGCACTCCGCCCCCAGCTCAGGAATGAGTTCTTTTCCTCTCTCCTTCCAAAATGCCCAGGACTGCTCCTGCAACCGGGGCTTCTCTCCATCCCTCCTACAAGGGTCCGAAGCAGGGCCTGCTGGACAGGGGCGGAGGGGACACCTTGGGCATCCCTCACTCCCACCACAAGTGGAAGGTCTTATCTGGTGGTCCCCCATGTGGGGTACAGCCTGGACCTTTCCTGAGCCCCTCGGGAGTGCTCACTGGGTGCCAGGTCTCAGGAGGATGGCCGAGGAGGGCTACTCAGGGCAACGTCTGACCCTGCTGTTCTCTCTCTTTCCGGCCACTAGAGGAAGGACAGAGGCTTTCTGAGCCCATCAACCCTGCAGACTAACTCACAAGGGACGCTGGGATTGGCTCAATATCTGAGGAGGTCAGAGAAGAAGTACATTATTCCAGGTCATGTAATCTATCAGATGGCATCCAAGAAGTGCGAGTGAGGACACCGTCCCTGTCCTCCTGCCGCTTGCTCATTGACAAACCCACAGACCGTCACTCCTTCTTACTTAGGCCAGGCCGGGAGCCTGCTGATAGTTAAACCCTCCGCTCGGGCCGCAGAGCCCATGGGAGACGGGCACGGTCCTTACAAGGGATGCGCGCACGTGTCATCAAGAATTAGTTTGAATGGGGCACCTGGGGGGTACAGTCAGCTGGGCATCTGACTCTTGGCTTCGGCTCAGGTCATGAGTTCAGGGCCGTGGTCTGAGGGTCGTAGGATAGAGCCCCCTGTTGGGCTCCCCGCTAGGTGTGGACCCTGCCTGGGATTCTCTCTCCCTCCCCCTCTGCCCCTCTCACTCATGCTCTCTCTCTGTCTCTCTCTCTCTCTCTGTCTCTCTCTCTCGCACAAATAAATAAATAAATCTTTTTTTTTTTTAAAGAATTAGTTTGAAACCAGTGTTAAACTAGCATCTTAATTATCCGAGAAAACAACGTTCTGGCTGGTCTTCCTGATACTCAGAGTCGATCATGTTTTCTGAACTAAGAGTGCCCCCGCTGGCCTCCCCGCAGTCGCCGCTCCAGCTGTCCAGTCCCCCACACACCTGTGGATAGAGAGAGGGAAGCCACGTCCGCATTCACATCTGCAGCTACAAAGTCTCTGCGCCCCTGCCCATGTCACCATCTGGAGCTCCGGCACTAGTTGGGGGGTCCCCTCTCCTGCGCAGGCAATCCTGAGTCAGGCCTCACTGTAGAATTGGACGCATGTAGCCAGTATGGTCAGAGGGTAGGGCCACTCGGAGGTGTCCCTGGCCACCTGCCCATGCCCAGGGGACCATTTCTTTCCATCAAGATATAGGTTTTACCCTCCAGAACCTCCCATGACATCACCAGGAATTTGAGGGTTGGAATACCCAACTTCCCAGCCCAGACTTGCTCTCTCCTGGGGACCTGCTCTCGGGGCCTCATCTTGCCACGTAGCCACAGAGCCGGCCTCGGAGTTTCCTCAGATGTATCTTAACATCTTCGTGCCTCAACAAGGAAAAGTCACAACTCTGGTCACTTTCCTCCCTGTAAACACCTCCAGAAAAAGTCACTTTTTATTCATTTTTCCACATGTGCCAGACACAGAGCCAGCTCCTGGGGACACAGTGATGACAGATCTGAGGGGGGCATGGCTCTGTCTATGAAGCATTGGCCAACATCAATCTTGCCCAGCTTCCCATCCCTGCTCTACCGGGTCCCAGCCTCACTCGCTGAGCGAGGAGCCCAGGTGAGAAGAGGATCCCGCTATCCCTCCTTTTGGCACAAGCTCACCGTCCTCTCACTGCCGGAGGCGCAAGAGCAGCAGTCAGGCCAGAGTCACCCGGCGGCTGCAGCCCAACCCCAGGGGGGACGTGAGGCGCCAGCTCTTTTCTTTCCTGTTGGCCCCTTCCCAAGGGAAGGCAGGGAACTCGAAGCCACCCCTGCACGAGGCTCAGTCTGACCTCCTATCTAACAAGTCACCTCGCCCCATAAGCCCATGTGGGGCTTGACCGCGTGACCCTGAGATCATAGCCAGAGCCAAAGCCAGAGAGCAAAGCCACATTTGTGCAAGTTGCGAGCGTGGGCTCTGGGGCCGCCTGCCTGGGTTCGAACCCCGGCTCTTGCTTCCTAGCTGTGTTATGATGCCTTTTGGGGTCTCTGTTTCATCAAATATAAAATGGAAAAGGATAACAGCATCAACATGATAAGGTCGTTGTGAGGAATGAGGGAGGCAGTAGGTACAAGCTTTTCAATCCGCAGGTCACCAACCATTTGCTGGTTATAAACCCAAGTTAGTGGGTTTTGACCAGCATCTAACATAACAAACGGGAGTGCGCCTCACTTGGGAGACAGGTCAGTATACACACATATCTGTATGTGTGTGTGGCGGAAACCATTCCCAGATGATTTTCCTCCTGTGAGGCCCCGTTGTGGGCTCGGGAGATGTTAGATGGGGAGAAGACATGCAATCACACCCTAGAATCCTTCCTGGCAGTGCCAGGGGTAAGGTATGTGCACGTGGGCCACGACGCTCCCCTTGGTTCGCAACTCATCGGTTTGGGAAAGACAACATAGCCGACAGTGGGACCAGGCGTGGCAGGACCCAGGTGTCCTGGGCAGGCAGCCAGGTGCGTGTGGCAGGGAGTGCTAGTAGAAGCAGCATGGGGAGGAGCTGGGGACATACACCGAAGGCCTCGAAAGCCATGGTTAGCTTGTGAACCTGGCCCTGGGCAATGGGAATTTAAAGCTGAGCTTGTAAGGGCGCTGGGATGGCTCAGTCGGTTAAGTATCTGACTCTTGATTTTGGCTCTGGCTATGATCTCAGGGTCACGCGGTCAAGCCCCAGATGGGGCTCCACCGTCAGTGCAGAGTCTGCTTGAGGTTGTCTCTCTTCCTCTGCCCCTCCCCTGCCCTACTCGTGCTCTCTATTTCTCTCTAAAATCAATCAATCAATCAAATCTTTTTAAAAAATAAAACAAAGCCGAGCTTGTGAACTTGACCCTAGGCAATGGGAATTTAAAGCAGGAGGACGACCAATTTAAGAAATATCTATTAAGTGCCTACTGCGGGGAAGATTTACTTTTTAAAAAGTTGACCGTGGGGAGTCAGGAGCTGGTGGTAACACCAGGGGCAGGGGCGATCTACCAAGAGGCTACTGTAATAGTCCTCGCAAGAGACAATAAGGACAGAGGACAGAACGTCTAAAGAAGGAGGAAATATAGCCTCTGTGCCTGGGGCTGGATGGTCCCCAACACCCAGAGGAGGATGGCAGCCATGACCCTGCACACATGTTGTGGGGGAGAGCAGTGCTTTGAAGGCCACAGAGAAATTCCACAGGCCTCCAGAGGACGGAAGCCACGCGGCCAAATGGAGAAACCCATGGACGTGAATCAGACAGCCAGGTGACCTTGGCACATTACTCAACCCGCTACACTGCCAATTTATAAAATGAGGCCCAGAAGAGGACTTAGCTCATAGGAATTTTATGAGATTGAAAGCTAATAATGGTAAAAGCCTTTCACGGCGTCTGGCACAGGACCCGCGCTCACACTGGGGCTGCTTGCTGACCTCTCTCTTATATCATAGACACGCCCAGAGAAGGCCCTGGCAGGTCGCCTGGGAAAGGACAGATTTCTGGCCTCTCAGACACAGATCAGGGGAACTGAACTGACCCTGTAGTGTCCCTGCCCCCTCCAGGTCCATCTTTGCGGGTGGGCCCCGCAGGACCAACCTTCGAACCGGATGAGGCCCTCTCCCTGCATCTCCACCGTCTACAGCTGGTGCCCTTCTGAGAAGGAGTCTATTTTCAGAGGCTTCAAGAGAGATGATCTTGAACCCACGGCGACACTATCCAAGCACAGAGGATTTCCATAGTTCGCAGTGGAGATGGTCAGTACATACCCATTCAGAACAATTCACTCCCAAACAAGCATCTCCCTTGGATTTGCACTGAGCCCTTCTAAGTGCAGAGACTGTGCTAGGTGCTGGGGATGTACCAATCACATGCCTGGTGCAACACGCATTCTGGAACAGTCCTCTGCCCTCCCTCTGTGCAGGGCTCTGAGATTTCTCTGCCCCAATCTTATACTTTTCACGTCTGAAAATGAGAGTGACTCTGACTGATCAGTGCTTGCCTTTCTGATCAAGACAAGCCTCTAAAAACGAAAAGGGATGGCTGGCAACCTTCATCTATCTTCCTGATTTTCTCAACCTAGCCAGCTCTGCCTGTAAAATGTGGCATTTCCCTTAAATATCTTTTTGCCTACCCAACTAGTCAATCAGGGCAGCTTTTCAGCTAGGCTGCAGTGGCAATGCGTCTTAAGGCCAATCTGTTTTCTGGCTCTCTCCAGAGTACATCTAGGGCTCTTTTTCAGGTACACTTTAGCTTTCCTCCAAGTGTCCCTCTGTCTGTTCCAGGTTCAACAAAATTTTGGCAAGATGAGGAAGCCCTATTCTTTTCCAAAAGTGACACACAGACTAATTCTTCCTTTGCACAGTCATCTACTGGGGGGTTTGTATACCAGGAGCTGAGTGCAACCCACCCTCCTCAGGCCCTGCCCTCTGGTAGAGGAAAGAGACATGTGAACACACCTTTGTAACAATGTGACAAATACAGGGATAGATACATGGTCTTGGCACAAAGCAGAAAGTCATCAGTTTTATTTGGGGAGTAGGACAAAGAGACTTGATTTGACCACGAAAGCGTGTAGGAGTCATCTAGGCAGACAGGAGGGGGAGTAATTAACAGCAGCAACAACTTACTTCACAAGGAATCTCATTGCAAACCCTGGGAGGCATTGTCAATGCACCCATCGTATAGATATTATTAGTAAGGTCTGGGGAGGTTAAGCATCTTGCACAAGGTCAGAGAGTTAGAAATTTGCAAAGAAGGGACACCTGTATGTTTTTTAAATGACAGAAGCTAGATCCAGAGCATTTAAGTAAATGTACTCAAAGCTAAACAGGTACAAAGTGATGGAATCAGAAATCAAATCCTGGTATCATATTGAGGCCATAGAGGTAGACGGATTATAGAGACCTTGTTATGTCAAGCTAAATAATTTGGAGTCTCTTCCATTGAGGATGAAGAGGCTCTGAAGGGTTTTAATTGATGTTGCAACTTCACATCCACTCCAATGTATCCTGCCTAATATGCATAAACCATAAATTCTAGTAGTGAAGAAGTAACAGTGATTTTTATTCACAATGGACATGTCCAGGGAAAATATATTTGATTTAATGAAGTTATTCTATTTAATAATGATACTCTATATAATGAACATTCCTACAACTCAGGAAGAAAAGAACAAACAACCTCATAGAAAAATGGGGGAAGAAAGTAACAGGCAATTTATGAAAAAGGAAACACAAATGGCCAACAAACTTAAGAAAAGGTACTCAGCCAATTAAAATATCTAATTAAAATAATATTGAATGCCATTTTTCTCCCAACAGATTGACAAAGGGGAAAAAGGCAGAAAAGAACAAATGTCGCTAGGAAATGTTGGAAATTGTGTACTCTTAATTGCTACTTGCAGGGGTACACATTTATGCAGCCACTTTGGGGGGCAATTTGGAAATTTCTTTCAAAATTCAAAAGGCACACAGATTGCTGGGATCAGCCAAGGTGCTGGGGTTTCTCCTGGGAAAGTACCTCCACCCAAGCACGAGGAGAGCCATTGCAGCAGCATGCCTAAACATTAGAAATAACCCAAACGTCTATCATAGGGAACCAACTGTGAACACTGGGGTATGTTCATAACAAAAAAATACTCCAAAGCAGCTAAGAAAATTGAGCTATTTCTTTATGGAGTGCAGTGGATATATTCTTGAGTGGAAAAGGAGAGAACTGCAGAATGATACATATAGAACAAACTTTATGTTAAAAAATATATATTTAAACATAAAGGCTGCTTAGGTTGCGTTTTATATGGGTTCATAGGTATGTCTGGAAAAGAGTTTAGAAAGACCTTGGAAAATACATGTAAAAATAGTAAGAGTGGTAGCTTCTGAGAGGGGGCAGAGGGGACCCGAGCTGGGGACCACAAACAAACATTCATAATGTTCTAATTTCTATGAGCATCTCTGTAAGCAATTTCTATTCGTGTATACTTTCACGATTTTTCATTTTAACAAATATAGAGGCAGATTTAAAAATCACTGACATATTCATTCCTATGCAAAGTGCTATGACCGGTGCTCTGAAGGCATGACAAGCAAATCTCGTTAACAGACACACTAGGCAGATATCGCCTTCAAGGAGCTCTCAGGCTGGCAGGGGGAAGCAGGTCCAACACGGTGTGAGATAAATTCCTGAAGAGGAGTAGAAAAATGCAGTAGGAATAATGGTGGGGGGAAGGGGAGGCCATTCACAATATTTTAGGAATCAGGGAAGCATTTACGGCAATCAGGGAAAGGCAAAGCCGGGCACGGGCTGAGAGAATGTCACGTTCAAAGGTGCAGAGTAAGGAGCTTCGGGGGTCTGTTAGGGAAGACAAGGAAGACAGGAAAGGTTGGGGACTCACTGTGGAAAGTCACAAGGCTGGAAGAAGCTGGACAGCAGCTGGGTGCCTGCAAGGTCTGTAATCACACGGGAACCTGCCTGAAACTTTGCAGAAAAGAAGTTCGGCATTCGTGCAGGGGTGAATTGGCCAGGTCTGGAGGCAAGGGACAAGTCTGGGAGGTGACCGACCGTCCCAGTGTGAGGGAAGATCAGGTTTAAGGGAAGATTAGGGGTCTGGGCAGGGATGGTCTCAATGGAGGAGGGAGATGAACCCAAGAAACTCACTGGACTGGGACGAGGAGAGTGGGAGGAGCACAAACCAAGTGATTTGGGGGCCGCGCTTCCAGTTCATGAGACGTGCTGGGAGTCAGAAGAAAAGCAGATAAGAGCAGCTTCTTCTCAGAGCTGCAGAGGTGTTCGGAGGCCTGCCCACAGGAGGAACTTCGGTCCCCTTGCTCCCCCACTGGAGCCCAGCTATGCAGTGTGCAAGACAGATCTGAGTCCTGAGGACGCACTAGCCGAGGGCAGGCGGGCAGGCACGTAGCCCTTCTGGCTTCCAGCCACCAGACTCACAGACTTCCAGGAAAAGCTGACAGGGGCTGCTCTATTCCTTTGAATCTGAGAATATGTGACTGAGGAAGCCTGAGTTAATTAAGTGATTCTGAGGCCCTGAGGCACACGGGGCGAGTAGTGAGACCAGGGTAAATGGCACCCCCTCCCCCAGTACTGGAATCCAAAGAGGCTTCTGAGCTTCATTGGAATTAAGCCTGCACTTAAGTGCTTCCGGGGAGACAAAGAAATCATAAATCAGGAACGGGTGCCCCGCCCACAGGCTGCCGCCACCGCTATCAACATGCTTCTCTACAGTAACATGGTCATTTCGAGTCTCTGAGACCAGATGTCTCAGGGAAGCAACAAATGGCATGGCCCTGGAATTAACGTGGCCCACAACCTTCTACAAAAGAGTCCAGGATTGCTTGACGCCTTCCTCCAAAGCAGCACCCACACATACAACTCCCTCCAGACCCACCCCGGCATACACGTACCATACCTCCCCCAGGCACGTGTGCAGGAAGGTTCTCCTTCCATACCTCCCTCAAGCTCCCACATACCAGGACTCCCCAAGTCTGCAGCAAACAACACTATGACCTCAGCCCAAGCTTGAGGAAAGGGCTTTGTTGCAGCAGAGGGAGGCCCCCCTACTGTATCCAGCGGATAAAAAATGAGAAGAAAAGTAGGGGATCACCAAGCTGTCTCTGTCCATACAAAACAATAATAATTAAGCTCCTATTAAGTATCAGACTTTGAGCTAGATACTTTCAAGTAAGTCGACTTGGAATCTTCAGCCCTCCTGGAGCAGGACGGCATGGGGGTTGCGAGCTGGGTGCTGGGGCCAGATCGTCTGCGTTTGAATCCTGTCTCCACCACCTATGAGTTCTCTGACAGCCGATAAATTACTGTCCCTCGGTGTCCTTGCCTGTAAAAAAGTAATATGAAGGTTGGTACAAGGATTAAATGAGTTAATGTTTGTAAGATGCTTAGAACAGTGCCTAGAACATCATAAGCACTTCATGTGACTAAAAAATAAATCTCTTCCTTTTACCATTTGACTTACCTTGAGTAGCAGGTAATGCACTCTGTAGCAACAGTTTCTATATCTAATTGAGAAAGCAGAAAAGAAAACGTTGCCATTTTCTCCAATATGATTGGATGGGAAGTTCTCTTCTTCCTGTAAGTTATGGTCAGATAGGGAAGTCCCTGGAAAGGAATTTAACAAGAGTTCTGTTGAAGAGGAAGCCACAGACACAGGAAAACGGGAGGGGCAGGGCCCCTGTATAAGGCTGGTTGGCCAGCCGCCAAGCTGGGACCAGTACCCTGGACAGCTCCCTCCAGGCTCGCGCAGGAACCACGATTGCTCCCCAGTTCTGCCAAGGCTCAGGCCCTAGCTTTTTGCTGAGGCAGGGGGTCCTCAATTCCCTGAGACTCCTGCACCCTAGTCCTTGGAGCTGCAGACCGATGGGGTAGAAGATTGCCTTCTGAGCGAAGTTGGAGGGTGAGGGAGTTTAGTGCCCCAGAAGCTTCCTTAGGGAGGCAGCCAAGAATCTTCCTCCTCCCACCAATCTTCATCTGTCCTTCTCCCTTACACTGCCAAGGTGTGGCCACCTGGCAGATGGACTAGCAGAGGCACACTGAGGCACAGGTAATAGGGAGGTATCATGAAGACCACAAGACAGGTCCCGCAGCCTCAGTTTAAATCCAGGCCCTACTTGGGATCTCAGGCAAGTTTTCTCTATGCCCAGCTTCCTCATCAGTAAGACAAGGGAAAGAACACCTACACTGCGCCAGGATTGAGTGAGATTAAATGAAACAGCACACATAACACCCTTGGCATAGAGTGCTTAATAAATGAGTCTGTTTCCTGCCATTGGTGAATGGAGGACTGAAGAGTTGAGCATGATCTCAGAGATAACTTGGCTCCATGCTCAAGAACAGTTATGAATTATGAGGGCTAGCGGGCTGGGAGAGATGTCTGCACCTTGAAGTCCCTAGGAAAGTTTCTTTTCTCTAAGATTCCACTAAGTTCTAAATTCTTCAGCCACTAGACAGAAAAACATCTGCTTTAAATTCCCCCCTCTTTTAAAATCAGACAGGGCAAACAATATATGTATATGTAACAATGGCTCTTCAGGCTGGAAGACTGCCTCTTTAAAGGTCTTACAATGGGAGAGTCAGAAGGGGCCAGAGGTCTGCTCTGGGAAGCAGGAACTGATGTACTGCATTAAGAAAAAGCAGATTATAATGTGCTGAAAGAGGAAGCATAAACCACCCACACGGGGGTGGCAGTAGCCCCCCCACCCCAGGATCTGAGCTCCCATTCAGGGAAAGTGAAACCCATGGGGTCACCTCAATTGGAGATGCAGTTTCAATACATCCGTACAAAGGAAGTAGAGTCACAGATTTACTTGTTCCAATCCCAGAAGGCGGGAGGGGTGGGAAAGTGCAGGGCGGGGGGGGGGGGGCTTCAATAAACAGGGGGAAGGGCACCAGGGAGCAATAGACAGCAGGGTGGCAAACACTTAATACTTATAAGGTAGTTGGGGTGGAGGTCACTAACATTTTGTGGGCTTAACTCTAAGTGGTTATTTTTAAAGGTGCCCCAGGAAAAGCGAAATGGGAACTTAAGTCAGAAATCCTAAACTCGGGGCGCCTGGGTGGCTCAGTCGGTTAAGCGTCTACTTTTGGCTCAGGTCATCATCTCAGGGTCCTGGGATCAAGCCCCCCATTGAGTCCCCTGCTTAGCAGGGAGTCTGCTTCTCCTTCTCCCTCTGCCCCTCGCCCCCTCATGCTCTCTCTGTCGCAAATAAATAAATAAATAAATAAATATTTTTTTAACCCTAAACTCAAGTCCTTATCTAAATGTCCAGACTCTGGGTGTGCATAAGGCTATCAAACAGCAAAAGGCCCAGGCAGCCCCTTAGAAAAACAAAAGTTGTTTTTCTTGAAAGTTGTTTTCCTCATCACAAAGTTTAAAACTCAAATGACTGAAAAGCCAGGCAGGTGACATAAATGTGCAAAGTCAGTTGGAGGGACGCCGTGATAAGCTGAAGAGTGTTCGAATAAAATTTAAAATAACTTTGTCACCCTGAAGAGCCCTTCTCCAGTATCCACTTCCCCAGGGAATGCAGTGAGTGGGCTCCTCCCTCACCCTTTACTTAATAGAGACAAAGGCTGGAGACCGAGAGCGGCTGCGACTTGCCAAAGGTCCGTCAGAGCCAGATCAGTCCCCATACTGGGCTCCTTCCCTCTCTCAGGCAGAGGGAGTTTGACCAGGGCACAGCAGGCGCTGGGAGCTCCTTAAGTGGAAGAGTTTCTCCTCTTCCTCCCTGGGGTGCCTGGTGGGGGAGGGGGAGAGATTAAGCAACAGGAACCCAAGCCGCTGTCTCTCACCCTGACATGGTCTCCATCACCTCGTCCACAGCCATCTCAAAGACAGAAGCCAACGTGCCAATTGGTCCTCCCACCCGCTTGGACAGAGCCTGGAATCAATGCCCGCCTAACCACAGGGATTAGCCGGGAAGCCCAGATGCCCCTGTACCTTTTACCAGCTCTTCACAAGCCCTGCTACTGTGAAAGGAAGATAAAAGAACGCACTTTACAGATAGTAGCGACAATAGCAAGCACTTACATCAACTCTTACTATGCTATGTGCCGGGTACCCTCAGCACCCCATTTGACAAATAAAGAAACTGGAGGACAAAGAGATGAAGTAAGTCCCTGGCACCCTAACTAGTAAGGGCTGAGCGTCATCCGTCTCCAAAGCCCAAGTCCCTTGTGCCGCATCACCCGGGCCTCGCTTGGGGTGGGGAGCACGGTAGAGAAAGAAGCTGGATCTAATGCTAGTGTGCTTTTGAGACCAGAAGAATGGGAAAATTCCTCTCTGGCTCTGGAAAAGGCCAACTGTGATCTCAACAACACAAGTCTCCCAATCTCAGCTGCCTCAGAGCCTTTCTCCTTCCAGCCTCGGACTGGAGCACGGACTCAGAATGCCATCCAGGGTCATGGTTCTTTGGGGGACACATCAGGCCCAGCGCACAGCCAGGGCGGCTCAG
>CM052894.1:35180376-35202575 GCA_028534135.1 Potos flavus | reverse complement strand
GGGCTTTCTTACAGCTTTAAGAGAGGACCCCGGCCATGTCACTCCCAGAGCCCACCCGGGACTTGGAGGCAGCGTTGGCGATGGGGGGTGGGGGGGAGAGGAATAGGCGGGGGAGGGGGGAAGGAAGGGGGCGGGACCTCGCTGAAGCGGCTGGAGGGCTTGTTCCAGTGCTAGGAGCGCCTGGGAGGAGTTACAGTGGGGAGGGGGTCAGGAGGAGGGAAAGGAGAGGAGGCGGAGCTGGGGGACCCGGACAGTTTAAGCTGAAAGGGGGAGTACCGGCTGGGAGAAGGTGGCGAAGCAGTACCGGAGGGTGGGAGGGGCAGAGCTGATATTCGGGGCCCTTGGTGGGAGCGAGGCGACTTCTCCCCTCTATCCCCAGAAGGTCATAGTCTGGAATTCTCTGCTGTGATATTCTCCCGAAGGGCCGGCCTGTCGGAACCCGGCCCAGCAGTCTCTGCGTCTCCCCCTCCCTTCTCGGGGGTGGAAGGGGCGAGGGGGTGGGGCCAGAGAAAGGGTTGGGGTATCGGAGCCGGCCCCCCACCAATCGCCGCCCCACATTTCAGCTGCGAGAACTGATGGACGCAGCCGCCGCTCACCTCGGGGGCTCTTTGCCGGCTGTGCGCCGAGATCCAGGCTGAGGCGGAGACGTGGAGCCCTCGGCGCCCTCCTCTCCAGCCGGGCCGGTGGGGAGCGGCCGCTGCGCGACCCTCTGGGGAGGGGGAAAGAGCGGGCGCAAAGCCCGCGGGTCCTAGAACTGGGCGGGGGCGGGGGGAACAGACAGCCCGCTCCTCGCGCAGCGCATCCATCCTCAGAGGCTTGTCCAGGACTCTCTTCTTACCAAGACCCCTTTCTAGGGTTTCCAGTCCTGGCGCATCTGGGAAGGGGACCCCTGCCCGGCCGCGCCCCGCCCCCCGTCCCCCGCCCCGCCGACGTCGCATTAGCATGAGCGACGCAAGTGGCCCGGGCACCACTCGGGGGCCGAGACTCGCCGCGTCACAGCCCCGAGTGGAAAGGAAAAAAAGAGGAGGCGGCGGAGGAGGAGGCAAGAGCCGACGCGAGGGGAGGGGAGAGCGGCGGCTGGGCGAGCAAGCCGGCGGGCGGGCGGCGGCAGCATGCCCCTCGGCCCGCGCGGGCGGCTTTTCAACGCTTCGGGTACGGCGCCCGGGGAGCAGGAGGCACAGCGTGCGCAGTCTCTAGCCCTGGCCCCTCGGCGCGCCCGCCTTCCCTGACCGCCCCTGAGCCCAGCAGCGGCGGGTCCCGGCTCGGCTCCGAACAGCCGCGGCGTTTCGAGGGACAGGGTCTTTGCCTTTCCCGGGACACAGGGCCATGAGCCCTGCCGCCTGAGACACAGGGGGCGCTGCGCTGCGCCGCGCAGACCGCGCCCGCGAAGTTCGGTGCCCTGGTCTCTGCACTGCGGGGCGCCCGCCCCCGGCCCCGGCGAAGGCGTCCTCGGAAGAGCCGCGGAGTAGAGGCGATGGAACCCGCGGCGCCGGTGGGCCCGGCCCGGGCCGCAGCCATCAAGCTGTCGGAGGCGGTGGGCGCGGTGCTGCAGGATCCCCGGCGGCAGCGGCGCCTGGTGCTGGTCATCGTGTGCGTGGCGCTGTTCCTGGACAACATGCTGTACATGGTCATCGTGCCCATCGTGCCCGACTACATTGCTCACATGCACAAGGCCGGCAGGAACACCCCGAGCACCGAAGCGTCCACCCTGCAGCCGTCCACTCCAGCCAATGGCGGTGCCAACATAGGCAACACTTCAGAGTCCCGGAAGGCAGAGACGGAGAGTGAGGACGTGAAGATCGGGGTGCTGTTTGCCTCCAAAGCCATCCTGCAGCTGCTGGTGAACCCCTTGAGCGGGCCCTTTATTGACCGCATGAGCTACGACGTGCCGCTGCTTATCGGCCTGGGCGTCTTGTTTGCCTCCACCGTGCTGTTCGCGTTCGCGGAAGACTACGCTACGCTCTTCGCTGCGCGCAGCCTGCAGGGCCTGGGCTCGGCCTTTGCGGACACGTCCGGCATTGCCATGATCGCCGACAAGTATCCCGAGGAGCCCGAGCGCAGCCGCGCGTTGGGCGTGGCGCTGGCCTTCATCAGCTTTGGAAGTTTGGTGGCGCCACCCTTCGGGGGCTTCCTCTACGAGTTCGCCGGCAAGCGCGTGCCCTTTCTGGTGCTCGCCGCTGTTTCTCTGTTCGACGCGCTGTTGCTGCTGGTGGTGGCCAAGCCCTTCTCGGCCGCGACGCGGGCGCGGGCCAACCTCCCGGTGGGCACACCCATCCACCGCCTCATGCTGGACCCTTACATCGCCGTGGTGGCCGGGGCGCTCACCACCTGCAACATCCCCCTCGCCTTCCTCGAGCCTACCATCGCCACGTGGATGGAGCACACGATGGCGGCGTCTGAATGGGAGACCGGCATGGCCTGGCTGCCAGCCTTTGTGCCGCATGTGCTAGGCGTCTACCTCACCGTGCGCCTGGCGGCGCGCTACCCACACCTGCAGTGGCTGTACGGAGCCCTCGGGCTGGCAGTGATCGGAGCCAGCTCCTGCGTGGTGCCGGCCTGCCGCTCCTTCGCACCTCTAGTGGTCTCGCTCTGCGGCCTCTGCTTCGGCATTGCACTAGTTGACACGGCACTGCTGCCCACGCTCGCCTTTCTCGTGGACGTGCGCCACGTCTCGGTCTACGGGAGCGTCTATGCCATCGCCGACATCTCCTATTCCGTGGCCTATGCGCTCGGGCCCATAGTGGCGGGCCACATAGTGCACTCGCTCGGTTTTGCGCAACTTAGCCTTGGCATGGGCCTGGCCAACCTGCTCTACGCGCCCGTCCTGCTGCTGCTGCGCAACGTGGGCCTCCTGAGGCGCTCCCACTCGGAACGCGATGTGCTCCTGGACGAGCCACCCCAGGGTCTGTATGATGCTGTGCGCCTGCGTGAGCGCCCGGTGTCTGACCCCGACGGCGCGCCTCGGAGCCCTTCGGGCCCCTTTGACGAGTGCGAGGACGTCTACAACAATTACTACACCCGCAGCTAGCAGCCCCACCACTCCTCCAGGCCACCCACCCACTCCCCAGCCCCCCTGGGTCAAGGTGGCTACTTTGTGAGAGCACTGGCCAGCTCAGGCTCAGGGCCCGCCCCTTCCAACGAGTATTCCACAGCCTCGCGCGTCTTGACTTCCCTGTCGGGATCCCTTCTCTATGACCCTTTCTGTGTCACCCTCCCTCTCGTCCAGTGGGGCGTGGAGCACGGAGGCACGCGATGCCATACGGTCCTGCAGAGATAAAGAGGTGCGAGAAGCGCCACCTCGGGGCTTCCCCGTGTAGAATCGTGCCTGTCTTTCCTTCCGTTTCTCTCAGTGCCAAGTTGGCCCCCTGCACCGCGGTGCTTCCGGCCCTAATCAATAAACTATATCTGTTCGAGACCGAGTCTTTACTGATGAGGGTGGGCGGCCGGGCACAGGGCCAGGGCAGAGGGGAGGGTGAGCCGGGTCTGGCCCTAATCCAGGTCTAGCCTGACGAGCACTCGGGAAACCGGTGGCTCTTGCTACCTGGTGGAGGAGATACGGGGAAAAAAGCAAATCCAGCAAAGGCTCCCGCACTCGGGACACCCTGTAGCACACGACTTCCCTCGGCTCGCGACAGCTCCTCCCTCCCAGTTCCAACGCAGCGCCCCAGGGCGCCGCCCGGGGGAGCCTGAGGACCCGCTCCCTCCGGGTATACTAGGCCCCGCCCCCCGAGGACACTCCCTGTGTCCGTCTCGGAGCTCCGAAGCGTCGGGGGTGGGCTTCCCTTCGAGCCCCGCATCCCCGCCTGCCCCGGCTCGGGTGGGGAGTAGGGGCCGAGCTGTTCCGGACAGAGGTCCGCTCTCAGTCCTGTGTGCTCCTTAGATAGCCAGGCTCTACCCCTCGGGGAGTGGGGGAACAGGTGGTGTGTCTGCTGTGTCCTGGCTGTGCGGGTCTGAGTCATGGCTGAAGAGGGTGCCAATGTGGGAGCTGGTGCCAACCCCCCACCCTCTTACCCCCACCCTTACCCCGGCCTTGGTGGAAGCAGCTGGCCAAGGCTGTCGGATGTCTCCCCACCTTGAGTCTCCGGACCTGCAGGCCCCCATTTGCAGGCCACTCCCGGTCCTGGAGCCTGCGGCCTGAGGAAGGCCGAAGAGCCCTCCAATTCTGGCATGGAGAGGCGGCAGAGTTGGGGTACGCCTGTGTATTAAACAACGCCTGTGAGAGTCTTCACTGCTGGTGTGTGCACGTCTGTCCTCGGTCTGCGATTGGGCTGTGTGTGGGTTTGTCTGGGCAGAGTCTGTCTTTGTGGGTCTGTGTGTGTGTGTTGGTGTGTAAGGATCTATATCTGGGGTGGGGGTGGGGGGAGGAGTGCTTTGTCTGGGAGGAGTGTCTGCCTCTGGCTGCGTGGTCTGTAAGCATCCCCAGGTCTGTATCTTCACTCCCTCCCCCCACCCCTCCCCCCGCCCCATAAGGCCAGCAAGGATGGGGTGGAAATGGAAAAGGACGGAGAACCTGCAGTGATCAACAGACAGGATTATTATTATTATTATCATTATCATTATCATTTTGAAAGGAGTTGTAGTTTGATTCGAGCCTGGCCTAGACGGCGGGGAGGGCACAGATTTCCCCAGACGCAACCCTCCCCAGGGTTGTGCGGACGCAGCCGGGGCTAGGATAATGCAGTTGGGGGAGTGCCGGGACAGGGGAAGGCTGGCCAGGGGGCAATAGGGATGGGCGGGGCAATCTCGGGCTTGGCTTCTTGACACAAACTCGTCCGGGAAGCCGTCCGAGCCGGGGCAGGGGGCCGGAAGGTGGGATCGCTGCAGGCGGCGGCGGGGGTGGGGGCGAGGATTGAGAGCGAGAGAGACGGGGTGGGGCTGAGGGAGGGAGGAAAGAGGAGAGAGGGGAGGGAGGAGGAACAGGAGGAAGGAGATCACAGGCGCGGCCGGTCCGCTGGCAGCCAGTAGGGAGGCCGCGGGGACCCGGCGACGTCGGAGTCTCTACCGCGGACGGAGGCCCCCACCCCCGTACTGCTGACGCGCCCCTGGATCCCTTCCGGCTCACACTCCCGCCCCCAGTCTTGCTTGGTGCGGTGGAGCGGCAGCCAACGCGGCAGAACCGAGGAGGGCAGGTGAGAGGGGCTGGGCTGGAGGAGCGCGGCGCGGGGAGCAGAGCGCAGGGAGCCGAGGGCGGTGGAGGAAAGCTCCGTCTAGGGAACGCGCGGGGATCCAGAAGCCCCAGGATCCGCGGGATTTTCCGAGTGCTGAACCGAAGCGGCCGTCGGGGAACCGCCAGGAGACTGTGGGATTCCGCGGCTCTGGCGCTTCCGCACCAAGAGTGGAAGCAGGCGGACCGGGAGCAGGATGATGGGAAGTTAGGGGAAAGGGCTTAGAGAGGCTTGACCAGCAGGCTGCGCGGCTCCACGTGCGTATCCTCACTTCTCTATTCTCCTGGATCCCTGTGTGCTAAATGCCAAGGTCTGCACTTTCTGTGCCCAGTCAGGGCGTTGGCAGGGCTCACCCGGACCCCTTTGAATTGCGGGTGCCCCCCGACTCTCGCGGAGGCGGGAGGAGGGGAGCAGCCGCGGGTGGCAAGTGTGAGCTGGGTCCCAGGGAGTCCCTAGAGAGCAGTGACAGCCTGTGTTGCAGGGGCCGAGCAGAGACCCCTCCTTGCAGCCTTCGGAAGCCAGGCTGGTGGCAGCATGCCTTGAGGACATCAAATAGAGACAGCCAAAAAGATACACGTTGGAATAGACATACACCTCTTAGTTGCCGGCCCATGAACCAGGGAGGAAAAGCAGCCGGCTGCCCTGCAGGGACCAGGCCCTCCCATTTGGTCCCCAGGAAGCCACCCAGTTCCAATCTCACACCTCTCCAAGACATGGGGCCTCCAGCCCTACTAGGGCCTTTACCAACTTGACCTTGCCTTCACCGACCTTTCAGAACTCTGCAGCCCTGAGAGGGACCCTAACTTGGCTGCTTCCATTTTGCAGGGTGTCAGGGCAGCTACCACGCTGTTCAGCAGCTCTGGGGTCCACCTAGACCGTAGCATCCCGGCACAGAGTTAGTGTGGGTTCTGTATTCTCTGCCTAGTGCTGCCGGGCAGCCCCAGGCTCCTCCATTCCCGAGTGGGCTTCATCCATCTTTCTGAATGCTCTGTCCTTGGGTCAGCTGTGCCTGGAGCCTGGAGCCTAGCCCCACCTGTGCTGTGCTTGCCTGGGGTCGGGGATCAAATGGGCTAAACATCGGCTTTAGAGAATAGGGGATGGGTAAGTGAAAAATCATAGGTGTGTGGCTCTGAGGCTCCTCTTAGGGGGTTCGCTGAGGGTAGAGGGTGGCCTTAAAAATAGGCCTTGCCCCTCTTGTCCTGGGTCACTTCTACTCTAAATAAAAAATGAATCCATTTCTCGCCAGGCTGAGTGCGGTGTCCCCCAGGGGCAGGACCGCCCAGCTGCCCTGTACTGTCTCCCTCAGCATTCCCATGCCACCTACACTAGGAGCCTGCAAACCAGAGATTGCCTAAGTCACAGTCCAACCAGAGGGACCCAGGACCCTCCACCACAACCCCTGCCTTGGCCACAGGCCAGGCTCTCAGTAGGCCAGAGTGCGTGCGTCCTGGAGCCCGCAACCTTAGAGCACCTATATTCATTTAAGCGTGCATTCGTGCATGCGTGCATTCCTTTTATTCAGCTACCCAGCCCTGATCCTACTCCGTGCTCATCACCCGGCTAGGTCCCAGAGATGAAGCACTGAACACAACAGGAGAGGCTCACAGTCTACTAGGAGAGATTTTAATCAGCAAAACATGTATCTGTTGGGTCCCAGGCAAGAACAAAGCAAGTACCCTGCCAACGACCCCTTATGATTTGGAGTGAACCAGCCCAACCCTGCTCCTTCCCACTCTGGCCTGGGGTGGTCAGTGGAGCCTGGGTGACAGTCTTATGGAAGAGGTGACAGCTAAAGTCTTACTTTAGACCCCTGTCTATCCCATTTGGGGACTCTGGAAGGACACTGTGGTCAGGGGGCTGGTCTGGAGGTTGGGAGATTGGGACCAGGTCTACAATGAGGCCCGGTGTAATCGGGGCCCACATCCAGCTCTGGACTCCTCACAGGGTGGGGGTGGAGTGTCGGGCTCTGGGAGGTGAAGGGTCCGTGGCGGTTCCATGTGGCTACTATACTGATGCCTCCCTGCTTCTCGGTCCCCAGGTCTGCACTGCTGCTTCCCCAGCCAGGAGTCACCAAGATGCCCATACTGGAAAAAGCTCCCCAAAAGATGGCAGCAAAAACTCCCAGCACCGAGGAGGAGCCTGTGAGTGACTTTCCGAGTCCTGTCCCTTATCCCTGCTCTCCCCACTCACCTACCCTTGCTTCCAGAATAGTCCTGTATGGGACTGACCTCCAGCACTTGCCTGGCCACCAGCCCTGCCCTCTGCTGGGCGTGAAGCCCAGGTTGCAGTCCTGCCCTGAGCCTGGGAGAGTCTGGAGGGGCGGGGAGTGGCTTCAGGGGATGCTGAAGAATTGCTGACAACCGTGCTTCCTAACTCCCAAGGCCAGGAAGAGCCCTTGACCTTGATCAGGTACTCTATTCCCGAGGCTTTTCCCACTCCCCAAGTTTCACTTGCAAAGGCTCTGAGCCCAGTGGAGTTGCCTTAGGATAAGACTGAACTCTCTAAGCCTTGTCGCATCCCAGCCCCAGCTGCTGTCCCTAGTTCAGTCCTGGAGGCTTAGGCACCATCTTCCCCACTGGCTGAAGACAGTGCCACCCCTCCTTAGGCAGGCATCCTCCCTCCCCACCTTCCTAAGTGATGCAGCGGCCCATCTGATCTCCGGGTGGTTGAGGTGTTGGCCTCTCGGCTACTTTTGTCTTTGCGCCACCTCTTTACCCAGGGTTTCATTTGAATCCCTAATCAGAACTTTTGGCTTGTCCCCATGAAATCGCTCACCACGTCATCCTGACTGTTACAGTGGACAGACAGCTCTGTTGTCGAGTCTGGTCCCTGCCATGTCCCTCCCACTGACTGGGGCCTCCTTGAGAGCAGGCCTTCTTTCTCCATTGTCCCTAAGTCCAGTCCAGGGCCTGGCTCACATGTACTGCCCATGAAATGTGTACCGACCTGAGCCCCTAGTGTCCAAAGACCCTCGTTAGTACATGTCCCTGTCTCCAGCCCCAGGCAAGGGCCAGAAGCCCAGGATAGTCTGGGGAAGAGCCCCATAGGGCTGAGACATGTGAGCCGAGATTTCCTGCCTCATTCCATTTTACCCATCACCGATTGCCCATGACTGAGTCCCAGCACACGGTCAGAGCCCTGTGGAAGGGTGGCCTGTTTCTAGCAGGGGCTCCAGCCAGGCCTCTGACACTCTTGGCAAGGCCACCTGCTGGGCTGGGCTTTCTGCAGGTGCCTGCCCACTTGCCCACCACGTAGACCCCAAGAGAAGGGAGAGGGAACTGAAGCGGCTGGGGGTGGGGGCGGACCTGGCTCTCTTGAAGTGGGCTGAGCGGCTTAGAATGCTGCCCGGACCGCCCTCGTCCTCGAGCATTCCCTGGGGCAGGAGCAGCCTAGACTTGGCACTGACACCCTCCTTCCTCCCCCCAGGGCAGTGAGCTCTCAAGACAGGATCGGGCAGGCAAGGACTCCCATTCATTCATGAGCACGGGCTCCCACGCTTGGTCCCTGTCTGCCCAGGGTGGCTCTGGGGAGGGCTCCAGCCTAGGCAGCAGCAGGAGCAGGGCCGAGGCAAGCTTTCAGTGGGTCCCTTTACTGCACAGCCTGCCCCCACCACCCCAAAGGGAAAAACCCCTGAAAGAAGGTGGCCCCCTACCACCAACTTTGTGAACTTGAATCGTTACTATGAAAAATCGTGGTTTCTGGCTGTGACAAGCTCCATAAGGAAGAAGGGAAAGGAGGGGATGGAAAAAGGAGCCAATGTCTCCCTCAGTGTTATACCCTTTGGGTCCAGAAATAAACTAGCTTCTGAAGCCCCAGCTGGGAACAATTCCGAAATTAATAGTGACCAGTAGCCAATATCAATAACAGATCTCTTTCACCTTAGACCCATTCTTTGTGGTTTAAAAGCACTTTCACATAGGATCTGTTTGATCTGGTAAGAGGTAGAGGCTATTACCCCCATTTTACAGGGGAGGACACTGAGGCACAGAGGTGAGGGGGTTTGCTTATGATCACACAGCTTGTCAGCATCAGGGTCAGTGCATGAACCCAGGTCTGTCTGGTGCCAACATCAAGGTCTTTTCCTCTACACTTTATCCCCTCCTGGGGGCAGGCCTGGGGAATCAGAAAAAACAAACAGAAGCTTCCTAAGGTCATAATTCTGCTGAGCTGAGTCCTGGAAATAGGCAAGCCCCAAGATGGGGAACAAGGATAGGGACAGATGGAGACACACTCCGGGGACCAACCTGGGAACAGGCACAGTCTTATGGGCCCCACGTAAGAACCGGCATAGCAAGTGCTTGTCAACTCTCTCTTCCAGGAGTTGCCCAAACTTCCAGTGCCCCCGCTGCAGCAGACCCTGGCCACTTACCTGCGATGCATACAGCACCTGGTACCCGAGGGACAGTTCAGGAGGAGCCAAGCCATCGTGCAGCGGTTTGGGGCCCCGGGTGGCCTTGGGGAGACCCTGCAGCAGAAGCTCCTCGAACGACAGACAAAGACAGCCAATTGGGTAAGAGTTGTTGAGAGGGGGCAGACTGCGGAGAGGGGGCAGTGCAGACAAGGGACCCGCAGGGTGGGGTCAGGGAGCAGACATGGAGACAGGGGTTTGGATGTGGGGCAGGTAGGTAACAAAGATGGGACAGATGAGGGGATAGAGAAGAGCAGAGAAACAAGGGGACAGCAAGGGGCAAAAATGAGGGACCGACAAGATGTGGGATGGGAGATAGGGATGGGGACCAAGAGGGGACAGATGGGAACAGAGATGAGGTGAAGGGGGAGAGACAGGGTATAGAGATGGAAAACAATGGGAGTCAGGGATAGAGGGACAGACGGGGACAAGGATAGAGGACAAATGGGGAACAGGGATGGGGGGACAGGGCACAGGGGATAGAAATGTGGCAATAGGGAAAGACATACAGGGATGGAGACAGATGGGGGACAGGGATGGGGCAGCAGAAGGTAGGGATAAGTTCAGGGAAGCAAAGAAGGGGGAAAAGCAGGAACAGGACATGCATAAGGATGGGCAGGGGACAGGGATGAAGTACCAAACACCCGGAATAGGAAACTGGGATGGACGAGAGGGAAGGCATGGGGCAAAGGTGGGGGTCAGTCTCCGTGGACTGGAGAGCACAGAGGCCCCGGCAGGTAACTAGGGCTCGGCGTGTATTTGTGGAATGAAGGCCTGAGGAGCGCGTTCCAACAAAGTGTCCCAGCTGTCCCTTGGGGCTGCCAGGATGGGACGGGTGCTCTCCACAGGCAAGGTGACCTTGTTCAGAGGGGTGTGTGTAGCCACCGGGGGTAATGGCGCCGCTCCCGTTCTCCCCAACAGGTGTCTGAGTACTGGCTGAATGACATGTACCTCAATAACCGCCTGGCCTTGCCCGTGAACTCCAGCCCAGCTGTGATCTTCGCCCGGCAGCACTTCCCAGACACGAACGACCAGCTGAGGTGAGGCCACCATGCTCCTGGGCTCCCAGCTTGAGAGCCTGCCTGGAGCCCGGCCTCAGGACCAGGAGGAAAGGTCGAGGCTTGTGCCCTGGCTGAGCTCCCTGAGGCCAAAAGCCCCCAAGACAGAGGCCGTCCAGGCCATGGGTCCGGGAAGTAGGTTAGATGGGGCTGCTCTGTGAGGGACAAACACAAGGCCTTCCTTGGAACGTATTTATTTGGGGTGGGGTGGCCGGTAGTGGAGGCCGTGGGCCCGCCCCCCCCCCCCCCCCGCCGGGGTTCCCATGGCATTCTTGCCCTGGCTGAGGCCCTGGAGGGAGGTGCGTACCCTCTGACCCCACCAGGGCTTGAGGCTTGGACTTGTCCCCGGGACGCGCTGCCCCAGGCTGTCTGAGAGGACCTCTGCTGAGCCCCCACTAGCCCCTAGCTCTAAACAGAGGCTCCGAGGGGGTGGAAACGGTTCCTTCCTGCCAGCTGCCACCGCCAGAGCCTCTGCCATCTGCTGTAATTTCAGGGCTCACTGAACCACTGGAACGGCCTCTGGGCCCACTGATGGTGCTGGAGGGCGGGGAGCAGTGGGCGAGCATTTGCACAGGGGTGTGGCAGGGAGGAAGGGTCTCCTTACCGGAGTCGCCTGGAGCCACACCCAATGTGGCCCAGTACAGCACAGTTCAGAGAGGAAAAACAAAAACAAAAACCAACCAACAAATAAAAGAGGCAGGGCTGACCTGGGCCTACAGGCAGGGCTCAGCTATGCTCAGAAGACCCCATCCCCTCCTTCCCCACCGGGACTAGCCCCGCTGAGCTGCTGGCCAGGCAGCCTGCAGTCCGGACCTCCAGTGGGCAGAAGGAAGTGTGCAGATAGACGATGAACAGCTTCTGAAAACAGTTCTCAAACTGCATCCAAGCGGGCATTTTCTTCCTGATGCAATCCAGCCAGGGTCCTCATCCGTGGCCAGTTGAGGTGACACAGTCTTCGGCACAGTTCTCTGGCCATGTCCCCCCTACCCCAGCACCCACTTCCATTTCATTAACACTAAGGGAACCAAATTATTGAGTTTCCCCAGGAGACTGGATTTCCCCAAACCTGGATTCCTGGCCCAGTCCAGCCCCAGCACAGTCCTTTCCTAGGGAGAACCCTACCCCTGACCATCCAGCCTTCTCCTGCCTGCTCTGCGGCCCCTCCCAGCTTCCTCTCCCTCCTCCTCCTCATTCCCCTTCCAGAGTCCTCTCCTCCCTGTTATCTGCACAGGGCCATTTTAATCCAAGGCTTGTGAAGGACTGGCAGCATGACGGCTGCAGTTGGGGGGGATGGGGTTTGGTCGTTGAGCTTGGGGAGGTGGGGTATGGCACGCAGGGAGAGGAAGGTTGGAGAGAGGGAAGGAGCCTGGGCCCCTAAGAGGAGAACCTCAGGCCTGATCTCTCTGCAGGTTTGCAGCCAACCTCATCTCCGGCGTGCTCCACTACAAGACCCTGCTGGACAGGTAAGATGGGGCCAGCCTGGGGAGGCCAGTGCCCTGATTTGGCATAGCCTGCTGAGTCATACGTCTCCCTGCCACACTAGCCAAGGAGCTCCCAGAGGGCAGAGACCTTGTCTTTTCCCAGCTCTGTGCTCCCGGCTCCTGTCACGGAGCACGGGGACTACCGCCCCTCCCCCACCCCCATCCCGACTCCTCCAGCATCAGAATAACCTTTACCCCAGCTGATGCGACCATTAATGGGTCCTTTTCCCAGGGTGAGCACTGTCCTTCTGTGATCTCTTTAAATTGCACTCCCCCACACACCCACATCGTTATGTGCATTGGGAATTTAGGGAATGCACGAGAAGGCAGAGAAGGAGTCCTGGGAACGGGAGCCAGGTGATGGCCGGTTCAGCCTTGTTAGTTGCCAACCAAGGGAATAGCCTCCCCAGGCTGAGCCTGTGGACCTGGCTTCGACCTCACTGGTTTCCTCTCCGGCTTGGACAGGTGTTCCCAAATGACCCGTGGTGAGGGACCAATGTATTTTTAAATTTTATAAAATGTAAAACACTACAAAAATGAATTTGCGGAACAATGGTACAATGGTACGAAATACACAATCACGTATTGTTTTTATCTGAGACTCGACAGACATAAAATTCCGCTGTCAAATTGCTATAAAAGTTTCTGAGAGCTCCCACTGATTCCCACAGTTCAGTGCGGCACCCGTACTTCGAGCAGCGGGGTCATGAGGCACCCTACCCCTCTTCTGCCCCAGCTGATCTCAGGGCTGCCTCCTACCCTCAGGGCTCAGCTCACGTGGCTGGTCCTTGTCACCCTGTCTCACTACCTGAAACCCTCCCATTTATCAGCTTGTTGCTTATTGTCTATGCTCTAGCTACACAACCCAGGACCTGTGCCCCATTAGAACAGGACACTTAATGTTTTGTTTGCCACTATAACCCCAGATCCCAGAAAGGTGCCTGGCACAGATGAGTGCTCAATAACATTTGTTCCCTGAAAGAGAGGAGGGAAGGAGGGAGGGTGAAGAGACAGAGAGAGAAGGAAGAGGAGGAGAGGGGGAAAGGGATGGACAAAGGACAAAGGAAAGAGATAGAGGGAGAGAGAAGGAAGAGGAGTATGGGAAGGAAGTGGAGGACGGAGGGAAGAAAGAAGGAAAGATGGAAGAGAAGGAAGGAAAGGGAGACAGAGAAAGAAGGAGGAGAGGGGAGAGAGGGATGAAGGAGGGAGGAGAGAGGGAGGAGGGGAGGAGGAGGGGGAGGAAGGAAAGAAAGAAGAGAAGGAAGGAAGGGAGGGGAGAAGAGAAAGAAGGAGGAGAGGGGAGAGAGGGATGGAGGAAGGAAGGAGAGAGATAAAGGGAGGAGGGGAGGAGGAAGGGGAGGAAGTGGTGGAGGGGAAGGGGAGGGAGGGAGTCAAGAAGGACACAAGATATGCTGAAACTACAGGAGAAAGAGAACTTTCTACCTTGAACTCAGAGAAGGCTTCTCGAAGAGGTGATGGAAGAGTAGGCTCTTGAAGGGGTGGCAGGGGAAGGAGTTTTCCAAACAAATTCGTTGAGCACAAGGGTGGGGTGAAGGCATGCCAGGCGAAGATCAGCACAAGCGAAGGCATGAGGGCTAAAATGCAAGTTCTGTACATGTAGTGCCCCAGGCAGGGGTGAGGGAGACTGTCGGAGGGTCTCTCCGCGGGCCATGGAAATAGGCCACCCCGCTACTTCCAAGAGTGGGAAATCTAGCTCCTTGACGGCCTCCTAATGCAGTTCTGGGTTTCGTGCCCTGCTTTGCCGAATCGAGCCCAATAGAACCAATTCCGATCCCTGCCTCCCTCCCCGCTCTCCAGCCACTCCATCCCCACCGACTGTGCCAAGGGCCAGCTGTCGGGGCAGCCGCTCTGTATGAAGCAATACTATGGGCTCTTCTCCTCCTACCGGCTCCCCGGCCACACCCAGGACACACTGGTGGCCCAGAAGAGCAGTGTCATGCCCGAGCCAGAGCACGTCATCGTGGCCTGCTGCAACCAGGTAAGTGGTCCCTCTCTGCCGCAGCCTCTCCAGCTCGGGGAGGGCGCGGGAGTACGAATCCGTTCCGACTGCCCCAAGGGTGCTCGGCCTCCTCTCGGAGGCAAACAATGAGCTAGGACAGTGTGGGCTCTCTTGACTCCTAGTCGCTCCCGCTTCTTCCCTTGAGTTGGATTTTAAGAACGAGGAGAGTCTTCAATTGAGAGTGACTCCCGTGGGCTCCCGTTTTGGCCCTGATCAGCCAGGTCAGCTGGTCTGGATGGACGGTGGGCCATGCAGGAGACCCGGCAGGGCCTCAGCAACTCCTCCTGAATCGCCCGGGCGGTGGCCTTCCTGGAGACCACACACAGACAGATGGACAGCTTTACCGACTGACGGTCCAGACCTCCATATCCGGGCCGTAGGCTCAGCACTTACGTGTGTTCATCCCGCCTGATTCTATAGTGACTTGCAGAAGGGCTTGGAATCCCATCTGACACAAGAGGGAAGGAGGCCTCGGACAAGTCGAGCGGCCCGTCCAAGGCTGAGAAGGCCTCGCAGACCTGGCCAGTGCCCCCCCGCTTACACCCCACCTCCTGCCGCTCAGGACGTTGTCACACTGGCTTCCAGGGGCCCACAAGGGCTCATGCGGACCAAGGGGACAGGCTGAGCATGAGGGCTCTTGACCCCTGACCAGTGCCCACCAGGCTATCTATAGACTCTATGCTGAGCCTCCCCCTAATTATTTCATCTGACAAAAGGCTGTTTTAGGGCTTTTTTTTTTTTGGGGGGGGGGGTTTGGGTTTGGTTTGGTTTGGTTTGGGTTTGGGTTTTGGTGGTTTTTTTGTTTAGTGTTGTTAGCTTTTTGGGGTTTTGCTGTGTTTTGTTTGTTTATTTTTTTATCGTTTTTTGCTAAAACCCAACTTTAACACCTACCCCCAGAGATTCCCCAGCTATTTATACTGCCAAGTTTTCTTCTTGGGCTCCCATGACATTTACAGTCATTGGTAGGAGCTCAGGGAAAGTCAGCCATCCCAGGTTGGCTCTTCCCACCAGAAGCCCACCTGAGAGTTTGGCCACAAACAAGAACTTTTCTCCATCTTCGTAAAAACGTCAAACTCAGCTTTTCCCAGCCCCCACATGCTGCAGTCTTCACCCATTCCAGAAACGCTCTCAGGGCTCTTGCTCTGGACCAGGCCACGTGTACGCTGCTCAGGGCATGAGACCAGGTACTTGTATCAACTGGCAGGAAAGGGATCACCACTTGGGGCTGGGAATAGCACGTTTCACGAAGCCCAAGACTTCAGCTTCAAAGCTCACACACCTCCCTTGGAACACACACGTACGCATGTATATGTACACATATAGGGGTAGAACCTTTTGCATGTTGTTTTCCATTTTAATCTTCCTCTGCATATTATTTGATGACTTGCCTTTTTTCCTCCGCTCCCCATTGTGTTTGAGATCTATCCCTGTAGCCGTATCTAGAGCTAGTTCATTCCTATTAACTGCTGAGTGGACGTGCACTAGACAAATACACTACATTTAATTTAGCTCTTCTCCTACCGAAAAACACTTAGGCTCTCCCAACCACGTTGCTATTGCAAATATGGCTTATATGCACACTCCTTCACATATCTTCTGGGCACAAGAGTATATGTTTCTCCAAGCCTTAGGCTAAAATATGCATTTAGAAGAGTCATTGCTGAATCATAAGGAACGCACATTTTTAGTCTGGACAGACGCTGCCCTCCAATAGCAGTGGTACCAATTTATACTTAATTCCCCACACGAAGTAAGAACCACAGAAGCATGTTTTATTTGAGCTAAGTTTAATCTGCCTTCTTTGATTTGGGGAAGCTTGGAGTCCAGCACAGTTGACAGCATTGGCTAGGTCCCCAACTTGTGACTGCTCAGAGCCATCACATACCTTGAGATCCCTGGGCCTGAGTATCCCCCGTCTGCGCTCACGCGTGAAGGCTCAGTGAAGGCCCTTCGCCTTGGGCTGGCTGCCATGAGTGACGTGTTTGACCTGTCTCCCCCACAGTTCTTTGTCTTGGATGTTGTCATTAATTTCCGCCGTCTCAGTGAGGGGGATCTGTTCACTCAGTTGAGAAAGATAGTCAAAATGGCTTCCAACGAGGATGAACGCTTGCCTCCAATCGGCCTGCTGACGTCAGAAGGGAGGAGCGAGTGGGCTGAGGCCAGGACGGTCCTCGTGAAAGGTTAGCAGCAGTGCCCAGCGCGTCTCCACGCTCATCTCATCCTCATGCCCATTGGCTTTCCTTCCTCCAGGGTCGGGCACCATGCCTCATCCCCATTTGCCATAGCATGGGGAGCTCAGGCCTCCCTCCAACTCAGGACCCGACAGCACGTGGGCTGAGGCACCCGGGGGCTGAAGGCACCTTTTGTATCCTCATATTTCATCTGGCAGTGTTCTAGCTTCCTGGATGAGTAGCACTGGACTCCTGGGATGTCTGGGAACATTGAGGGAGGGAAGGTTTTGAGCTGGAGGAAGGCTGGCTACAATTAAGCAGTTGTGCTTTGCTGGTGGGCAGGGATGGTACCCATTTTAAGGGTCTGAGTCATTGGGAGCGCTGTCGCATGGAGATATGGGACAGAGCCCAGCTCTGGGAGGGTGGTTCGCTGCCTCGTGCCTTGAACTTTTCAGCTTCAGGCTGACCTACCGTTCTGGCTGGTTGCTGCTCTTAGGAAGGTTTCTAAGCATTCCTGTAAGAAAGCTGGTAATAGTCTTAAAATTTTTAACTCATCCTTCTGGAAACTCATTTTCAAATCCAAAGCCAGCCCTATTCCCAGGAATTGGATGGAGTGCTTTCCTTTCTTGCCCACCTGAGAGAGTCCAGGATAAGAGGCGAGGCTTCTGTGGACCCCCATGTGCATCTCGGGCTCTCGTTCGGCCAGACGTCCATTCCGACTCCCCCGAGTGTCTGTCGGCTGAGGATCTGGGCTAGGCCTGGAAAGTTAGGAGGCAGAGGCAGAGAGGAGGAAGCCACTGCGGCTGAGCAGCCCACTGGACAGGGGAAGGCAAGGCATGGGCGGGGTGGGGCAGATTCAAGTACACAGTGATGCAGCAGTCACCCATGTAAAGCAATAGAGAGAGCAGGTCCCAAATAAGTGCTCCGGGACTTCCGCGAGAGGAGGGAGCCCTTCCACTTGGGAGGCTTTTAAAAAACTTCATTGGAAGAGATGAGACTCAGCTCAGGTGTCACTGCCTCAGGCCCCCTAGGGCATCCCCCACTCAACACACTCTGTCACCTTGTCCTGTTGTCTTATACTAATTACACTTGTCACTCTCTGAAGTCAGCTTCTCATTTGTTTATGCATGCTGATTACCTGCCTCCCTTCTCTAGTCTCTAAGGAGAACAGGGGCCTTATCTGTTTGGATTAACTTTTTAATCTGCTGTGCCAAACACAGTGGGGCCCCAGTTCTATCTGTTAAATAAAAGAGCGGAGGGTTACGAATGATAGCAGGCCCCAGACTTGTTGCCTACCTACCAGTTAATGATTTTTCATTCAACCACGGAGCACCTGCGGAATGCTCAGTCCTAAATCGGGGGCTGCATGGGCCACGGGAGGATGTGAGAGCTGACCCCGTCCTCGCAGACCTAACCACCAAGTTGGGGAATTAATAACTTCTCGTTGGAAAGTGAGTTAATTCCCTCAGGAGACCGTGGTGTAATCAGATCCCACTCCTCTCCCCTCCAGGGACAGAGACAGGCATCAGATAATCCCCTCTGCTTCCAATACAGTTTCCACTTTATTAGCAGGCCAAGCTACTGCCCTGCAGCACTGAGCGGGATTGCCTTGAGGTTTAAGTGCTTGGGCTGTGCTAATCGGAATTAATTTGTTAATGGCACTTGATCTGGCTTTCTGAATGGAAGTGCTGTTTCTGAGGGCAGCGTGACAGAGAGGAGGGGCCCCCCGCGCCTTCCCTTCAGAGCTCTGATTATTCTGGTTGGCACTGACAGTGTCATCGGCACAGCAGGAAACCTGTCCTCCGCAGAGCCCTCCTCCCCAGGGCAGCCCCTCCCTACAGAAGGGAAACCATTTAGGAAAGGATTTCAATGTAGATGTGAAAGATCGCACAACTTGGACTAGGGTGGAGAGTAAAGATGAAAGACATGGGTGGGGTCCAGATATATTGCAAAGGAAAAGTGACGAGGAGGAATAAAAAAGTGAGAGGGATTCCTAGATTTTTGATTTGAGCAACCTAGATGGTGGTAGATTTTACCTTGACGGGAACCAGGTTGGTGAAGTAGCTACAGAATGAAGTCCTTTCTAAGTATGTCAGGTTTGAGATGCCTTGAGTCATCTAAGTGGAGATGTCAAATTAGATCTATGTGTCTGGAGCTCGAGAGAGAGGTCAGTACGGAGACATAAATTTGAGAGCCATCAGCACATAAGTGATATTTAAAGTCACGAACCTGGGTGAGATCATCTAGAAACAACAGAATGGGTCCTTGGAGGTCAGGTAGAGAAAGACGCAAAGGGGATTGAGAAAGAGCAGCCTGTGAAGTCAAGAGCAAACCAGGGGATGAATCATGAAGATCCAAAGGGAAAGAGGAAATGGCCAACCACTTGGAATGCTGCTCAGAGCTCAAGGAAGAGCTGGACAGAGAGGAGACTCAGAGCTTGGCAACCCTAAGTCATCGGTGACCTTCACCAAGATCAGACTGGGGAGTAGGAAGAATGAATGATTGTATGCTAATGCGTGCGATCCAACAGCAGGAAGAAATTGGTGATGAGACTGTCAATGAGTAGAATCAGTTAAGCATGGATGACTCTTTCAGGTATTTTGGTATTACAAGAGCAAAAAAATGAGGCAGTTGCTGGGAGAGGATGGGAGTCAAGGGAAGTGTCTTTAGTAGGAGAGGCAAGTGCGTGGTTGTACGTAGACAAGAATAGGGAAGTACTCCAATAGGAGAAATTATTAATAAGGGCAGAGGAGATGAATGGAGGCATGGGATTCTTGCAAAGGCAAAAGCAAACGCAATCCAAAGAGTAAGAGGCTTTTGGTCTGTACAGGGAAAACTGAAACCTGGGCATGTGGTCGTGGCGGTGGGAATGTGAGGAGGTTCCTGACTGGTGGCTTCTGCTCTCAGATCAGCAGAGCCATGGCCATGAGCCAAGAAGAGGTGGCAGTGGGATTCTGAAGACAAAAGGGAACACATGAAATAGCCTCTTGGAAAACTTGATGAGATTATGGACTCTGTTGAGGTCGTAATTAAGGGCTCGGGAGTCATACATTTTAGGAGAAATTAATTAGCTTTGTTTTGCAATTTGTTGCCTCATGTTCAGACAAAGAGAAGGTGGGTCACCAGGTTCAGCCTTGGCTGGAGAACATAACCGAGGGAGAGAAGGGGAAGGTCTGGCAAGGGAATGGTTATAATGTTGGAATCTGAAAGGTGGGAGACCGAGGAGCTAAGAAAGGAGGGTGCGTGGGGGCTGGGTCCTCCACACAGACCGCAGGAATGAGGGCTGGAGTGGTGATGGGGAGGAAGAAGGTGAACCGGGAGCCCAGACCTGCATGGGGGGGAGTTGTGAGGACATCAGGGGAATGCAGGGGGGGGGGGGAGGAAACAATGATGATGGGGGCGGGAAGGTGGAAGTCTAATAGCTAGGGCCCCAAAGGCAAAGCAGGGAGAAGCTGCGCAGGCGCAGAGACAGGGGGAAGAATCCCACCTGCCCCACCTGGCCCCCGGGTGCGTGAGTGTGAAGGAAAATCGTCTCCTGGAGAGGGCACAGGAAGTGTGTCCCTCGGGGGGGGGGCGCGCCCCCCTCCTGTTGAGGCAGAAGGTGAACAGAACACTCTAAGAAGAGATTAACAGTGCCAGGGGACCCCCATCACTACTCGGATGTCATGAAGTGTTTGAGAAGGGGAAAAGGTGGTGGGGGACGATGAGTCCCTGCAGGGGATGCTAGAGCAGCAGGGCATGGGAGTGCCAGCCGGAGACCCAGGGATGGTGGTCATCATTGCAAACGATGCTCCCAAATCCTCAGCCTCTGGGAAGGTACTCTCCTGGTTCCGGATATGGTTGTGGGGGCTGGGGTAGGGGTCTGACTGGCCCAGGCAGGTGTTGTCCGGCAGGAGCCTTCGACCAAGTTGAGCTCCCGTTTTCCCGGTGGAGGTCTGGACTGAGACCCTTGAGCTCAGACAAAATCTGAACTCTCACCAGGTCCCCTGAAGACCAGCGGGGCAATCGGTTTTATCCACACTCTCTCCTTAGAGGGACCGTCCCTGATCCTTCACTCTGCTCTCCAACCAAAACCGCTCCCTCGGCCAGCCCACAGGCTCCCCAGCCTGACCCTCTGCCGTGACATTGAGAGGGTGGAGCTCACAGGACAGTGGACCAGCTGTCTGCCATAAACTCGGGCTCCCCCCCCTTCACCCAGTGCCCCTCGCACCCCCCGGGGCCCCAGCACTGCTGACACAGAGCTCTCTGAGAATGTGGTGCAGGACAAGTGAGTGTATATCATCGTCTCTATCTGCAGCCTAATCATCCACAGCCAACACAGAATAGACTCTTGGGGGTCCAAGGGCTCAGAGACCTGGCAGGACCATCGCTGCCCCCCAGAAGCCTGGGGTCTTATTGGGGAGACCCAGAATAGACAGAATTGTCAGGATAAGCGTGGACAGAATAAAACCAAAGGAGTGTCTCCAACAGGAGTCCTGAGGGAGTTTGGGGATCTCATCCCCTGTGCCTGTCACAGCTTAGGAGGGCCTCCTCCGGGGCCAAGTGCAACATGAGGCTAAGTCCAGGTGGGTTGAGGTGGGCGTGACTGGGGCTGGCTGACAAATCAGGATCATGGAGAACCCCTTAAAATAAAGATTCTGGGGTCCCAGGGATTTTCCAGTGGGACAGGAACGAAGCCAAGAAATCTGTATTTTTAAAACACCTTCAGGTGCAGCCCAGGTTGGGACCAACTTAAGCAGATATTAAATGAGCAGCTACTGTGCATAGAGGTCCCCCGTGATGCTGGCCTTATTCTGGGCCCTTTCTGTCCCTTGTTGCTCTGAGTCTTCAGTATAGCCTGTGAGGTGGGGATTTCAGCCCCACAGAACATAGGAGGCTGCGTCTCCAACAGGTTGAGCTGGTCTTCACCCCTGGAGGCAGTCAGTGATGGAATCAGGGCATCTGTCTCCCAAGCCTGAGATCCACAGGGCCCGGCACGCAGGGCGGGATTTGAGGCCTCAGAAGGGAATCCGTAACTTCATAGGACCTCCCTCCCTGCAGAGCCTTGAAGCTGTGGCCTTCCTGAACCCAGGAGGACCAACACTGTTATCCTGGTCTGCAAATTTAATTAGAGATTCGGCCCTGAGTCTGGAAGACTACAGCGCTTGTCAATTTGGAGGAAAAGGATAGCCAGCTCCTAGAGCCGGCACCCCCACCCAGGAGCCTGCTGGCTTTCCTGGGTGCTGCGTGGAGATCCTGCAAGCCGACTTTGGGCAGATGCTTGTGTTTACACAACACCGTAAAAATTTATCCTCAGCAGCCAATTAGAGTTGAGCCACTGCCTTCGAGGAGGGAGCTGACAGAAGGTGGCTGCGTCTGGAGAAGGTCTCGGTCATGGTTTACAAGAACCGCTCGGGATGGGTATTTTGCTACTTAAATATTGTCATCCAGAGATAGGCAAGTCTGCTGATTTTAAAACCAATTACACATTAGCAATAACAGCCTCTCTGATTTAATTGGCCCAGAAATACCTCCCAGTCTCCCGAGGCTGAATGCTGTTTTCTTTCCTTGAGGGGGTGGGAGGGTGGGAGGCATTGCTGGGGCCATTGTCTCCCTCCCACAGTGGAAGCCTGAAGACTTCTGTGTGTGAGGGCCTCCAGACAGGGAGAGGCACGTGGCCTGCAGCGAGAGACCTGGGCTTGCCCTGGCCCTCCTTGCGGGGCCCCGGAGCTGGCTTCTAGGCTAGGACGTGGAGGTGGCTAGGACACCAGCCCTGCCCGGTGGCTAGGACAAGGGGGTGTGGAGGGGCTGCAAAGCAAGTGGTCTGGTCCCTGGCGCACCGAGGCTGTTCGCTAAAGGATAACTCTTAATTAGATTTGGGGAAACACTGTGGGGGTGGTTTGTCCAAGGCTCACAA
>CM052894.1:35159074-35180276 GCA_028534135.1 Potos flavus | reverse complement strand
CCCCCCCCCCCCCCCCCCCCCCCCCCCGGGCCCCTCTCTCTGGCCCTCACTTTCCATTTTAGGATATTTGGGGTACAAAGTGAGTGGGAGGCGGTTTTTTGTTTGTTTTGTTTTATTTTTATCTCCTGCCCTTCTCCACTCCCCTCCCCTCCCCTAATTCTGGAAGTATGATAGCTCTTTAAATCTGCCTTTGTGGGCAGGGTGTTTCAAACCCAGAAAAAAGAGCGATGCTTGGTTCTTGAAGGGTTTTTTTTTTTTTTTAATTAAATTAAACTTATTTGGGGATAATTGTAGATGCATGTGCACTTATAAGAAATAATCTCACCTGTATCCTTTTCCTCCTAGTGCTAACATCTTGTGAAACTCTAGTATAATATCACAATATTGACATTGATACAGTCTACATACAGAATATTCCCATCCTCCCAAGGGTCCCTCCTATTGCCTTTTGTAGCCACACCCACGTCCCTTCCAACCCCATCCTTTCTTAACCCCTTGCAACCAGGAATCTGTCTTCATTTCTGTAATGTTATTGCTTTAAGAATGTTATATATTGCGGGGCGCCTGGGTGGCTCAGTGGGTTAAAGCCTCTGCCTTCGGCTCAGGTCATGATCTCAGGTCCTGGGATCGAGCCCCGCATCGGGCTCTCTGCTCAGCGGGGAGCCTGCTTCCCCCCCTCTCTCTGCCTGCCTCTCTGCCTGCTTGTGATCTCTCTCTCTCTGTCAAATAAATGGATAAAATCTTTAAAAAAAAAAAAGAATGTTATATATTGGAATCATACAGTATGTAACCCTCTCAGCCTGGCTTTTTTACTTGACATAATTCTCTGGAGATTCATCCACAGTGTCCCATGTGTCAGTAGTTCATTCCTTTTTATTTATTCCTTGGTATGGGTGTATTACAATAGGTGATAGCATTCGTCCATTGAAGGACACCTGAGTTGTTCCTATTTTTTGGCTATTACAAATAAAGCTACTATAAACATTGTATATATATATATAATCATAAGTTTTCAATTTAGGAAAAATTCCAGGAGTAAAATTGATATCTGCATGTTTAGTTTTAAGAAACTGCTAAAATGTTTTCCAGATTGGCTGTACCACTTTACATTCCCATCAGCAATGTATGAGTGATCCAGTTTCTCTGTGAACTTGCCAGCATTGGGTGTTGTCACTATTTCTTATTTTAGCCTTTCTAATCAGTGTGCAGTGATATCTTATTGTAGTTTTAACATTTTTCTAGTGACTAATGATGTTGAGTATCTTTTCATATGCTGATTTGCCATCTTTAGATCCTCTTTGGTGAAATGTCATTTCCTTTCTTTTGCTCATTTTCTAATTAGATTGTTTGGGTTTGGGTTTTTGGGTTTGTTGTTGTTGTTTTACTGTGAATTCTGAGAGTTGTTTATATATTCTTTACTAGCCTTTTCTTCGCTACATGGTTCTATATTTTCTCCCAATCTGTAACTTATGGTTTCATCTTCTTTACATGGTGTTTCACTGAGTAAATGTTTTCGGTTTTGATGAAGTCCAATTTGTCAATTTCTCCGTTAGTGGATCATGCATTTGATGTCAAGTCTAAGATTTCTTGGCCTTGCCGTAGATCCCAAAGATTTTCTCCTATATTTTTTCCCAAAAGTTGATATTACATTGGTACATTTAAATTTATAATCCATTTTGAATTAAATTTTTTCTAAGGTGTGAGAATTTATTGTCAGGCTTTCTTTTTTACTTTTATTGTTATTTTTAATTTTATTTATTTATTTATTTATTTATTTATTTATTTTGCCTGTAGGTGTCCAATTGCTCCAGCAATATTTGCTGAAAAGGCCATCCTTTCTCCACTGAATTACTTCCATGCCTTTGTCCAAATCAGTTAGGAATTTTTATGTGAGTCTATTTTGGGGTTTTGTATTCTCCATTGATCTCTGTGCTCATCTCTCTGCCAATACCACATATTCTTGGTTATGTAGCTATATTATAAGTCTTGAAATTGGACATACTGGTTCCTTCAACTTTATTCTTTTTCAAAATTATTTTAGCTACTCTAGCTTTCGTATAAATTTTAGAATAATCTTGTCTATATCTACAGAAAGTCTTGCTGGGATTTTGATGGCAGCAGTCTTAAGCCCGTGTATCAGTTTGGGGAGAATTGACATCTGCACCATGTGGAGACTTCCTATGCGACACATAGGAAGTGACTATGTGTCTAAGAGACTCTTAGCCACTAAGTGACTAAGAGAGATGTGACACATCTCTCCATATACTTGGATCTTCCTTGATTTTTTTATTCATGTTCTGTAGTTTCAGCATACAAGTCCTGTACATTTTCGTTAGACACACTGAAGGGTTTCAGTGTTTTGCATCATCGTAAGTGGTGTTATATTTTTAATTTTAGTGTTCATGTCCTTGTCACTGGTGTACAGAAATACAATTGATTTTTGTATGTTTATCTTGTATCTTACAAACTTGCTGAACTCATTAATTAGTTCTAGGATGTTTGGGGTGGGTTGTATTTATTTATTTATTTATTTTGGGGGGTATATTCCTTAGAATTTCTACACAGAAACAATCATGTCATGTGAAAATAGGGATTTTTTTTTCCTTCTGATCTGTATCCTTTTTATTCCCTTTTATTGCCTTATCGCACTGGGCAGAACTTCTGGTACAATGTTGGATAACAGCAGTAAGAGTGGTATCCTTTCTTTTTCCTGATCTTAGGGGAAAGGCATGCAATCTTTCACCTTTAAAATGATGTTAACTATAGCCCTTCTTGTAGATGTTGTTTATGAAGTTGAGGAAAGTCCCCTCTATTTTTATTTTTCTGAGATTTTATCATGAATAGATACTGAATTTTAGAAGTATTGTCAAATGTTTTTACTGATATAATGATGATTTTTCTATAACCTGTTAATATGGTGGGTTACACAGATTGATTTTCAGATATTTAACCAGCCTTGCATTCCTGTAATAAGCCCCACTTTGTATATAATTCTTTTTATATGTTGCTTAATTCTTTTTTGCTTATAAATTGTTCAATATTTTTGTATCTATATTCATATATTAGTGAGGATTATTGCACTGTGGTTGGTTGGGTGTTGTGGCTTTTCTTCTTCCTTGTACTGTTTTCATCTTGTTTTGGTATAAGGGTAACACTGGATTCATAAAATGAATTGGGAAGTATTCTTAACCTCTTATGTTATCTGAAAGAAATTGTATAGATGTGTTTTAGTTCTTCCTTAAATATTTGGTACAATTCTCCAGGGAAAACTTCTGGGCCTCGAGATTTCTGTTTCTGGAATTTAAAACTTATGAATTCAATTTTCTTAATAGTTAAAGGGCTATCCAAATTATTTCTTTTATAGATAGTGCATTGTGGTATTTTATACTTCTCAAGAGATTGCTCCGTTTCATCTAAGTTGTCAAATTTATGTCTGTAGAGTTGTTCATATTATTTCTTTATAATCCTTTTGATGTCTGCAGGGTCTGTAGTGCTATCCCTAATTTCATCCCTGATAGTGTTCTCTCTCTCTCCCTCTCACTCCCTCTCTCTCTCTCTCTCTCACAAGTCTTGCTAGAAATTTGATTGATCTTCTACAGGAACTAGATTTCTTTTTATTGTTTTTGTTGTTTTGTTTTCAATTCTGTTGGTTTCTGATTCTTATTATTTCCTACCTCCTGATTGCTTTTGGTTTATTGTGCTCCTCTTTTTCTAGGTTCTTCAGGTAAGAGCTTATAGAATTCATTCAAGACTTTTCTTCTTATCTATGTAAGCATTTGTGCTATACATTTCCTTCTCAATAGTGCTTTAGCTGTGATTCACAAATCTGGATAGGTGTATTTTTATTTTCATTCATTGCAATGTTTTTTTCTTAATTTCCCTTAAGACGTTCTCCTTTACCCATGGATTATTTGGAAGAGTACTGTTTGGTTTCCAAATGTTTGGAACTTTTCTTGTTTTTTATTTTTACTTTGATTTCATACATTAGAAAATACATTTTATATGATTTCAGTTCTTTCCAATGTATTTGAGTGTGTTTTATAGCCTAGAATATGGTCTACCTTGGCATATATATTCCATGGGTACTTGAAAAGAATGAAGTTGAGGAAATTCTGCTGTACATCCTGCTGTTGTTGGGTAGAGTGTTCTATAAATGTCAATTAGATTGACTGATGGTGTTATTGAGCTTTTCTATATCCTTGCTGACTTTCTGTCTAGTTGTTCTATCAATTATCAAGAAAAGGGTGTTTAAGTCCCCAGGTATAATTGTGGATTTGTCCACTCTCCCTTCACTAGCTTCTCTAGTAGTTTCCATAGGTATTACTTTATATATATAATTTATCACTGTCTATAGTTGTTGAAATTTTGCCAGTTCAGTGAAATGTAGAAAGTTTACCACCCTTCACATCCCTTTACTCTCCCATACTTATAATTGTCTGATTTATTTCCACTAATATAAATTTAGAGCCACATCAGGCAGTGTTATAATTTTATTTCAACAGTGAAACATAATTTTTAAAAACTCAAAAAGAGAATGAAAATTTATTTACTAAAATATTGACTCTTCTATTATTCTTCCTTCTTGATGTTTCAATGTTCCCTTCATTATATAACTTCCTTTTTTGAAGGGGGAAATTCCTTTAGCTTTTCTTTTAGGGACAAGTTCTCTTAGTTTTTCCTCATCTATGAATGCCTTGATTTCCCTTTCCTTCCTGAGGGATATTTTTGCCAGATATAGAATTCTGGGTTGATGGTTCTTTTCTGTCACTACTTGAAAAAGGTTGTGTCAGCCTTCATGGTTTCTGATGAGAAATACATCATAATTTGAATTGTTTTTTTCCTCTAAAGATAAAGCATCATTTCTCTCTCTCTGCTTTCGAGATTTTTTCCTTTGCCTTTAGTTCTCAGAAGTTTGACTATGATAATGTCTTGATGTGGATTTCTTTTAATTTATCCTGTGTAGAATTAACTGAATCTTGGATCTTTAGGTTTATGTCTTTTGCCAAATTTAGGAAGTTTTTGGCCATTATTTCCTCTCCTTCAGGGACTCCAATGACATGATTGTTAGATCTTTTGTCCTACAGGTTTTTCAGTCTTATGATGATTAATTTTAAAATACTTGTCACATAATTCTAACATTCCTGTCACATCAGCGTTGGGCATCTACTGATTGTCTTTTTTCATTCAAGTTGAGATTTCCCTGGTTCTTGATGTGATAAGTGATTTTCTACTGAAACCTGGATGTGTTATATTATGAGTCTCTGGGTGTTATTTAAACTTTGTGTTCTGGCTGGCTTTTTGACATCACTCCAGTGGGAGCAGGGGGTGGGGGCTGCCTTGTTACAGCAGGTGGAGGTAGAAGTCCAGGTTTCTCATAAGGCCTATATTGACAACCCAGGGGAGGATCCTCCTTATTACTGGGAGTGGGAGTGGGAATTCAAGGTCCCCGCGTGTTCTCTACTGATGCTCTGGAGGAATTGAGGTGGCGGTTACTATCCAATGGAGATGAATGTCCCAGCTTCTCCCTGAGACCACGCCTCCTGTGATCCATCAGATGCTTCTTTACAGACGGATTATGGTAAAAGTCTAGGCTCCCCACTCTGCCTTTGCACTCATGGAGAAAGGTCATTATCTAAAAGTTTCCTGTCTTGCGAGTCTTTCTCTTCCCTGGTCCTTTGGCTAAAGAAAGCAGGATTTTGCTGGATTTGTTTGTTTATTTGTTTACATTTGTTTGTGTTTTATGTTACTGGCTATTTGAGCTCCAAGTCTGCAAAATTTTACATAAAACAGAAATCCAGTGTATTCATTTCTTAGGGCTACCGTAACAAAACACCACAGACTGAGTGGCTTAACCAACAGAAATTTATTTCTCACCATTCTGGCAGCTAGAAGTCCAAGGTCAAGCTGCTGGCAGGGTTAGTTTCTCCTGAGGTCTTTCTCTGTGCCTTGCAGATAACCACCGTCTTACTGCATCCTCCAGTGGTCTTTTCTCTGTGCACACACATCCCTGGTGTCTCTTCCTCTCGTTATAAGGATAATAGTCGTATTGGTTTAGAGCCCCACCCTTATGACCTCATTTAACCTTAATTACCTCTTCAAATGCTTCATTTTTTAAAAAAGATTTTATTTATTTATCTGACAGAGAGAGAGAGAGAGATCACAAGTAGGTAGAGAAGCAGGCAGTGAGAGAGGGAGAAGCAGGCTCCCTGCCAAGCAGAGAGCCCAATGCAGGGGTTGATCCCAGGACCCTGAGATCATGACCTGAGCCGAAGGCAGAGGCTTAACCCACTGAGCCATCCAGGCGCCCCTCAAATGCCTCATTTTTAAATATAGTCATATTGAAGGTTAAAGCTTCAACATATGAATTTCAGGGTGGAGGGGACACAATTCAGTCCAGTACACCGGGGAATTCACCATCATGTTGTTCCTTGGGTCCTGAGGTCCCTAGCCCCTCTCTCTCCATCTTTCCGAGTCTTCTTATGTTTGTTTTAAACATAATGTCCAGGACTTTCACTGGAAGGAATAGGGAAAAGTCCACTTGATGTTCCTGAAAGCAGAAGTCCCTCCCTCTTGAGCTCTTTAAAGAGGCTTTTGTAACTCAAGTAAAAGCAGTTCTGATTTGCAAGAGGCAGGTTTCAGTGGACAAGAAATATTTTTGTGGAAATTTCCATAGCCTCTGGGGACTGGAAGCATAAAGATTATTCCATAAGCTGTAGCGTAGAGAAGCACATGTGTGATGGCAGAGTTCCATCCCAAAAGGAGATACAACCCCTTTTTCTGGGGAAGAAAAATCCTCCGATGGGACTGACAAAGGTTGAAAAACTCTAAGCCTCGGAAAAGGAGCCTAGTGCCTCCATGTCCCTAGACCTTGTGAGGCAGGACTGTAGGAATCTGACTTGAGCCAACCCCCCAGGGGATAGACCGGAGAAGGCAAGTGTCCAAGACAGAGCTGTGTGTGTGTGTGTGTGCGTGTGTGTGTGCGTGTGTGTGTGCATGCACAGGTAGAGGTGCTGGGGAGCAGCACCTGATTTCTGCAGCCCTCCAAAGACAGAGGCGCTGTGTTCCTTTCATCTCTGGTCACCTTAGTCACAGTCTGTAAGCTTTCGGCCTCTAACAGAAGCTCCAGGGTCCTCCAAGGCCTCGTGGCCTCGGGAATTTCCGCATCACGGCAGCTGTCAGCTCCCCAGGCGTGGGCGGCCGAGCAAGCTCCTCCTATTACTCACCTCCCGCTTCTCACTATTAAGCAGGGGCTCCTTGAGGAAGATTGATTTACCACATTAAACGAGCCTCCGTGTGCTCGATGAGAATGTCACAAGACAAACGGCTCCCGCGCGTGCCTCCAGCCCACCGCCCCCTGTTTCCATTACATTTGGGCCAGAGTCATGGTGGATGAGTTTGGGTGTAGTTCATTTTCTGCCTTACACGATAAACTTGTCAGCCTTTGACCGATCAGCTACTCGTATGCAGGGAGTTCATTTGCAAGGCCACCCGGCATCTCGGCTCGGCCGTCCTGCTCCCATTTCGCCCTGTCTAATGAGCCAGGACCTGGGTACTGTTGGTTGGTGCTGAGCTCTGGGGCCCTGCACGACCTGCCCGTGATGGTGATGGCTCAGCCCCTCCTCAGGGGTCCCTCGCTCTTGCCTGGAGGCGGCTGGGGCACTGAGGCCAGGGGGGCCATCCTTGTTTGCTGTCAGCTTTGAGTTGTCCATCCGGGAAGGAGTGTGCCAAGCCTCCACTCTCCTGCCCAGAGGATGTGTTAGGCCTATTCCCCAGCATCCTGGCTAGACAGGCCTGCCCACTCTACATTGGCCTTGGGGCTGTTTCTAAGGAAATTTTGGTGTAGGCAGATACCCAGCCTGGGCTCTCAGAGCTCACTGAGACATGGCCAACGGGGTCTAGATGGGCAGCATTGGGGCTGCCCATGGTCCCTTAACTGGCCTCCAGGCCCACACCCTCCCCAGGTTTCTAGGCAGCCTAGAGTCTGCTCTGACCACATCAACTCCTGTCCAAGATCCTTTGGTGGCTCCTTGTTGTTGCTAGATGAAGGCCATTCACAGCCTGGGCACTGGGGTTGCACGCCGGGGATCAAGTCTAGCTCCCTCAATTTACTGGGTGACGTTAGGCAAGACGTTTAGCTTCTCTGTGAACAGGGATGATAAAAATGCCTATCTCATGTTCATCAGTATGAGGACTTAGGTTTATGCCTGGCACATAGTAGGTGCTCAATAAATGTTCGCTACTAACATCAGTTCACTGCATTCTTCAACCTCACCTAAATCCTGCATGCCTTCACCTGCAATCTTGGGGTGAACTGCAGCCTGGGGTGGTCTGCTCACCCACACGTTCCACCCACAAACCTGGGTGTCTGCACCCCAGCCCTCAGAACATTTTCCAGCACTGTTATCTCCCTCCTGACAGGCTTCTCCCTTCCTCTCTGCCTATTTGAATCTGACCACAACCTGGCCAAGGCCTTCCCATGCTCTGAAGTCACCAGCCAGCCCGGGATCCCAAAGAATCCCCCAGAACAGCACACAGGGCAGGGCCACTCCCCAGAGCTATTGGCAGGAACTCCTACTAGAGCAGAGAGGGGCAGGGCTGGGAGCCTTGCAAAGGGTAAGGAATCCCTTCCCTACCTCTCTCCCCTCCCAACCTCTTACCATTCCCCCGTCCCACAAGGCTCCATACCCCAAAGGGGGTGGTTTTCTGATCCTCAAGCCAGCTGGGCTCCTCCAGGTCCCCTCTCTGAGCTGCATACACAGATCTCGGCCTCACCTGTCCACGTCCACTTGAGTCCACTGCCAGCCATGAACACTTCCCTGTGCCCACCTGCACTGGGGACCCAGCCCCCAACCTCTGCAAGCTCACAGACATGGGGGAGGAGACTAGGTCAGGACTTCTGGGGCTGGACTGGCACTGACCGCTTGAAGCCTGGGGAGCTCTGCGGTCAGCAGGTGGGTCATGTGTTGTAGGGCATGCGCAATGTGGTAGGAGACAACGGGTGTAGGGGGAATGGGTCCAGCCCTGGACCTGGGTGCTGTATGAGGCTGGCCTCGCGGACAGAGCAGAGGTGCTTTGTCTGCATTGGGAAGCAGCTGCTGTCCTCAGGGCGTGAGGAGTTCTAGAGGGCAGGAGCTCTGTCTGGGCTGTTCCTACGTGCGCCAGGCCTAGGTCCAGCCCTGTTAAAGGATCAGGAGGTTGGGAGAGGTTTAGGAGTGAAACTTTGATAGGCAGAGTAGGAGAAGGGCCCCTCTCCAGGAGACATCCTATGCTCTGATGAAGAGATGAATGAGCCCAGGTGTCCAGAGTGGCAGGAGGCATGAGGTCCACACAGGGATTCAGGGGAGATGACCCTGGAGGGGCAGCATGGTGAGCCACGGAGGCCAAAGGACCATGTTTACACTCAACTTCATGGGCAGTAGAAGTCATTTCAGGTTGAAGACAGTAGCACAGTGACTGCCTCACCCTTGAGCGGCAGAGGGAAGGGGAATTTCCCCAGAGCTTCAACTGGGTTGCCTTTACCTTTAGATCCTCAGGGCATGGCCTAAAGCCTTGGAGATTCCAGGAAAGCCCAAGAGGCCATGCAAAAGATAAAGAGTCCTCCTGGCCCCATTCGGATCAAGAGGGGTCCTGAAAGCAAGGTGCTCTCCAAACCCTCATTCTATACAGGAAGTGGGAGAAAGATGACCCAAGGATGGGCTGGCTTGCCCGTCATTCTCCTTCCCAGGCTGGAGGGCTTGCTATGAGAGGGATTTGCAAGAAGTGGGAGGAAGGGGATGGGTGGAGACTGGAGACTCTTCCTTGAGATTGTATATGGACACCTGTCATGAACCGGAGAAATCACGTGGGCAGAGCAGAGACCATCAGAGGTGGCCTTAGCATCCGTGTGCCTAGCACATGTTGAGGAGGCCCAGGGGAGAGTCTTCGGGACTACCCTACTCAAGCCCGACTGCACTGGAAGAGGGAAGTCCCCACGTGTCCCAGGGAAGGTCAGGGTGAGGCCAGGAGCAGGGAGGAATAGACAGGACCTCATCAAGGCCCCCCTGGGTCCCTAGCTGGACAAAGGGAAGGACAGGCTCCCATTGGCAGCATTGGCTGTGAATGGACTCAGCCTCCCACTGACTAGGGAAGGTCCCATTGTGCCTGGCTCCAACCCACAGGCAGGACCTGGCTGGTGAACAGAGACCACACCGGCTCCCACATATTCCCTGGGCTTCAGGAAAGCAGATTTCAGATGGCTGTGAGAGATGATGGGCATAATTTTTGGCTTGAGGCTCCAGAAGAAGGGAAGCCTCTAGAACCAGGGGCTCTGACTCAGCAGTAAGTGAGATCTCAGTAGTGAGGGAAAGGGCAGGAGCAGAGAGGTATGTGTGCCTGGGCTTGGGTTGACTCATAGGAGTAAATAGGAGGGCCAGCACTCAGGACCAGGGCCTGCGCCAGTGCCTGTCTTGATGGGGCAAGAGGGAACAGGGACTGTCATCATGGGGGGCTCCTCGGCCCGCAGAATGTTTCTCTCTGACAAAGAGCCTCCTAGACAGGGACCTTGGATTTCAATACCTACAGGGACCAAGGGGGTTGGATGAATGAGAGAAGAGTATGGTAAACCAAGGGTACAGCCTCTCAGCTCCAGCTAATTCTTGCAGTGTGAGAATGTGAACCCCAAATCACCAGATGGTATAAGTTACAATTAAATTTGGCTGCATATGACAGAAAACCCAAAATAATAGTGGTTTAAAGAAAACAGAGGTTTCTCTTTCTCTCTTGTATACCAGAAGTAAGCTATCCGAGCTGATACGTGGTGGTTAGGATTCTTCCATCACTGCAAGGGTGTGGTCCACATCCATATGACCCAAAATGGAGGCTAGAGGTCCAGCCATCACACCAGTGTTCCAAGCAGTAGATAGAGGAAGGTGGGAAGAGGGGCAAAGAGCACATGCTAGTTATCTTTAAGGAAGTCTCTTGGAAGCTGTCATATCGTGTTTCTAAATTTTGTTGGCAGAATTTAGATATGTGTTCTCCTCTTACTGTAAGGGAGACTGGGAAATGCACCTTTGGTTCTGGCCCTCCTGTGCCAAGCTAAAACCCACTCTGTGACTAAAGGGAGAATGGATATTGCCCTACGTAGCTAGCAGTCTCTGTCCCACAGTGCCTCCTTGCCTCCAAATACTTTGCACCCCATCTTCCATGCATAGAATATTCTGGGGCTTGGGGGGAGAGGTAACCCTGCGCTTCATCCTGTTACAGCTTTCCAGCTCAAAAGTCTGGATAGAGGAGGTGGTGGAAGTGGGGCGGGGGGGGGGCTGCCCAGGGACAGGGGGGCTGGCCCAGCTCTATTTGGGGAGGAACCTTATGCCCAATGTCCGCCATGGAGCAATCAAGCTGCCTTGGTGACACGTCTCCTGCACAACTCAGTGGCTTCTAGCCTATTTGTCCTGAGGAGTTCCACATGCCTGAATTGGCCTCCATGGGCTCAGCTGGGTATGGCTTTGGGGCAGGCTGCCTGGCCCTTCCATCCGCCCTCTGCATTGGCATAACCGCTGAGGAGGCGAGGGGCAGGGACAGCAATGCCTTGACTCCCTGACCTCAGCTTTTCGTGTGAAACTGACTGATTTTTAAATTTCAGCAACTAATGTTTAAGAGTTTTAGTTCAGGATGAATAAAAAGGCCTATGGGCCAGATGTGGCTCTCAACTGCCACAGTGGGCGGCGGGGTACTGTTGGATGGAGGAGTTGGGGGCTCCTCCCCTGGCAAAGGCCGGCCTGAGGGTCTCACATCCATGGAGAAGGCCCCGCATGAGCCCCCTTCGTCCTGGCGGGCGGGTCCAATGACCACCCGTCTGGGGGCAGATCCGGCCACAGCTAAAGGGTCTGTGGGACTCTTGCAGAGCCCCTGAGAGGGAGCTGGCTGCTGGGATTAGCACAGGAGCTCAGGAGAGTCGAGCTGACGTCACGGCCCACCCACTGGCGTCGGGAGAGGAGTCAGGACCGGCTCGAGGGCTGGGTGTCCATGTGTGTCTGCCTGTGGCGCGTGGGGCTCCGCGGAGGGGACCTCAGGCCTGGGGTCCGGAGGCTAGGGATTAAGGCCTTGTTTGCCCGGCCTGCAGACTCCACCAACCGGGACGCACTGGATATGATTGAACGCTGCATCTGTCTCGTGTGCCTGGACGCCCCCGCGGGTGTGGAGCTCAGCGACACCAACAGGGCACTTCAGCTCCTTCACGGTGGAGGCTGCAGCAAGAATGGGGCGAACCGCTGGTATGACAAATCCTTGCAGGTGAGCCTCCCCAGTGGCAGGGCCAGGGGCCCGAGCCAGCAGATGCACACGCTTGGCGGGCTCACGCGCTGGCCTGTGCTGCCCAGGATGCTGCGTCTGGGGCCGAGGGAGCTGAAGGCACTGGAAATGTGCCACTGGTGTCAGCCCCCGGACTGCCCAGAGCCCTTCTCGGAGCCAGGGACTGAACCCAACTCCAACTCCCAACCTTCCTGCAGCCTGGGCCAGGCGTGCGGGACCTCGGGGTCAGCCCTGGAGCTCACTCCCCCTCTCCCAGCACACACTGTAAGGCGGGGGCATGCCGGGGGCCCCACTGAACACATCCTCAATGCATTCAGCAAGAATCATGGTAGATGCCCGGAAGTGCCAGCTTTTCTGAATCTCCATCACTCTCACCTGACCGTTTCGACACACCTCCCTCCATCCCTGAGAAGCAGGACAGCCCAGCATCTCCACAGAAGGAAAGTCATAAAATGAAATCATGCAATTCCTATATTTTTCATTCACGTGACATCAACCCAGAAATGAGACATTCACTTTGGCCTGGAGAGAAACACTCATGCAGGTGCAGACGAAATTCGAGGTTGGGCCCATTCATTCCTGTTCCTCCAGCCTTTTTTCTCCAGTGTGTCAATCCTGAATCAATCCTTGTTTATTTTTAAAGCCCCCCACTTTCACAATGACCGTATGAACTAGCCAGCGATCGCTAGGCTTTGGGCTAACATCGCTCTCACTGACAAGATTGCTGGACTACATTTCATTTTTCTCTTTCTCTGGCCCCTCCATTCAGCAGGTTATCCTTTTTATTGGTTTGCATATTGATTCTGCTGTTTCTGGTGGGTTCACTTGCTGCCGCGCTGGCCGTTTTAGCTTCCACCAGTGGTGCTAATGGCTTGTAATCTTTCACGGAGCCGCTGTGGGAATGAAATGATATAATGGATGTACGGGACCAGAAACATAGGAAGCCTCGGTAGTGGTTTTAAAAAGGCACTGTTTTCCTCCCTTTTGTTTTAGCGGCAAGGACAGAAAAGCATTAATGCGCGAGTGGGCACAGCCTTCCCCTCCTGCCCCGCAGGGGTGACTGTGCCCACCCCTGGGCTCTTTTCACAGGCAGGACAGACGATCAGATGAGCTAGAGAAGCCAAACAGGCTCCAGGGACCCGAGCAGAACGATCAAGAGCTAGCCTCAGGACAGAGAAGCAGGGGACATCGGGGAAAAGAGACAAGATGGCAAGGGATGAGTTTTGAGAAAGACTCCGTGGAAAGGTTGTTTGAAGAATGGGAGTAGAGATTTGGGCCACTGGCTCTACGTAAGGGGGTAGGGAGACAGGAGGAGAGTGAGCTCACATGTGTATCGAGTGTTACAGTGGCCCAGAAGGGCATCAGAAAACTGCCAATAGCTTGTTTGTTTGCTTGCTTGCTTGTGGATGGTGGACCACATGCGATGCTGCGCTGAGCCGGGCTGCGGGCAGCCCCACTTCGTCTGGGTTACACCTCAACAATCAAATCTCATTCTTCTCATTCTTTTTTCCCAGCACCTCTGTACATGCTGGGTATGTCCCTTTTCCACATCCGCTAAGTACAGCCTCTGCAAACCCCTCACAGTCCCTGGGGACCTTTCCTATACCCTCTCTCTGATCCTCCCAGCAATCCCGTGGACTGAGCTTTATTGGATCCATTTTCAATGGGAGCAAACTGAAGCCAGGAGCTGACACGTCCTGTCGAAGGTCTCCCAGCCGGCAGGGGGCTGTGGCAGACCTGGAACCCGGGTCCCCGGCTCGAAGCCCAGGCAGCAGTTTGTGGAGCATCCTCAGAACACTGTACCTCCACTCCCATCCAGAGACAACTTATTTCTCCCTAGGAATCTGCACACCATCCAAACTGGATCGTTATCTTTCATTCACTCATTCAACCAAAGTGTTACGCACCTACTATGGGGTAGACACAGGTCCAGATCCTGGGAAGAAAACCAATGGGGGCCAAAAACACAGGGCCCGTTTAGACACATACTCACACGAAGCTGTACAGGATTGCGGCCCCGTGGCACACTGTGGGGTGGGGGGAAACACAGGGCTTAACAGAAGCCAAAGGAACTTGCCCATGACCTAAGAAAGAGTGCACAGCTTCAGTTTGGACGCTTAGGAATCAGCGGGCTACTTCAGCCGGGGAACCTTGGGCTCCACCCTCACTGCCCGGAGCATTTCTGGGAAGGAGGTCACATAATAGAGCTGTCTCGAGGCCCCCATATTCTCAGGTCATGGCAATTTCATATAGCATTGCTTTTGGGACATAATGTGCTTTGGTGTCCTTGGAGGAGAGGTTCCCTCCTCCCCACTCCGAGAGGCCAGGGAGACCCAGCCTGGAGCCCAGGGGCTAGTTTGAAATGCAGACCCTACCTGAGGTCCACTCACCTCTTTCCTCACTGCAGTTCGTGGTGGGCCGCGACGGCACTTGCGGCGTGGTGTGCGAGCACTCCCCGTTTGATGGCATCGTCCTGGTGCAGTGCACGGAGCACCTGCTCAAGCACATGTGAGTCTGGCTGCAGCCCCTCCCCTCCCCCACAACCCACCGCAGCCACGGGAGCCAGCGCCAGCCTGCCAAGCGGAGGCCGAGCTAGGCCAAGAAAAATCTGGGTGGCCACCGGGGGGCTGCATTAGTCTGGAAAGTGTCTTAGCGAAAGATGGATTCAAAAACCAGCTTGACCTCAGACGTGTTATCTGCCACGGACAGCGGGGGCAGGCCGGACATCAGGTGTAGGGCCGTTAGGGAGAAGCTTGGCCAAGAATTCTTAGCCAAAAAGGAACATCTGCTTTGGCCCAGGGAAGCCCAGACCGATACCTAGTGCTTGTTCCGAGTCCGGGCTGGGCCAACTGTTGACCCAGCAGAGAGGAGGGGAGGTCTCTGAGCTGCACCTCCTTCCACCCCCTGGGGCTGGATCTCTCTCCCTAGCTTCCGAGTGGGCCGGACTGAGTGCTTGTCTATCCCTTGAACACCCCGAGTTCCTTCCTCCATTCATGGTTTGCTCCTTCTCGCCTTCCAGAATCTTCTCCCTGAATCTAAGTTCTAAATCTCTTCTACGATTTAGGAGCTCTTTAGAATCCCTAAAAGCCCAAAGCCGCCCTCACAGACAAACAACACAGTTTGCTTCTTCAGTTTCTCTCCAAGTGTTTCCCAAGTGGTAGTGGAGAGGGAAAACGTGAAAAGAACTAGGCTGTGGAGTCAGGCGGAACTGGCTGGAATCCCGGCTCTGCTGCGTGCTTATCTGGGCGGCCTCCCAGACTGAGCGTCAGGCTATTTATCTGTGCGGTGGGGCCAGGGGCAGCTCACAGCCCCGGAGGCTCCAGCAGCTAGGATACTCGCAGAGGGCAAGGACCGCTGCCCGCAGCCCTCAGCTCCCAGGGCCGCAGAGACCTCTCTGTGCCTGCAGGGTGAAGAGCAGCAAGAAGCTGGTCCGAGCCGACTCCGTCAGCGAGCTCCCGGCGCCCAGGAGGCTGCGTTGGAAGTGCTCCCCGGACATTCAAGGCCTCTTAGCCTCCTCGGCGGAAAAACTTCAACGGTAGAAAGCCCAAACTTCTTTTAGGGCGATGCTCTGGGGTCACCCCGTGTCCACCCTCACCCCACCCCCCTCTACCCGGAATGATGAGGCCCCCTGGAAGCTTCCAAAGGCCCCAGCTCTCCTCGCCGCCTCCGCCCCCCCCCCCATGGAAATGTAGTCAAACTAAAGGGGAGTTATAAGTGTCGGGGAAATAACCTTGCTCAAGTCTCCATCATTTCCATAAAATGCAAACATGGAGCTATTTTTTCACGGGTTTCACCTGACTGAGCTGAGTCAAGGCGGGGAAATCATTCCCCTGCTTTTGGGGGGAGTCATAAACAACTGGTTTGAATAGGTCATTTGAATCCAAGCTATTTCGATTTGCTTGAATTTACACTGCAACGTGACAAGGGGGCCTTTCTCCCCAAGGGGAGAGAGGCAGTTCAGTCCCTAACGGGACCCGTGCAGGAGGGCCAGGATGGGCATGGGCCTCTCTGGGGGGGGGTCCTCACTGGCACAGTGCCAAGCTGTGGAGGGAGCTGCAGGCTGGCAACTAGATCTGGCCCTTGGTTGTTCATTCCCTCATTCGGTAAGTGAGCATCATTCATTCATTCATCAAACATATGAATGCGCCAGTACCGTGGAAAAGCTGAGGACACAGAAATGAATATGCCACAGAGCCTGACATCCACACTTCAGTGGAGGAAGTAGACCCCAGACCAAAACATGTGTGACACAGGTGCCCAAACCGGAAAAAGGCATACAGACCTGAGCCCACAGAAGACACAGCAGTGGAATTCTACCAGGACATTGTGGAAGGGCTTTGCAACGATGGGCTTTGAAGGATGGATAGGAGTTCGTGGTGCAGGCAGCTGGAGAAGAGGCAGAAAGGCAGCTTGTTCGAGCTTGTACATAGAAGATTTATAGAAGATGCAGGCTGGTTTGGAAACCAGCAAGTGAGAGAATGGCCAGAACTGAGGCACTAAAGGGAAGTTGAGGCCACATTCTGAAGAGATTTGCCATTCTTGTGTTATGGGACCTGGACGTTGCCGCGTGGTGGGGAGGAGCCGCTGGAGGGTTTGGAGCAGGGGGTTTCAGGGAGCCAGTGAGGAGACTGTGGGAAGATGCGGTGAGCAGGACAGATCGAGGCCAGGCTCAGGGGGGAGGGAGGGCCAGTCCACCGCAAGCTGCCGTGGGGGCTGACTGGCTGACGCCGAGAGCAGGAGAGGCCTTGGGTGCTCATCCACGAATGCTGCTGAGAGCTCCCGAGGGTTCCCAGCTGCCTGTGGAAGGGGGCAGGGGCTGAGTGGGCAGGGCCCGAGCAAGAGGCTTCCAGGCGGCTGTGTGACCATGAGCTCAGCCTGTCCAGAGACAGTCGGCTGACAGGCTGGACCGACGGCTGAGTCTCCCTGGTCCCCAGAACCTGGCATGGCCCCACCGCGAGCCGAGCAGGCAGACAGCATCTGAGGCCCGCGGAAGTGTGAGTGGAGGGTTGAGGTTGCCTCCCCAGGGCTCTGCGTTCACATACGGCCCGTGGACAGACGGTGTGGACCCCGCCAGGCGTTGGTCCAGTGGGCAATCTGCCCAGACCCCAAAGTCATTGTGAAGGAGGACATGGTCAATATTGGTAGGGGGACACGAAGGCTCAAGGGTCTCAGTGTAGAGTCAGGGAATCTACGTGTTACTCTGACCATGACTCGCAGGCGGTGAAGACCCGGGCGTGTCACGGGAGGCTCAGTAGTCATCTCTGGGTAAAATGGGTTTACAGTCACCGGCAAAGCCCAGACGAGCAGTCCTCGCTGTGGTGACCGGACCCCCAGGGAGGCCCCAGGATCTCTTCTCATAGTTACAACAGGGAGGAGTCTCTGTGAAGAGACATGGCTTCCAGCCGTCGGAGAAATAGGCCTTTCCTTGGGCAAGGGTGGTGTGCCAGGTCTGGGAGAGTGGCCTGGGTGCCGGAAGAATCTGAGGTTGTGGGACACACATTCCCAAACAGGTCAGATGAATGGCCTCTTTCAGGCCCACCTCTGTGGGCAATGGGCTTCGAGGGTTTTGTTTGTGGGCAGTGTTCTCCCTGCACATGCAAATGTCTCTCGGGGCCCCGTGCCCTCGTGCCCCTCCCTGCAGCCGGGCTCCCCCCCCCCCACCAGAACAGGGCCCCCGCCCTGCCCGGCCAAGCCTCCCCTTCAGCTGGGAGGAACCCTGATCTGACGTGCCCTCTGCCACTTCCTTATGTCAAGGCCTGTCTCTGACACCTGACGCGTTCCCGGTGGGCAAGGACCGTGTCCTCCATTTCCAGAGCCCCAGGTCGCAGACCAAGCTTGAGCGACTCAGTTAGACTTCGCGGTGTGTGCATTCTGTTTTGCATGCAATATCCTCTTCTTTTTCTTCCACAGAATAGTAACGAATCTCGACTTCACTGTGTATAAGTTTGACGTCTTTGGGAAAACCTTCATTAAGAAGCAGAAATGCAGTCCTGATGCTTTCATCCAGGTGGCCCTCCAGCTGGCCTTCTACAGGTAAGCAAAGCCTGACAGTGGAGGGACTCGGCCCGGGTGGGCTGCCCGACAAGCTGCTCTAGACCCCAGAGTCTGGAAGCATCCTGGAGGGAGGAATGACTTTCTGTGGGCTGAGAGGCTGGGAGGAGCAGAGCAGGCTGCATGGAAAGAGGAGCCGCCTGAACCGGGATTCAGAGTGTGACTCCAATCTCAGAAACGAGAAGGAAGGACATCGCAGTCAGGAAGTTGCCCGAGCGAAGGCCCAGGGGCTGCTCCTCCTCCCGCCCTCACCCAGCCCACGCGGGCCCCTGTAGCTGTGCCTGGTTCCTTGATAAGGAACCAGCACCCCTTCCATGCGTCAAGTCCAAGAATGTGAACCCATCCTTGGTTTGTCCCTGTCTCTCCTTTCCCACCCGGGACACCCCCCTGACCGTCCTCCAGAGGGCTCTCAGACCTACCCTCTGTCTTCCATCTCCATGGCCGCCAGCCCCTCCCCCATGATCTCGCGATTGCTTCGCCACAGCTCAGCCGCAGCGCGCTTCCCAGGGGCTCTGCTTCCCACTCCCATCTTCACAAACTTCAACTTGGAGATATGCAAATTAGCTTCTATCACGTATTACCTTGAACCCTCCTGATGGCTTCCCACCATGTTTAGAACAAAGTCCAGGCTTAGAAAGGCTCCTTGTGAATGGGTCTCTCCTGAGACCCTCCTCTCAAGTTCTCTCCTGCCTCCAGCCCTTTGCTCCCGCTGGGTCTCCCCCCCTCCCCCCGCCCCCAGCAGCCTGCTGCCACCACCACTCTTCACACGCCAGCTCCTCCCCCCACCCCAGTCCCTGCCCAGGTGTCTCCCCTCAGAGGCCTTCCCTGACCTGCTTACCTAAAGCAGCCACCTCAGGCCCCCTCACCACCCAGCTCTCCAGCCTACCTCATTGCGTCCTCTTTTTCTTTCATGGCAGTCATTGTTCGTGTGAGCTGCCTTGTTCATGGATTTGTCAGTTTTGTTTTCTAGACTGTCTCTCCCAAGCCTGACACTCCGGGTGTCGCACACACCTGGCCCAGAGTAGGCCTCGGGGACTGAGTCGCACGCGTGAGAAGACACTATAGGAGTATTAACTGGGGGTGGCGCAGTCAGGTCTGGGGTTTAGAGAAATCTCTGTCGTGGCGGCTCTGTGTTGGGGAGGAGAGAAAGTAGAGAGGAAGGGTTGAAGACCGGGCAGGGAGGCCAACTCGTCTTTTATAGGAGGCTAAACTAAAGTGCAAAGTAGACCACCTTCGAGACTAGGCTGGCTCCTGTTGGTTCCAGTGTTCCCGAAGCAACTGGCACAGGACCCTACCGGGACCTGCTTTTACTTTGCCGTATACGCGGGGGAGCATGAAGTGACCTTACAATAAGGCCGGGGAAAGGAGGTCTCACTAACGAGCAGCCAGCACCCATGTGGACACAGTATCCCAGATCCCAGTGTCCTCCCGAGGGGCCGTAACTCACAGGGAGAGGAAGTGGCTTCGGCCACTCTGAGCGCTGGGACTCCTTGGGGAAGGCTGACGTCACCCTGCCTCCTCTACCCTCAACTGATCTTTGTGGCACTGGATGTGGCCAGCAGTGGACAAGGGGGGAGGCTCCTGGGCTCATTGAACAACCAAAATAGGATCCGGTTCCTATGGAGAACATTCTTCAGAGTCTAAGCCATAATCAAAACAATGTTTTTACGCTGCCCCTAGATTCAGCAAAGCCTGGAAGCTGCCTAGATGGGGCTTGATCAGTGACTAGCCAGAGATGGCATCTACTTTTGTGCTGGGCATGGTGTCTGCCTCCAGGGACCGTAGAGATACAGGAAATGAGCTCCCTGACAGAGTCCTTCCTCCCTGGGGCAATGAGACAGAAGTGTCCAGAAAGTTTATCCACCCTCTCGCCAAGTTACAGCGCCTAGTGCTGTGCTGAATCAGACTTGGCCTTCCTCTTCCTAGAGCTCCCTCAGCATGGGAGATACATGCCCTGACAAGGCCAGCGTGCAGGCCCATGACTTGTGTCCCCTGATCAAGGCCCCCCTGTGATTCTGTGTCTTCCTCTTCCCCACCCCCAACACCGAAGACTTTGCTGACGCGTGAAAAGAGGAGTGCCAGCCAGGTGTGCAAGCCTCGGAGCGCTCACTTGGTTCGCATGCCTAAGGAAAGGACTTTCCGGGGCTGGGGTGGGGAGCGGCTCCTGTCACAGACCTCAGGGAGGAGAGGCACAGCCATGGCGCCCATGGGTCTGTTGGAAGCTTGGCTGCCCCCGGACAGGCGGGCCAGGGCAGCAATTTCCATTTGCAACATGAAAACCTTCTCTCTGCCTCCATCCATAGGTCACACTTCAATTGTTCTAAATAAAACAGGATTCCCTCAAGGGTGTGAATGATTAATTACACAATTATTCCATTCTGTGCTATTCATCAAACACTCATCAGGTCTCGAAGAGAATTCTAGGTTTCCCGCCAGACGGGGATTTTTTGAAAAGTTACCTGTCACCACTTTACTTTATATCCACACAGTGTCACCGGTGGATGAAGGCATACACAGCTCTTTCTATTAGCGACTCCCCGACACTCATCTTTGGGAAATCTCCTCGAGAATTCTATTAACATTAAAATGAAATACTATGCCAAGTAGAGTCGGGACTGTAAAAATAAAGCCTGCAGAGGCTATTTTTCTTCCGGCGTTTATGGTTTCCTGAGACAGCGACAGTGTTTGCCATTCATCTTCCATCTTCTGCAGGCTCCACAGGAGACTCGTGCCCACCTACGAGAGCGCGTCCATTCGCCGCTTCCAGGAGGGCCGTGTGGACAACATTCGCTCGGCCACTCCAGAGGCGCTGAGGTTTGTGAAGGCCGTCACTGACCACAAGGCCCCTGGGCCGGTAAGTCCC
>CM052894.1:35124657-35158574 GCA_028534135.1 Potos flavus | reverse complement strand
TGCACACAAATAACAGAGAATAAGCTACTACTTGGATGGGTGATCAATATATCAATTGAAAATTAATTCTGATACAGTCTTTGAAGGAGCATATAACCCGTGAAAGGGGGTTGACTGAATTTCACTCTGTATACTTGAAAGCAAGTACAGTACATGTCTGGGTTTTAGAACGAGCCAATGTAGACTTCTTTCCATTCAGTCGCGAGGTCCTGAATTCATCTGAAGAGTTAAATGTTCATTCTGTTTGGGGGAAATCAAGCTCACTCTCACGTATTCAGTGGGTGTTTTTGGTTTTCTCGCTTAATGCCAGACAAGGTGCTAGGTGGGAGGAAATAAGAGATGACGTCCATAACCCCCGTCCTTAGGGAGTTACTGAGTAGCTGAGAGGAAAAGCCCTTAAATGATAAATCTCATCCCATGTGAAGAGAGCCCTCAGGAAGTAGGAGAGAGCATGGAGGGACAAGATAGTTCCTCTGCTTGGGAAAGCCAGGAAGACTTCCCAGAAGAAGTGGTGCTTGATATGAGACTTGAAGGATGAAGGGAAGCTTGTCAGGTAGACATAGAAGGGAAGAGTGGTCCCAGAAGGGAAGAGTATGTGCAAAGGCAAAGAATCTTGAGAGAATAAGACGCACTGGAGGAAAGGCAAATAGTTCAGTGTGTGCAGCTTGCAAAAGACAGAGTAGCAGGGGAGCTTATGAGATGGGATTTTTCAGTCACAAAGTTTACTCCGGTGGCCAGGGAGAAGGACTGGGTGGAGCACAGGTGGTCTGCCAACACTCCGTGACACTAATTAGGAACCTATATAATATTTAGGTAGAGCTGAGCTAAGGACCGAAATAGAGCAGGGGCAGGGGATTGAAGAGGTAGACACCAACTTCTGCTTAAACATGGTGGACACAAGGGCTTACTGTCACTCCCTCTGAAAGCCTCAAAAATATCAGCAAAGGCATTTTTTTTTTTTAAGGCATGACTACACTAGGCAAAGAGTGGGAAAGGAAGGAATAGCAGAGCTTTCGAGTTGGGAAACAGAACAGATGGCCAGTGACTTAGCAAACGAGGGGAAGCTGAAACCCAAGCGAACAGTAAGGGAGACCCAGGAGCCCAATGAATCCTAACTTCAGAATGGCTCAGGCATTGGAGGCACCCACCGGAAGTACAGGGGTGTGTAGGGCTGAAAAGAAGAGGATTGGCTGATGATCTCTATAAGAAAGAGTTAGACCCTCAGTTCCTTTCCCCTACCCTGTGTAGCTAGGCGACTACCCTCCCCTTTCTCAATGGTAGACTAGAAGCTTAGCCTCTGGAGAAACTGAAGACAGAGGGCTCTAGGTCTGGGGACACCAGGTAGAGCTCAGGGAGGGTTAATCAAGTTAAACAGGCTGATTAATCAAAGTCTACCAACTCAGCTCCAGGTACATTGGGAAGTACTTTTATTACCACCTCTTTCCAAGCATGAGATTCAAGGATTTCTCTATGGTGAGACTGTTCAGGCCAAGAGAACCAAAATCACAGCCACTGACAGCTGGGGTGCCCAAAGAAATAGCCCAGCCAACTCACATCCCGGTGAAGGCTACCAGAGGGCAAGCACCGGCTTACCCTTGTATCTTCTAATCATTCTTTTGGTGCTTTATTCTGAAATATGAGCAAGTAGCCATTAATCATCAGACATTGAGGAAAGCTGCTAATGTAAGACACAAAAGCCAGTAGAAACGTTTTTGTGTACTTTTTAAATTTTTGTTTAATTTTTTAAAATAATTTAAGAGAAATTTCAAAGAAATGAAAACAATGCAGGAAGCAGGAGAACATGCTTTAAAACTGTAATTGAGATCCTCTGAAAGATAATGAACTTATTGCAGCCATTAATAAGAACACAAAACTGAAAAAAATCTTTTTGGGGGGCAATAAAAATAATTCTGGGGGAAAATATGGTAGAAAAAAATGCAATGGGGGGATTGGGAGATAAAGCTGAAATAATCTTCCCCAAATAGCAACAAAACAAGAAATGAAATATAGGACAGAAAAAAGGCTCAGTACAGGAGAAACAGGATCCCAAGTAATACATGTCCAGAAAGAGAAAATGGGGACGGAGGGGAACAACAACAAAATAATTCAGGAAAACTTCTCAGAATTGAAGGACATGAGCTTCCATATTGAGAGAGCCCACCATATACCTTGCATGATAGATGAAAACATTCATACCAAGGAAATTTCACAACACGAAGGTCAAAGAGAAGACCCTAAAATCTCTCAAAGAGAGAGAGAAAAAAAAAAACAAGTACAAAGATCAGGAATAAAAGTGTAATTGGACTTCTCAACATCACTGGAAGGTGGAAGATAATGGAGCAATGCCTTCAGATTCTGAGGGGAAATGATTTTTAATGTATATTTCTTACCCAGCTAAACTATGATCAACTTTGAAAGACATTTTCAGACAGACAAGTTCTCAAAAGTTTTACTTTTTAAGCTTTTTTTCTTGTCAAACTCTTGGAGGATTTAGACCACTAAAGTAAGGGATAAAACATTAAAAGACATCATAGGCTCCAACAATCAGAAGACTCAGCACAAGAAAGAGAGAAAAAGGGTGACAGTAAAGGGAGGTCCCAAGCTGACAGCTGTTTAGTGGACACAGAAACAATCAGCCCATAGAGAAGCAAGAAGAGGGGGCGCCTGGGTGGCTCAGTTGGTTAAGCATCTGCCTTCGGCTCAGGTCATGATCCCAAGGTGCTGGGATCGAGTCCTGCATGGGGCTGCCTTGCCAGCCACTCCTCCTGCTTGTGCTCTCTCTCTCTCTCTGTGTCAAATAAATAAAATCTTTTTTAAAAAATAGAGAAGCAAGAAGTGAGAGATGGAATGAACTTGATAAATTATCTCATGTATTTGACTGTATTAAGAAAAGTTTTACACTTCTGGCTGAGAGTTTAGGAATCAATTAGTTGTAGATACATAGAAAGTTAAGCAAATGGGGGAAAATCATAATTTAATCATTTAAAAATTGTCCATTCCAAGGAAAACAAAAGATGAATAAGAAAGGAAATCTAATCATAATACAGCCTGAGACTCAGATGTGAATACCTGCATAATTTAAATCACGTCAACACTGAATACTGATCCAACGGTGAGGAGTTAAATGTAACTCTGTTGAGAGGATGGGAGAATAGAAGAATATCTGGAGAGCAGGAGTACGAAAGAGCCAAAATTTCATCTTCTATCGCACGAAGACGTAGATAAAGCTGAAAAAGGTAGTGAACGCGATCTAAGACTGTTACTTAGGATTAAGACAATTAAATAGCTAAATTGGTTGCCTCTGTGGAATGGGAATCAGACCTGGCAAAGGGACAGAGGCCTTCCGCTTCTTCGGGGTTTTAAGCTAGATAAATATAGAACTTTGGTAATAACTTAAATATTTATGGAAGATTTAGAAAAATACCCTCTAAAGCATTGCCCTAGGGTTCACGTGTTAACTATTTTATGCTGATGAGAACAGCTAAATAAAAGAGAGTGGGTTGGGAAGGGGAGAGCTATAAAATTTTATGCTTGGTGGTGAATCTGGTGCCTGGTTGGCTGTGCGGGTGCGGGGTCGGGGAAAGAAGCAGGGAGAGCTCTCTGGCAGCCGTGTTCGGTCGCGGTCGCGGTCGCGGAGAAGGGACATCGCAGCAGGAGCCCGCGAGGTCCAGACCCTCCTGCACACTCTAACAGCACGCACGCCCCCCCACCGCTCAGCAGCCTTGGGCACATAGTGGGCGCTCAAGTAAGGTTCCCCAATGAATGAAAGACTGAACGATGAATCATTTTACTCATGATGACTCGTGGCCTTAATCCAAACAGTCCGTTAAATCAGCCCCACTTGCTGCCGTGAGCTGGAGGCGGTGAGGACGGGAGGCTGGGTGCCTGCCGCACAGAGCAGCGGCTGCTAGAGACCTACACGAGCCAGCGATCAGACGGAGGAACCAGCAGTACACTCACCTCATAGATGGGCTTAGGGTCCTTCGCCTCTGTCCTAGCGGGGCACGTCCAAAGGGAGCCGTGGTGATATAGCATGTCTTTCCAGCCTATAATTAGGTGCATCCGAGGAGACTGGGGCCTCTGACACATCTTTATGCACTCGTTCTCCGCTGAAAAAGAACAGCTGTCAAATCCCAAAACGTGCCTTGTAAACTTGAACGAAGGTCATTGTGATGGACGTTTCCTCCTATGTGGGGCTCTTACAGCTAAGCAGCCATCTTCCATAAGTGCGAACCTCCCAAGATTTACACTTACCCTGATGTGGACCCACAGGTTGCTCCTGTAGTCCAGGGGTGGCCCCCAAGTCTCCACCACTCCTAAAATTGCCCCAAATGAACATGTAATCCAAGCAAAACCAGTGCACGTGCTACACACGCAGCCTCAAGTGGGTAGGAGGTGAAATGTGTACCCAGGCCCCACCGCCCCACTTCCAGCCAGACCACCTCCGAGCTCTGCCTACACAGACATCCGGGAGTCCCTGCTGCTCTTATCTTAGTCTTTGATAAGAGTTCGAGCATCTTGGGATAAAAAGAAAAAAAAAATCTTTCTTTATTCCAACAAGCTTTCCCCTTGTAAACACCAGCTGAGCCTCTGCTAAGATGTCTAGTTCCTGTCTCAGAATGATTTCTTAGGCTGTAAATCCAGTTCATTTGAACTGATCCTGAGCCCATGAAATAGCAACCAAGATTTAAGAACAGGCCTTAATGTCCTCTATCCCTCATTCCTTGGACTCCGGCTGGAGGATAAAGTGTTGGTTGCGGTGAAAGTCTGCTCAGTGATAGCTTGGGGCACCCCTCTTCATGCCCCGACAGGACCCGGAACCCATCCCTGCCCCCAGTCTCCTCCCCTATCCTAGAAAGTACTAGAGATGCCCAGGCCACCCCTTCCACTTAGAGGGGTCATATGCAGTGTGTCGGCAATGACCATGCTGGGGTTGAGAGACCAGGGATACTCAGACTCACAGACCCTTAACTCAGGCCTGCTCACTTTAGAACCCAGCCTGCTCTGGACGTGCCCTGTGCACGTAGAAAGGGTCCGAGGAACACAGGCTGAGCGGTAGAGTGGTCGGTCCTGGGCGGCCACCCACACATGTTGTCCGCAGCAAGCGCCGGTCAGCATAAGCTAGGACCCTTGCAGTGGCCATCAGCGCTGTGAACTAGAGAAGGGAGGAGGCCATGGGAGCCCCTGTCTCATTTCCTGTTCTTTGCCCCCAACTACCCAGGCCATAACAGGGATGGCCATCGACAACCATTTGCTGGCGCTGCGGGAGCTGGCTCGGGACACGTGCAAGGAGCTGCCGGAGATGTTCACAGACGAAACGTACCTGATGAGCAACCGGTTCGTCCTCTCAACCAGCCAGGTACGGTGCGGCTATCCCCCAAGGGGCCACTTAGTGTAACCAGTGGGCTAAAAGGCCACTTAGCATAAACCAGTGACTCCAGCTGGCTGGAGTCAGGCAAGTCCCAGCGGTGCTTCTCACAAGCCGCGTGCCCTTTGGCAAAATGACCTAAATGCTCAGAGTACCGGTTTCCCCACCGTCTAAGCAGGTGTAATCATGGACACCACCCCAGCAGAGTTGTCCTGGCTGGGAACTGGTGCCCTAGCCCTATGCTTACCAGCATTCAATCTGTTACCTGCGGCGTGGTGTTGCACCGTGACGGTCCCAGGCTCTGAATCCCGACAGGTCTAGAGCGAAGTCCTGGTTCGGCTAGAAGAGACGGTTTGGGTAGAAAGCCTAGCCCAGTGCCTGGCGTGGACCAGGCCCTCCAAACAGGTCACGGCCATTATCGTAAAGGGCTACGTGACCAATGGGAGGCAATCGGCAGCCAGCCCAGCGTCTCCCAAGCCCGTTCTGTTGGAGGACCGCTGTTACAAAGACAGAATGCAATCTGCTCTAGAAGGACAGCGGTTTAGGAAAGAAAAGGACCCCCAACCGTCAGTCGACTAAGACTCCGCCTCATCTGCTAAAGGCTGGACGTGGGCAATGAGAGGGGCTGATAAAGTTGTGTTGGAGGATAAAAGCCCACTCAGTAACTTGATTCTGTCACGACAGCGGTGAGCTCTCAGACGCAAGTCAGCGAGGGCAGGCCACGACAACATAAATTCTTCAGGAAACCATCCATGGGCAAAAAGTGCTTTGGAACGGTTTTATGGCCTTCAGCTGTTGCACGGCAAATTTATCTGACGATGATATGACTCTATTAGCAAGACTAATGGTTTGTTCTGCCCCATTAAAACGGCCAGTGTCATTTCTGAAGGCCCGACTACCCAGCGCCTAAAACCTTGGGTTTAAAAACAAACCCCACCCTCCAACTCCCCGAGAATGTGTCCTAGTTTTCCCCCTAAGACCAGCTAAGACAATGAATTGGGGGGGGGGGGTTTGGTGTTTTTTCTTTCTCCTAACTGGAAATGAACATTTATGGCTGGAATGCCTTCAGAGACACATTTTCCTGATTTCTGAATTCAAAATGTATTAGGTGCGTAACTAAAACTCCAGTTGATGGCAATCTTTGAAATGCCCAGGGCTGGGTAATTGTGCATGGCCGGGGGCTGTGGGGAGAAAATCAGACCAGCCAGGCAATACTGACAGTAATTAAGGATGTAGGGAAAATCGACAGAGAAGACAGGCCAGATTTCCTTCTGTTCATAAATTACTCCCTCTGGGAAGCCATCTGACTGTGGGGTGCCACCAGGGTGCCATTGGGGAAATTACCCTGATTGCCTCGGTGCCTCAAACAGCCCCCAGGTGAAGGAGAGACTCAGCCTGAGACCCGGCACAGGTCACTCTGGGAGATTTTGACTCCATAAGTCGAGCAGATTTCCCACCAGGGAGTGGCTTACGGACCCTCTTCTTTTGATATCGTGCAGTTAGATGGCTTTGTTTTTATGAACTCTGGCTGTGGCCATCCATGCTGAAGCTATTGGTTCATTTGGTTAATTCAGTCAAACACCCGGGTGGAAAATGGAGAAGTAAATATCCCGGTCGAGGCCTCGGGGTTGCTGAAACGCCCCGTATTCCTAGCAAGTTCACAGGTTACTTTTCAGAACCAGCGGCTCTGACCTGTCCTCTCCTCCAGGTGCCCACAACCATGGAGATGTTTTGCTGCTACGGTCCTGTGGTGCCCGACGGCTACGGGGCCTGCTACAACCCCCAGCCAGAGAGTATCCTTTTCTGCATCTCCAGCTTTCACGGCTGCAAAGAAACCTCTTCTACCAAGTTTGCGAAAGCAGTCGAAGAAAGCCTCATGGAAATGAGGGACCTCTGCAGTCCGCCACAGTCTACAGGGGGCAAGCCACTGGCGCCAAAAGAAAAAGCAACAAGGCCCATCCAGGGGCACCAACCTTGACTCTTGCCACTAGGTTTCACCCCCCCAAACCCAGCATTCTGCTGCCGCTAGACCCTGCCAAACCCCAGCTCCCAACCCTCTGCCTAGCTTTCCGTAGCTCCCCTGTCCTCAGGGCCCAACACAGAGACCACACAGAGGCATCACGCAAAGCAGGAGTGTGAAGAGGAGAGTGTCCCTCATTAGGCATGGGGATTGTCCTTATTTGCCAAGCTGCCCTCTGGCCTGTGTCCTGGGAAGACCGGCCTGGCTCTGAGGCGACCTTGGTGAGGTGGGCAAGTCTATATCACCTTCCCTCCATGGCCCCAGAAGCTTAATGGTGGTGTTTGCTTCTCCAGTGGGGCCTAGTGTGTCCAGGTGAGGTTTTGCCCAACAAGAGAATGAGTGACCCTATTACATGCAGCGTCCCTACACGCGTCATGAAGAGAGAGGCTAACTCCAGGCCAATACCTCTTTTCTTCTGGGGAGGAGTAGGGGGCATCGTTTTCAGATTCGAAGCAGTGTGATCGTGACCTTCAGAGTAGCCTGCACTGAGCCATACAGGGCTGCAAACACCCTATCCCCTACACACACACACACACACAGTTAATTTAAAATACAGGGACCAGGTCCCAAAACACATTTCTCCTTTCATCTCCCGGGGGCAGCCTTCCATTGAGTTCGGGAAAATCTGAGAGGGGACAAACAATCATCAGCCGTTGAGCGGATGTCGTGTGGCTCGGCCCCCAGGGGCATCAGCAACAGTCCAGGACGAGGAAACAGCCCAGGGCCCGCCAAGCAGCAGGGATGGAGGGAGGACCAGTCCATTTCCCCAAGAATCCTGCCTGTCGCATTTTTTCTGGTGGCTTCCCCACTGCCCTTCATAGGAATCATACCCCTTATAGGTGATCTGCCTTCTAGAGGAGAAGAGAGAGGGTTGCTTTGGGGATTTTCTGGCGTTGTTGTTTATTTGCTTTGTTTTATTCATTCTTAAGAGAGGCTTTTAAGAAAACCACTGTGACATTAATTTCAGAAAATAATCTCAGTGGCCCAAGCAGGACACCTGCGGATCATAGGTGGAGGATGTCATCTAGGGATTGTAATTAAACCCCATATGGAGGAGCACAGAGCAGGGCCCCCCCTGGCCTGGCAGGGGGGAGGGGGGAGCAGGTCTGAGCAGACAGCTGGTGGGGAGCAGGGCCAGGAGGAGGGAAGGGCTATGTCCAGAGTCAGCCCCGATGGAGGGGCAGACCGTGCACAGAGCCAAAGTTAAGTTTGTCCTGAGAGGCTGTGATCATCAAGGAGATATGAGAGGCACTTCCCATTGGGGAATATTTTTATGGTAAATCTAAAAAGGCAAGGGAGTGGGGAAGCAGCCAGAAAATCAAAACTGCAAATAGATGAGGCAGCCTGGCTCTGTCCAGAGGAGGTACAGAGCTTGGCGCTGGGGAGTTCTGCTGTGCAACCTGGAGGGGAGTCCTGACAAAGCCCCCTCGCCCCATTCCCACTGTGCTCTGGCCCAGGGACCCTGCACAGGTCCCTCTGGGCCACTGGGCAAGCTTTCTGCACTTTGACCTCTGTGGAAGGCAGGGCTGAGATGGGCGCCGCTGGCATTATGACCTTTGCTCAGCTCTCTGAAAACACAAAGAGGCCCAAGCAGTAAATTCCTTGAGCCCTGGTTTTAGATGTAAGATTTCTGTTGGATGATCTGGGAGATTCTGCACTGCCCTTCGGAGTCATTGGTCTGTAGGTCCATACTGCTTCCACAGACGTCCACCTTCCCACTCCCCTTGGGAAGTCGCAGCCCAAGTGTCCTGGGAATATCTGGGGAACTGCGGCCCCCCTGCTGTAATTTGACCCAACGCCACTTGTCTGCTCTCACCAAATGACCACAGTACAGATCTGGGTTCTCTCCTGGTTTCCTTCCATGGATTTCTGGGCAGGCCGAGAGCTCTGATTTGGGGGTCAGGCAACCCCACTGACCTTAACCAAGAGACTTAAATGCCCAGAGACTCAATTCTCTCTATCATCAAATGGGGACAAGAATGTTCCGACCTTGCAAGGCTGTGAGGATTGCAGAGCATGTGTGCAAAGGGCCTTGCACAGACACCGGTGTCCACTGTCAGGCTGATGTTACCCCAGTGGGTACTGATCAGGTGAATTGGCTTCAAACTTTTCACACCGATTTTAAAGAACCAAACTCACATCTACCATTCTCTGCATGGAGGGAAAGGAAACTGACTCTGTTTATTCAGATACCAACCATACACTGCGAGGGCTTCAAGAAGGGTAGGATTGTGGACATTTGGCAGGAGGGAACACCTCCTCTTACTGAGGAAGAATCTGGAAGCTGGTCTTCCCCCTCTAAGAACAAGTGGAGGCACTGAGTCTTTATGCAAAGGCAATGCTGAGCCATGGCCATGGGCATCTCTGGGGGATCCTGGTAGTGGAGACTGTTCCAAGTGTTCCCAAAGAGATGGAAAATGAAACCTGTAGACAGTCACTTTGGGGCAGTGATGCATAATAGACATGCTTGTGGCCACCTTACGATACCGCTAAGTTGCCAAAATATATAGTTGACATTTGAGTTCTATTTTTATAAAACCGTTCTAGATTTGTGGCAATATATACATGTGTATTTTCGATTTTAAGTTACAGTTTTGTGCTTTAAAGAACTATGTATGACTAAAGAACTGTATATTGAAAGCGCTATATTCAGAATATTTAAAGACCGTCGATCCGTATTCAATAAAAAGTAACGCCAAGAAAGACGATGTTAGCCATTGTTTCTAAACAGAAATAGTATACAAATTTTGTTATAAGTTCTGTGAACAGAGTCAGCGATCTATTTGGCGTTGTCTGAGGTCTGTTGGCAGCAGTGGTGGACGTCTGAAAGATACAGGGGCCAGGAGAGAGAGGGAGGAAGGAACTTAGTCTCTCCTAGTGTGTGGAGTGGGGAAAGGGTGAGGGACAGAGAGGCTTCACGGGCTGTTTGTGATCGTGTTGGCAGAAACCTGGACGTAGAGCTGGGTGTCTCCACATAAGCCCGCACAAGCACGCATAGACAGAATGGAGTGGAGGGAAAAGCACCAGGCTCAGAGATGGGGATGCCTGGACGACAAATCCGGTTCTATCTCTATCTTTGGAGATGTCACTTCGCCTCTCTAACCCTATTTCTTTGTCTGTAAAATGAGGATGTTGATATCAGCACCACCCACTTCTGGAGTTGTGCTGAGCTGACATAGATGGTCCTTGTTTGGAAACCTAGATGTCAAAGCCTCTCACTGCAGACTCAGGTCCTTGCACCTGGGCTCCTTCACTCTGCACAGCCCAAAGATGTATTCCAAGCTGCAAGACTCCCTCTGCAGCCACAAAAATCCACAGAACCAGAACTGAGATTCCTCCAAGTGGAAGCCCAAATTCTTTCCAGTCAGAGCCTAAAAGGAAGCTTCAAGTGTATGAATTTGTGTCATTGGGATACAAAAGAGGCATTATCCAAAAAGATAATGGCTAAGAATATTCCAGGAGGGATGGGGGGGGGGGTTAGGAAGAAACAGGATCCAAGTAATGAGGGTTTGCTCTTATTTATCATGTATATCACACTTGGCCCTAAAATAACAAGATGAAGACAATAGAGAGAAAAGGGTACGAACAGGCAAACCAGCCCCCAACATACAAAATAGTGCAACCCCTCCTTGCTGTCTCTGGAGGTCCTGTGGGGTGGACGTTGGCACATTTAGCTAAAAAGGTAGAGAAGAGTCCCTCCCACATGAACATCCAGAAGTTCCCAAATTAATCCCAAGCAGTTCTCCTTGACAGTGGGGGGAGAACCGGTGCCTTGCGTTCCCTTTATAAATTCAGCTGATCTCCCTCCTTTTATATTTCTCTGAATTTTCCTTCCAAAGAGGCCTCTTGAGTCTGCATGAGGAACCATAAGCCATCCCTGGGAAAAGCTGGCCTCATGTCCCATAAGAGGACCTTTCTAAAAGCTGTTCTCTTCATTTCCTAAAGACCAGCTTTCTCCTTGTTCTATTCCTACTGTTTCTTCCATCTCCTTGTGAAATTTCACTTCCTATTTCTGTCTCTCATATGTCATTGGACCCCAGGGTTCTGTCCTTGATCATTATTTTTTCTATTAAGGAGCAGCAAAATGGGAGACTGAATGGATGCAGAAGGGTCCTCTCCCCTTATAAAAACATACGCACAAAGAGAGAATTCTTTTAAATATATAATCAGGTTCAAAAGAAAGAAAATACATCCTCACATTACAGAAAAAAGAAGAATGTCCGAAACAGAGCAGTGAGCAGTAGCTAAAGGTGTGTCAGATTAGACACAAACTCCAGTGGCTGACAGCAGGACTTACCACCCCTGCAAGTTGAGAGAACATGACCTCGGCCCATGCAAAGTGGGAGATGGGGCTAACCTCTCTGCCCAAAACCAGAACCTCATAGAGGCGTCCCAATCCAAAAAAAAAAAAAAAAAAAAGGACTAGAAAAACTCTTCCCATTGGCCCCAGGGGAGCATTGAGGAACAAATTTATAAATTTATGCCATACGTAGATATGCACTCTGAGTTTATACAGCGTATTTGTAAACCAGGAATGCTAAGCCAATATTTTTTTTTTTTTAATTTCCTGAGTTAGTAAGATCCGAAGGGCCTCAGCAGAACCAAATCCAAAACCACCACTTTCCACAACCCTGGAAACGCCAAACACCCAGAGAGGGAGAACACTCTCTTAAAGATGAGCTCACAGTCAGAAAATACAAACAACACAAGAAATGGCTCACAGGAGCACAGGAGGGAAAGCAGCAGATAAAACAAAGAGAATCAATAACAAAAAAACTGGAGAGAATAGATGAGTCAGAGAGAAGCTATAAAATCAATTATGTTTAACATTATAAAGGAATAAAAATACAGGGAAAGTACATGTAGGAGTTCAGAAAGAAGAGATTAGAGAGAATGGAGGAAAGCACTATTCAAAGAGGAAATCATGAGGAATATTCCAGAATCAAAGAAATACGTTATTCTAAAATTCTGGGGTCAAAGAAGAAATAATAATGGAAATTTAGGAATACTTTGATCAGAATGATAATAAAGATACCTTATATCAAAGCCTCTGGGATACAGCAAAACTGATGCCTTGAGGAGAATTTTTACCTTAAAATGCTTACATCAGAAAAGAAGCAAGACTGAAAATCAATGAGCTAAGTGTAACTTACAAAGTAAGAAAAAGAGTCATTCCATAAACTCAAGGAAAGTAGAAGGAACAGTAAAGTCAAAGAAAGTAACAAATGTAAGACAACTATCAATGAAGGAGAAAACAAAAAATAACAGAGAAGTTAAACAAAGGAAAAGTGGGTTCTTTGACCACATGCTCCTTGGACGCTGGGGAGTCGAGCCAGAGTCAGGGCCATGGGTGGTAACCGTTGGACAGACCATTGCCTCTGCAGGATTTGCAGACCATTATGGCTGGCAAGCCATGAAACATATGAAGCCTCAAGTAAAACAAGTTTTTCAAATTCTACCAAAATCTGCCTCCAGTGGTGACATTATAGAGATGTGTTTGAACCCAAAATGGCAAAGCGGGAAGCAACATTAATACTAGGCATAAACCCTACTGCCAAAAAAGGAAAAATAGGAATATTCACTGATGAACTATGCTTTTAAATCACCCACAAGGGAGGATCTCCTTATATAAAAGCCCAAATCCATGAAGCTAAAGATTTACAAGAAGGTCAAGCTAAAACATGAAGTAAGTGTGTGATGAATTTTAAGTTCTTGTTAGTTTAGGTATATGAGTGCCAGCTTTTTATGATAAAATGCCTCAAAGCTACAAATTTTAAAAATGATTTAGCACACATACAAAGTTTTGGTATAAGTTTCTTCTTTGAATTTGAGTATTTTAAATCAGCTTATAGAATACTTGGAGATTTAACACTGAGAAATTATAGATAAATACATAGGATTTGAATAGAAATATTGTTCATTATTCATTTAGCAAATAATTTGTTACCTACTTCAAAGAAAAATGAATGCAACAGTTGCTGGCTTTCAAGGAGCCCCCAATCTAATGGGATATTGATAAACTCATAATTAAAATATAATGTGATAAATATTTTTTTAAAGTTGGTTCTTTGAAAAGAATAACGAAATAGACAAGTCTCTGGTAAAACCAATAAAAAGAGAAATTCAGAAATAATATAAGGAATAAAAGGTTGATACAACTGCAGTAGACATTATAATGATAACCAGAAAATATATCAACTACTTTATGCCAGTAAATTTGAAAACTTAGATAAAAATTCTTAAGAAAATATAACTTACTAAAACTAATGAAAGAATAAATAAAATTTCTGGACAACCTCCTAAATCTTATGAACTGAAACCGTAGTTTAAAATCTTCCCACTTAAAAAAACAAAGTGAGGAGGGGGCATAACATTTTGTAGATATGTGCTAGCAAACATTCAAACAAGTGGTCATTTCAATTGCATATAAAATCAATAAGGGGATATTCTCTCTTTGTATATACTCCCTTATTTATTGTCTTTGAAGCTAATATAACTTTAATATTCAAGCCAGACTTGGACATTCAATAACGAAAAACTAAAGCAAAAATGAAAGCTCCATTTCCCTCATGCATAAATATCTAGAAATCCTAAATGAAACAGTAGCAAACAAATTCTAACAGTATATAAAAAAGGTAATATACCCATGACCAAGTCAGGTTTATCCAAGTCTGCAAGGCAGTTTAATATTAGATGATGAGCACTGGTGACGTAAGAGTATTGAATCACTATATCCTACACCTGAAACTAATATGACACTGTATGTTAAGCAACTGAAATTAAAATAAAAACTTAAAAAAAAGAAAATAGCTAAATGTCAAACAGCTTAAAGGATAAAAATATAAGACCACTCTAACAGATCATTAAAATGCATTTAGTAAAATTCAACAGTCATTCATAATTTTTTTTAAAAACCCATTGTAAAAGGAAGTAGAAAAGAAATTAGCTTGACATAGAACATCTACATAAAACATACAATATACATCACTGTAAATAGGGAAATGTAGAATAAAGAGGGGATATGCACTATTTCCACTTCTATTCATCATTGCACTACAGGTTCTAGCTTGCGCAATAAAATAAGAAGTAAAATAAAAAAAGGCTTAGTAAAAGAAAAAAGCTATCATTGTTTGCAGACAGTATGATTGTCTATATAGAAAATCAAAAAGAATCTGTAAACAAATTAACAAATCGATTAAAAAGATCAAGGTTGCTTATATAAAATCAATATATAAAAGTAAATTTTATTTTATAGGCCAGCAACAAACAATAAAATCACAATACAAAATACATGATTTATACTAGAGCCTAGCAATAAATCTAACAAAAGACATGAAGATCTATACATAGATAATTATAATTACAATACAGATATTAAGGTATTGGAAGCACTGAAGAAGATCTAAATAAAGGAGAGATATTTCAAGATAATGAGTATGAAGGCCTTAGAAAGATGTTAATTTTCCCCAAATTGATCTCTAGATTCAATGCAAATCCAGCAAAACTCTCAACAGGGAATCCTCCACCTCTGGTAATGGCAGACTAGTTAATTCAGATGAAGCTTCCTACAGAAGACATCTTTAAATATCTGGCATATATGTATATATTTTTTAAAGATTCATTTATTTATTTGAGCGGGGGGAGCAGGGGAAGAGGCGGATGGAGAGAGAAGGAGAGAATCTCAAGCAGGCTCCCCACTGAGCATGGAGCCCAACATGGGGCTCAATCCCACAACCCTGAGATCATGATGTGAGCCGAAACCAAGAAGCAGATGCTCAACCAACTGAGCCACCCCTGGTATATATATTTTTAGAAATCTTAAAATCATAAAAGAGCTCACTAGATCAAGATCAGGGAGAGGATGAGAGTAAGTAAGCATACCACTGGAGCTGCTTTTACTCTGGGGCTATTTAGTGATCTTGAATAGGCAGCCTAGAAGATAAGATGCAATTTTTTGAGTCTTTGCAGGGTTAGGCATACAAAAATTGGAGTCCAACACTACCCAGGGGGAATCCTGGCAAGCTACCGCTCTCTTTGGGGCAGGAATGAGAACAAAATATGAATGAACCAACCTTCACATGTCCTGCAGCCCAGTTTCAAGCCATCTGGACGGCTCAGATAATCTCAAGCCCTGAAATTGTATGAAGGTGATCCTGGGTTGCTGGTGTTACCAGGGACTGATAAGCCTTCTTATCAGGGGGAAAAAAGCTTTCTATAGAGAAAGATAACATCACCCTTGGCCTCAAATTGTTCCTACAAATAATTTTTCTAATACAATGTCCAGTACACAATTAAAGTAAACCAAGAACTCTAGACAAAATAAGCAGACACCAGCAGAAATAACAACAGAAACAGATATGTGGGGTCTCCAGATAGTGGCAACTATAAAATAAGTATCTTTACTATGATCTAGAATAATCTCAAACCTAAAAAACTTGGCAAGAAACTGAGAACTGTAGAAGGTGGCATAGCAGATTTGAAAAAAGGTCAAACTAAAATTCTAGAATTATAAAAATAAATAACTGGAAAAAAAACAACCATATTGATGAATTTAATAGCAGTTAAGACATGGTTACAGAGAAAATTAGCAAACTGGATTACATGTAAAAATGAATGAATGTGTGCACACATATATACATAGAACCCAAAAGAAGAATGAAAAGAGAAAAACACAGAAGGGAAGAGATGTAAAGAATACAGTCCCAGTTAAATATATTTAACTGATGTCCCTGAAAAGTGACAAAATGGAACCAGGAGCAATATGAGAAGAGATAAGGACTCACATTTTTCCAAAAACAGGTGAAGGACTTAAATTCAGTTTCAAGAATCTCAACAAATCCCAGGCAAGATAAATAAAAAGAAACCTATAGATAGGCACCTTACAAGGGTTTCCCGTCCCTCCTACAGCCCTGGCTTGCCTGGAAGGGTTACTTGGCCTCTTCTGAGCCTCAGCTTTGTAAATACAAAGTACAAAATACAACCTACTTCATAAGGATGGTAAAATGATTAAATGAGATAATACATGGAACGTGCTTAGCACGTCACCTGACACATATTTTCTGTAACCGGCTATATATGTTGACTATTGTTGGTATTTATCATTAACACTTGCCACATCGGGCAGAAATCCCCCGTTTGCCTGGCAGTCAGGTAAGAGAAAGCAAGTTGCCTCTGACTACCACCACCCCTTGCTTGCACCCCAGAGGGGGTGGTGTAGATATCCAGAAAGGGACAGTCGTCCTCCCAGCCCCTACACAGGCACCCAGCACCGGCCTTGGGGCAAGGATCCTCAGCTCCCACCCCCGCCCGCCCTGGCCCCGCCCACCCCCGCGTGGCCACACCCGCTCCCGAGAGCCCGCCCAGCAGTTGCCTAGCAGTGTGTGTGTGTCGCAGCTCAGCCGGAGCCAGCGGCCGCCATGCCGAAGGACGCAGTGGTCATCATTCGCTACGGGCCGTACAGCGCAGTCGGCCTGTCTGTGGAGTACCGCACCTTCCGCCTAGAGGGCCTGCAAGGTGGGCAGCCGAGCGCCAGAGGCCGCCCAACTGCATGTGCCCAGGTGCACCCCAGCCTCTGAACACCCGTGCAGGCTGTGCCCTCTGCCTGTTCCTCCTCCCTTCCTCAGACCCGGACCAAGCGCCATAACCTCTGGAAAGTCTTCCCACTGGGGACCAGGCAGTTCACGCGAGTTACTTGGATAGGAGCGATTACATACCCTGCTTTACACATTGAGAAACAGAAGATCAGGACCATTAATGGACTTGGGCAAGGTCATATGGCTGGAAAATGGTGGAGAGGCTATACCTTCCGCATTCAATCATGCGACAAACCTTTCCTGAGCACCTAATGTGTGCTGGACACTCTTCCAGGTACCGGGGTCACACTGGTGAACAAAGATAGATGTCCTTAAAGTGACCTTCTCATTGCTGACTACTAGTTGACAGTTGAGCCCAGGCCTCCAACAGAGGAACGTAAGCGTAGTGGGACCCGCCACTGTCCATAACTGGAGGGGGGCGGATCTGGAAAGGTGTATTCGCTAGAATTTTACTTGAGTTGAGCTTTAAAGAGTAAAGAGAAAATAACCAGGTAAAGAGAAGAAAGAGCGTGCCAGACGGAGGAGCCGCAGAGGCCGGAAGCATGGCCGGATAGTGTATTTGTTGACCCGTTGGGAGGATGAGGCTGGAGAGGCAGAGGGGCGAGATCCGAATGAAAGTTTCGGGCAGGGGGCTGAAACTGTGGCTGCCGTGAGGAGAACAGATCAGAGGGGGCCAAGAATGGAAGCGAAGAGACAAGTAAGAGGCTGTGGGGTGGTCCAGGGGAGAGATGAGAGTAGTTTGGACCAGGATGGCCGTAAAAGGGGGCAGATTAAAGTAAGAGGAATGGTAGTTCCTAAGAAGTTGGAGGTGGGAGGCGAGGGTCAGGAGGATGTCCCCCGGATCCAGTCAGGGCTGGCTCGAGTGAAGGGCTGATGGGAGGAAGTGTTCTACACCAAAACCGAGGAGCCCACAGAGGGATGGCGATTTGAAGGGCCCTGTTCCGTTTCGGCCACCTTAAACTCTGTGTGTTTTCAGCTACGTAGATGGAGGTACTGACTTAGCTCTGCCGTTCTGGAGTTCAGAGAAAAAGTCTGAGCTAGAGGTAGAAGGGTCTGAGTCATGGACTTGGGGACAACATACAGAATGAGAAAAGAGCCCAGGACTGAGTCTTTAGTGCTTTAAAATCCTCTAATGTCCCAACGAAACCTTCTCGCCAGCTTTCTCTCTCAGGCTTCATGAGGTTCGTTGTCTGTCTCACAGTCTTTTGCCCAGACAGCTACGCAGTTTTCGTTCGCCCGAGTGCTGCCCACAACTTTTGCACCCGAGTTCTGCATTAGGTGAAACAGAGACAAGGGCCCATCCCGTCCAGTCCCCAGACAGGGCGGCAGAGACAAACACAGGAATTTGCAAACCAGGTGTGCTCTGCTCCCTCTAGACACAGGAACCAGGGCCCACACGGGGGACAGGGGCTGCCGGGGAGACAGTGGGGACAAGGGCAAGTTAAGCGGCCACAAAGCTTTCCTACAACTTTCAAGTTGCCTTTGTCTTGCAAGACTCAGCATTTACTTTTTTGCCAACTTTGACTATTTTCCAGAGTTCTGACAAAATGAGTTCTCACAGTTTCTGGTGGTTTTTTAACTTCTCTGAGGAGCAATGGGAGTTTGGAGTGCCTACTCCTCCATTTTGCTGCTGTCTACACGCCCTTTTTAATTATGTTTCTTGCTGCTGCCAAAATCAGCATAACTGTATAGAGTTCAACTAGATCATTTACGTACTAAGAATTATATTGAAGGAGAATGCATACATAAGCACTTGTTATAATGTACAATTTACAAGTATTGAGGCTGGGGGGTACTTCCCATATAGTTTGCACACAAATCCCATTGACTCAACTGGTCACCTCTGGTCACTTGTCTCCTACGTGCATTCTTGGCACTGTTGGCAGAGCAGAGATTAAGCGCAAGGACTCTGAAGTCCAACCAATCTCATTTTGAATTTGTCTCCACCATTTAGTAGCTGTGTGGCCAAAGCCTCAGTTTACTTATTGATAAAATGGGAGCAGATCCCTACCTCACTAATGTGAGATTCCAATGGGAAAATGCACACCATTGTGAATACCATTCCTGCACATGCTCAGCAAGCATTAGTTCTTATTACTCCAGAGCAGGGGGATTACTAGGAAGGGGAGGAGGGCGCAGCTTGGGGCCTGCTGGGGAGCAGCAAGCCGCTGGGTCGGGCTAGAGGATGTTACGCAATGAGAGAGGCAGAATGATGAGATTAAGGACGTGCCTTAAGAGGCCAGTTCTGAAAGAAGAGATTTAGGGAGGGGAAATGAGAGAAGACAACTTATTAAGAAAAATTAAGAGATTAGAAATTAAGTTCTGAAGTTCAGGGAAAGACAAAGAAGACTACTTGACTACTAAAGACTACTTGAGTCAGAAGTAGTTGTGGCTTTATTTTTTTTAAAGATTTTATTTATTTATTTATTTATTTGACCCAGAGAGAGAGAGAGAGAGCACAAGCAGGGGGAGTGGGAGAGGGAGAAGCAGGCACCCTGCCACACAGGGAGCCTGACATGGGGCTCGATCCCAGGACCTGGGATCACAACCCAAGCCAAAGGCAGATGCTCAACCAACTGAGCCACCCAGGTGTTCCAGTAGCTGTGACTATAAATAACATCTCTCTGCTAATGGCTCCCAAACTTATCTCTCCAATCAAGACCTCTCATTGTCATTGGGATGGTCAGCAAGCATCTCAGACCAATATGTGCAAAGTCTCTAAACTGTCCTCTTCATACCCAGCCCACCCCAGTCCCTTCTGCATTCTCCACTTTTCAATGCACACAGCTCCATTCTTTCAGTTACTCAGGCCAAAAGTTCGCAGGCATCTTTCTTTTTTTTTTTTTAATTTAAATTCAGTTAGTTAATATATAGTGTATTGTTAGTTTCAGAGGTAGAGGTCAGTGATTCATCAGTTGCACATATCACCCAGGGCTCATCACATCACGTGCCCTCCTTAATGCCCACCACCCAGTTACCCCATCCCTTCACCCCCCTCCCCTCCAGCAACCCTGATTGTTTCCTTAAGAGTCTTATGGTTTGCCTTCCTGTCTGTTTTCATCTTATTTTATCCTTCCTTATTTTATCCTTTCCTTCCCCTATGTTCATCTGTTTTGTTTTTTAAATTCCACAGATGAGTGAAATCATACGGTATTTGTCTTTCCTGACTGACTTATTTTGCTTAGCATAACACCCTCTAGTTCCATCCATGTCACTGCAAATGGCAAGAGTTCATTTTTTTTTTAAGATTTTATTTATTTATTTGACAGAGCAAGAGAGCACAAGCAGGGGGAGAGCTGCAGACGGAGAGGGAGAAGCAGGCTCCCCACTGAGCAGGGAGCCTGATGCAGGGCTCGATCTCACCCTGAAATCGTGACCTGAGCTCAAACCAAGAGTCGGACACTTAACCGACTGAGCCACCCAGGCACTCCTGTGCCAGGTGGATGTTAAGGGTCGATAAACATGAGGTAAAATAAACCTGAGTGGAACCGAACACTGGATCCACAGGAGGCGAGACTTGGGGAGAAAGCAAGGAAAGACAGAACTGGCGGGCAGCAGGACCTTGGCAGTGGCCCCTTTGAGGGGCGCAGACGTAAGAGAGAACCCAGAGGCAAAGGAAGCCAGTGAGATGAGGATTTCAAGAAGAAAATGGCTAAGAGGCGCCAAACCGTAAAGTAGGAGTCATTTCTAGAAAAAGATGAATTCATGGTTGATGAAGGACATAGAAAAAAGTGTTCTCAAGGACTTGCAACGAGAAGGTAAAATGGCACAGAAACCAGAGGGCAACTTGATCGTGTCTTACAATTTAACCATGTACTGTAGAACCTAGCTATTCCATTGCTCAGTCCGTTTTATATATGTATATATAATATATATATTAAATATATTATACATTTATGTATATATACATGTATATACACTCTACATTTTACATTTTTACATTATATATATATATACATATATATATATATATGTATATATATATTCATACACGTACACAGAGGCATGCCCAGGAATGTTTTCTGCAGTGTTCTTGTTGATAGTGAAGAACTGAGAACAACCAGAGAAAGGACCAGCTGGAGAAAATTGTAGTCCCTCCATCCCATGAAATGCAGTGCAGCCGATCCTTGTATATTGATAGGGCTGGATGACCACGACACAGTGGTGAGGGAATAATGTGTGTTCCTGAATTCCACCCACACTGTGATCCCATTTCCACTGAAAATGACAAAGAGAAGGGGGAGAAAGACGAATATAGGTGATTTAATAGCTTTTGTCTTATAATTTCAAGGTTTTTAAAAAATCATGGGCCTGCATTACATTTATAAGCTGATAAAAATTTAGAGTTTAAAATAGTTTAGGGGTGCCTGGGTGGCTCAGTGGGTTAAGCCTCTGCCTTCAGCTCAGGTCATGATCTCAGGGTCCTGGGATCGAGCCCCGCATCGGACTCTCTGCTCAGCAGGGAGCCTGCTTCCCCCTCTCTCTCTGCCTGCCTCTCTGCCTACTTGTGATCTCTCTCTGTCAAATAAATAAATAAAATCTTTAAAAAAAAAAATGGTTTGGGTTTTTTTTAACCAGGAAAAGTATTTAATTTAATTTATCTACTTATTTATTTATTTAAGATTTTATTTATTTATTTTTGCAAGAGAGAGAGAGAGAGAACAAGCATGAGGGGGGCGGGTGGCAGAGGGAGAAGGAGACTCCTTGCTGAGCAGGGAGCCCGGCTCGCTCCCAAGACCCTAAGATCGTGACCTGAGCTGAAAGCAGACGCTGAACCGATGAAGCCACCCAGACGCCCCAAAAAGTACTTTAAAGAGGTAAGAAAGGAGACAAGTCAGAGTGTCGATCTGCTAAGAGGGGCAGGGAGAGCTGAGTGAGCCCCTGAGTGTGCTGACGCTTCCCCACCTCTGAGAGCACAGGGTCAAAAAAAGGTGGGCTGAAGCCTCCATCTGCAGGAGGTAGGAAAGCAGGGAGAGATGAGGAAGCCAAGAGCACAAGCAGCTCCTCCCACAGCAGGGGAGGGGCAGGAGTATCTCGAGAAGATCAAGGGGAGAATTTTTATGGTTGATGGAGAAGAGCATTGCAAGCTACCAGCAGGTGGTTGATTTTTAAAGTTAGTTTGTGTATCCCTGAATGATAATTCATATAATGCCGGCAGCCAACATTTCCTGAGGGCTGGTGACAAATGCCAGGGTGCTAACAGAAGCAAAGCAGGAAGGGTCTGCTCCCCCCTCTGTCCCCTACTCCCTCTACCACTTTAGAGTGAATATTAACATCAGACCAAGCACAGAGCTGCGGCACATTTGCAGGCCCTCTTCTGTAAAATCTGCATCTGAATTCTGTACATTTCTTTGAAAATCACAGCCCTTTAGCATGTCTGGACGCCCTGCTGGCTTTGGAAATATGCCTGATCTTTCCTGCACTTACTTACTTTCCTGCCTTAAGGAATCTGAACATTTTTGTTCATTCCTTATTACCCACAAATTTTAATAGTTCAGCAAAAATGTCTGTACTGTGCCCTCAATATTGGTGAAATTGAACTATCTAATGCTTAACAACAAGCCGGAAGTAATTCCTTGGCCATCGTTGCTCTTTGTCCATTGTCCCGAATGAAGTCTGCCAAACGACCTGCTAAAAGGAACGAAAAGGAATTGAAACTGACCCAGAAAGCTAGGATCCTCCCTTATTCAGCTAAGATGCTCTCTGGGCCATCCCCAGCTCCTCACGAGCTGCACACAGTAAGGGTCATCAGCCTTGCGACTGTGCCGAGCGGAGGAGGGGGAGATGCCTGTCTTTTCACGTCGACTCCCTAACTAGCTGTGTTTCAATCACTCCCAGATGGTGCACAGTTCCGCCAGTGCTGAGAAGAGGGAGGCTTTTCCGTGTCCCTTCAGTTTACCCAGATCCCCCTTGAAGAATGAGGTGCCACTTCAAAGAGGCAGGCATTCTGCGGGTGGCCTTACAGCTTCTGGTTGATTTATGCTAGAGTTTAGCCACTGCCTTTGGAAAGACTTTGTTGCATGGAGTATATTTATCTGACCTTTCTTTGAATAGACAACCCCATAGCAGCTCGTAGCAAAAAATGGGGCCTCCATGTAGCGAGGTGGCATTTGGGTGAGCTGCGGGGATTCTGGTGCTTCTCCAAGTTTGATCCCTTAAGCCCGAGCTGACCACCCTGTAGCTGGGCTCGGCCCATCCGGGACGGATGAGAAGGGGACAGGCATCCTGAGGGTGAATATATGATGTGGACTCTGAGGGGTTCATCGCTTTCAAAAGAGGCAGACTTAGGTCTTTCCGTGTCCGAAAGAGTCACCGGAGGTACCCAGCACCATTACGCTGAGCTTGTTTATTTAACAAGCGGTTTTAACACTGGATACCTGGTGTGTTTAGGGGGTTGGGGGGATTATGGTCAGTGAGGGAGACCTGTGCCCTTAAAGGCCCCGAGAGCCCATGCTTTGTGAACCATATAGAAGGTGAAGTGAAGGGTGATATCGTCTCTTAAGAGGATTTCTTCCTGTTGGGCTTCATTGGCTCAGGTGCCATTATTTGGCACCACTGTCTTGCATAGGGTAGGTCATTTGGTGCATCAGATCGTGTTTCTTAGATACACTTTGCCATGACAGAGTCTTGCTATTCTCGTAGAGCAAACCCCAAGCCCAGATGCTCCATGAGACGTAGACGGGGCCCTGCCCTGTGCGAAAGGAAAGCGGCGTGGCAGGCTGCAGGGTGCACACCTTTTCGGGGGCTCCTCCTGCACAGCCCCTCCTCACTTCTACTGCAGTCACAGTGGGCAGCTCCCCACAGAACCCGTGCCTCTTTCTTTCCAGAAGCCCCAGGCCTTAGGGAGTGGGTGTTGTGTGCGAATAGGATAGAAGCAACACCTTGTCTCCAGAGATGGGGGAGGAATGGGGAAACTGATGTGTTCCTGATTTCTTCCCGTCAAAGTGAAGTCCATGTCCCAAGAGCATCTTCTGACAATGCAAAGCCAAGGTCCTGGGAGCCAAATTGCCTCCTCCCCAACTCGCTTGCAGCTTTTCTCTCTAGGGCTACACGTCCCCACTCCTGCGGGGGTGCTGCTGGGAGCGTGTCTGATCCCCAGATCTGATGGCCATCCCAAACTGCACGGACCACTTCATTTAAACAAGTCATTGGTCCAAGCCGAGTGCCTTCCTCCAAAGACGTTTAAGACAGGACACTGAAATAGGATACAGTAACATAAATATGCCAGAGAAAAAGATGCTGGTGTTTTGTAGAGAGAGGCGTTAGCTGATGCCGGGTCAATTAGGGCCACCACTGGGGGCCTGAGGAGCGCGATCTTGTTAATGGAGATCCTCACTGAGTTGTTCTCTGAAGTTCCTTTCCAGAAGTGAAATTAAAATCACACAATTAAAATGTTCACAGTTGGGGCTGGATGTTCTTGAACTGATTGAAAGATGAAGAAGTGGACACGCCAACATTTGGAAAGAGCAATTGTCTCTGTAATTAAATGCAATTAACTGATGTAACTGTCTGCTTTTCTGCATGGAAGACGGATTGAGATTCTAAGACTTTTAAAAAAAAAATGCTCTTCCTCTGATTCCTCTTCCCATCCTAACTAAAATTCTCGCTAATGTATGAAGACCGCCAAAAATGGCGGCTTGGCCCACTGACTCTACCACCAATGTTACGGGGTGAACATATTAAGAAAACTGAGGAGAGATGTGATAGAGAAAACAGAAATCCATGATGATCAATGCACATCATTTCTCCTAAACGCATATATTTTTGGATTTCCACAATGGAGGATAGATCTAAAACTTTTCCGTGGCTGATCTCTAGGGAAGTGATAACCAAGAAGCAGCTTCCAAAGTTTAGCTCATTAGCTTAAAAAAAAAAAAAAAAAAGGCATTTTGTTTCTTATTAGTATAGAAAATCTGGAAAATGCTGAAAGAATAAAGAGAAAGAGGTTTCACATACTATTACCAAAGAGATATACCCACTGAGTATTTCTTTTCCTACTACATATACTTATCTTAATTAGTATTGAAGATATATTTTCATAGATACTATATATATATATATATATATATACACATATATATACACCCTGATTGTTTACTTATGTCACAAATACTTTTCTTGCTATTTAAAAAATTCATAAACATCTTTGGAAGTGTTTGAATAAAACCTCATCATATACCTACCATCATTTGCTTGACTATCCTCTTCTGATTAGGACAGCAGGTTATTCAAAGTATTTTCTATTGTAATACTGCAGAAAGGAACATCGTGTTACAAAAGTCTGCCTGAATTTCTTATTTTTTCCTGAGGAAGCTTTCTTATAAGTGCAGTTTCCCGGGCGAGAGTTTAGTTCATTCTGTAATTCTACATTTTTCTTGAGGCTTTTGAGGCTTTTGACATGTACTGCCAAATTTCCTCCAGAAAGGACACCTATTTGTATTTCCACCCGCAGGATAAGAAGTCACCTGATTTTCCACATCCCCTCCAACACTGAGTATTGTCTCTGTAAGAAAAGTTTAAAAACTCTTCCTAGAGTCATCTCATATTTTCACACACCCTATGGGTCTGGGGCAAACTGTGACCAACACCTGCATTGCTCAGGTCCCTGGCTGCTTCCCAGCAAAGGTGAGGGCGCGCCCGGGCCAGCACCAGCTAGGTACCCACCAGCGCAGCTGAGTTAAGCCAGGAGCAGCTGGAGAACAAGCCAGCTGCCGCCATCCATGAGGACAGCTGCATATCAGGTTAATCTAGAGCCTGTCCCCATGTTACCCCTCTCCATCTTTTGCAGCTGTGTTGACCAGAGATGGACACGAGGTCATCCTAGAGAAGATAGAAGACTGGAATGTGGTAGAACTCATGGTGAATGAAGAAATCGTCTTCCATTGTAACATCCAAGACTTGGAGTTTGGTAGGTCCTTCAGCACTGTCCCAACCAGCACTTTGCCTTCTCGGAAACGTGCTCGATTTCAAGTGCAAGTGGCTTATGGTTATGCCCAGATTCAAGTTGGGGTTTTTTTCTGCATCTTAAATTCTTACTCAAAACCCTGTGCTCTGTGTTACGTGTATGAGCACATCCTAAATCACACAGAGTTAAGTGCTCGATGCTCTGGACTTCTTCCCAGAACCCTGGAAACAAAGGAGGGACAGAAAGAAAAATGAAATTTTAGCCCTAGATTTCAAATGGGAATTTAGGGGTAAGAGGTTTGGGGTTTTTCTTTTTCTTTTTCACGTTTCAACAATATGTATTTTATTATGATTTGCCTCCAAAACAGTTTTTGTTCCATTTGACTCTTCTAGCCAGGCTCACTAAGACAATGAGAGTCCCTATGCCAGCAGTGTGTGACATTAATAGTGAGGATCTAGGGACCTCTTGGCCCCGGAGAGCTTCCCACCGGGCAGGCTGGCATGACGCATCCCACACTCTGCTCAGAAATAAAAGCTTGTGCAATCCACTCATACTCTGTTAAAGGCTAGTTTGACAACTGACGTGCCTGTGTACTTTGAGACTTGACCTCTAGCGGAAGCCGTGTCTTCTAGGACATGACATCGTATAGAAAACTGGCCAAAAGAAAATCGTATCTATTTCCCTAGGAGGAGATGGTAAACTGGACCCGCTGTGTGAAGAGGCCAGGATCGCCGTCCTAAACGCCTACTGATCTCCTCGTCCAAACACGCATCTGAAGTCAAGAGAACAGCAGCTACTTCTGGTCCTTCTGTGCAGCAAACAAAAGCAGCCCGAGCCTTTGTGGGCTCCAGCAATCCCAGCTGAAGCCAGCCTGCCCCTCGGCCTGCCCGGCATAGTGTCTCTCACCTGGCTGCGAGGAAGCAGGGCCCGCAAAAATAATAAAACATCATTTGCAGCATCTTTCAATCTCAACCCACAGGGAGAGCCCTCCAATATCAATCAGGTCCACGTTGAGCTGAAGGAAATAATAAAATGCAATCTAATAACAAAGCGCCATCCCGTCCTAATAACACAGTTTGCCAGAAGCATCGGAGATTCCATTCTATAGTGAGTAAAGAGCTAGGAACAGGTGAAATTAAAGATTGGGTGGAAAGGGGAGCAGGGAGGGAGGATCGGGGCTCTAGAAAATCTGAACCAAAAGTGAATGTCAGTATTTGGAAACCAAATATTTCTACAGTATTTCTACAGGTTGATTTCTTGCTCCCAATGCAATCATATTTTATTTATTTTTATTTTTTTTTAAAGATTTTATTCATTTATTTGACAGAGAGAGAGAGATCACAAGTAGGCAGAGAGGCAGGCAGAGAGAGAGGGGGAAGCAGGCTCCCTGCTGAGCAGAGAGCCTGATGCGGGGCTCGATTCCAGGACCCTGAGATCACGACCTGAGCCGAAGGCAGAGGCTTTAACCCACTGAGCCACCCAGGTGCCCCAATCATATTTTAAATGTTCATATACAAGTACCTAAAGTCAAATCATCAGTTATTCTTAGGAACAAGAAAATTGTCTGGCTTCTTTTGCGTTCGCCAGTCCAACGAGCCGTTCCGGAGAGGGCCCAGGAGAGCGCAGGGCAGAAGAGTCATGTGGCTCCTTGTCCGTCTGGGGGAAAATACAGCCCTGCCGAGGAGTTAAGGAAGGATTTTAGTTACAGTCAGTGTAAAAACCAGCCATGCCTATGGGATGTTCTTTGTACTTTCAGGTCCAAGGCGCCTAACTGTAGCCCACGTTCGTAGCTATAGAGAAAAGTAGATATTGATCTGATGACGTTAAATGTGAGGTCATGGTGAAAAAGCATCACACCTTGCAGGAGAGCTAGGAGAAAGAGGGTTCCTTCACAAAAGACTCTGGGCGCCTTGGTGAAAGAGAAAAGCTTTCAGGCTTCCACAGGCCACCGGCTGGCTCAGAGCACACGCCACCCCCCTCCAAGGGAGGGGGCCACCCTGCTCTCTGTGGTTCCCTGCACCTGGGGAGCCATTCTTTCCATCCTTCCTGGTGGCCTCAAGCCCCCTGCACCCCAGAACTTCAAAGCCATCTGGGAGGCAATGAAACCACTTGTGCAAGTTCTCTCTCGCATGTGAGGAGATGGGGGATGTAATTTTCATTTTCAGCCCAAGCTTCACTTACCAGGTTTCATTCAGAGATTACCATCACTTAGGATTCGGGAAATATTTAATCATCCTCACTGAGAACCTGAGGCTAAAAAACTTTCCTCCTGGCATCTGGTGCCAGTTTTTACACGTCTTTAGTAACCCTCGATTTAGTCCCTCTTTCTCAAAGACCAGTTTAAGTTATTACAGACGCAGCATTCTGCTTTTGTAGGAACATTTTACTCCAAGAGATAAACATTTTCATTACAGTAAAATGGAAAAATATAGGTGAGGATAAAATATAAATTTGATAATATTGTGGCATATTTCAATTTGGGTTTCTTTTATCTATGTCTGATTATTCATTAAGAGATAGATATATAAAGAAATTGATTTCACTAATTTCGGATCACATTGTAGGTATCCAATTATGTACCTATTTTTTTTTTAAGATTTTCTTTATTTATTTGACAGAGAGGAGAGAGATCACAAGTAGGCAGAGAGGCAGGCAGAGAGAGAGGGTGAAGCAGGCTTCCTGCTGAGCAGAGAGCCCGATGCGGGGCTCGATCCCAGGACCCTGAGATCATGACCTGAGCCGAAGGCAGAGGCTTTAACCCACTGAGCCACTCAGGTGCCCCGTATCTATTTTTTAACTTAACATTTTATGTTGACCCTCTTCCTGTGTGATTAAAACACTTGTCTAAGCATTCTCTTTTTTTTTTTTTTTAAGATTTTATTTATTTATTTGTCAGAGAGAGAGAGCACAAACAGGGGGAGCAGCAGAGGGAGAAGCAGGCTCCTTGCTGAGCAGGGAGCCCGATACAGGATTCGATCCCAGGATCCTGGGATCATGACCTGAGCTGAAGGCAGACGCTGAACCGACTTAGCCACCCAGGTGTCCCTTGTCTAAGCAGTCTATCATGAATCAGGAAATTTCTTCCTCCTTGAACAATGATTCCTACTTTTACTGCCATAACTTTTTCTGCTAAGAAATAAAATTGCAAGCTTTCCCATCTGCATTCAATGCAGTAACTTCTGCTCCAAGGACTGTGTCCCCTCCTCGGGCTCTGCAGCGCCAGTGTTGAACAAGAGCTCCACCAGGCAGCTGCCTTGCCCTCCCCTGGCACGCCCCATCCCAGCCTGTCTTTGAGCCCTCAGAGTCGCACCCCACCAACCTGCTCTCCTTCCCTCCCTGACCAGAGCAGAAGGGCAGGTTAGGCAAGATTGCACACGATCCTAAGACAAACTCAAGCGCACGAAGTTTCTGGGAGATGCCTGTGCCCAGGATGTCGTGCTCCAGTTTCAATCAGAGTTAAATGAGGTATGAATCAGCATTACCCGAAAAAGCCACAGGGTTACCTCTGGGTGGTCGGCTTGGGGGGTCGGGGGGGCGGCAGGACTTTCATTTCTTCCATATTGTAAATGTTTTTAGTGGTGGAATTTCTACTTTGTGCGTGTGTATGTGTTGGGCTTGAGGCTTTTCAAATAAACATTTAAAATAAAATCGGGCCCCTGGGTGGCTCAGTTGGTTAAGTGTCTGCCTTCAGCTCCGGTCTCGATTTCAGGGGCCCTGTGTCGGGCTCCCTGCTAGGCGGGAAGTCTGCTTCTGTCTCTCCCTCTGCTCCTCCTCCCAGCTCCTTCTCCCTCTTTCAAATAAATAAATTAAAAATCTCAAAAAATCAAGAATTTGATATAGAGGTCATCTGTCCATGTAACCTAGCCCTTCTCTGTCATTGATTACGCAGAGCTTTCTCTTTGGAAATGTAATCATTTTTCAGTCTAAAGAAATGTGCCCCAATTCTTCATCTTCCTCTGTCTTATGTCTTCTTGAACATCTGTCTCCCTGCAAAGAAACAGGAAACATGGCTTGGCTCCTGATTGAAAGCAAAAACTCTCTGTGCTTCAACGAGCTAGACATTCAGGTGCCTTTTAATGCTTCTTAAATGCCACTTAATTAACTCATATTTTAAGTTTATTAAGATGCCAGATCAATTTCATTGTGTGGCATGAGAATGTGGAAAGAGAGTGTCTCTTTAGTAGAAGTCATCTTTACTATCTTTTAATAAAATTAGAAACATAGCTCTAACTCATTAGCTATTTGAAGTGAAATTCAGACTCGCTAAGCCTATTTCTTCTAGTTTTAAAATGTAAAAAGAAGGAAGTTTGTAGGAGCCTCCCCGGGCTTGCTGCCTGGGGCCTCGCTGGCTATACACGCTCTCTTGATGGCTTCACCCTTAAAACCTCGACAATATGTGACAAGTTCATATCAAAGAGAACTGTGTGAAAAATCAGTTCCCAAGGTGAGCTGCCGGGACATTTGAGCAGTGGGTGTATGGGGGGGGGATCCCAAAGGACTCTGCACACCCTCGTTAGCAAAGCCTCCTCCAACAGACACCTATCCCGAAGTAATACTGGGGCTTGATGCACAAATCCCCCTGCGCTTTGGGGGAGAAAATCTCGGGGGACACGTGGACACCGTGTGGGTGCCATGCTTCCGGGAGAAATACACAGGTGACTAAATCCAGGTGAAAGGCAAGCAAACGCTAGCCCAGGTGGCTGGCATAAAGCATAGAGAAATGTTCTTCCCAAGTTGTTTGAACATTTCGAGGGAAAGAGTCAATTTGTGGTTATTTGGAGAGCCGTGCGACCAGACGCTCCAGTCCTGGCGGGGAGCTGATGTCCTGAAAGAAAGAGGGTCCTGAATTCTCCTTGGTGGGGGCCACAGGTCACCCCCCCACCCCCAGCCCGGAAGCCGCAGTCGGGACAGCACAGGCTGAGTGGCGCTAAGCAGGTAAAAAGAAACAAGAGGGCTGAGCACAGCATGACGACCTCGGGCAGCGGCGGCGTGAGGGACGCTGCGGGGAGTGAGGGCTGCGATGGCTGGATGGGCCCACACTGTGTGGGAGCAGGCAGGCCCCATGGGATCGACGTTCTGAGTTTTCCAGGAGTGGAAAGCTAGATTTTTATTTGAAACTTTTGGTTTTAAAGCGCGGGCTCGATTTTTTGAAAAACACAGTGCCAACCAAAAAAAAAAAGCAAAACTGAGACCACCACTTCGGGCCCATTAGCAGGATAATCACTGGTTCCCGGTTGCCTGAAACGCCTCCGGTTTACACCTTCAGTCTGGCTGTCATTATCTCCACAAGTGACGAGGTCACCCTTCCCATGAGGCCCACGGCCCTCCCGTCCTAGTGAAACCACTTGACCCCGCTATTTGATGACGCAAATGAAAAGCAAAGACTTTGCCGATCTCTGAAATGAAGACATGTGAGAAGCTGAGTGCCCAAAAAGCCTTATTGTTCTCTGTGATCAGGTACAAGGGGGCCCGGCTGTAGGCAGAGCTGCTTCCCCCAGATCTCATTTCCTGTTGGGAAATGCTCCTTCTCCAAGTGAGGTAGGTATACACTCGAGGTGCCCGCATCATTATGGATGGGCCTTTTTGAAAGTACAGGTTCCTGTCTGAGCGGCTGTTCAGAAGAGGTCAAGACTGGGAGCCAGAAGCCGAAGGGGTAGGGGAAGTCCCAACCTTGGCCTCGCGTGGGATTATTGGGTCCAGGCTGTATTACTCAAGCCCCCAGGATATAATATTTAGGACCAAAACCTTCTGAGTGCTTAAAGGAGTGCACTGATATAGTTTCTGATGTTCTCCTATGCTCTGATTTAATGAGTCTGGGATGGGTCCCGGGAATCTGCATTTTAACGTGTGAGTCTGTCGATTCCAGGGCACATAAGCCAACCACGCTCGGAGAAACGTGGGCCTGGGGTGTTAGGGAAAGACCACATCCCTACAGGGAGAGACGGGTTCCCCCATGAAGGGAATGGAGTTGCCCTCCTTCAGTCATGCCGGGCAGGGGTAGGAAGACAGGTGCGCTGGAACATTCCCTCCTTCTGAGCCCCCCAGATTCCAAAGAGACTAAGAGGGCTTGGGAATCCTCCTGGGGTGTGAGAGCAGCTGGTCTCTGGGGCACGAAGGCAGGTCGGGGGTTAGGCTGGGAAGCCGCCTGTGGCAGTACTTCGTGAATGGGACCAATGATCTCAGAGCCTCCAGCAACCTCTTGACATCCGAGCTGTGATGTAGGGAGAGGAATCGATTCTTCTTCTCAGTCTGTGTCTACTCTTGGGCTGCAGGGAGGCTTAGAGGGGGAAGGGCATATTCCCCCAGGCGTGTACAGCGGCAGCAGAGGCCTTGGAGGGCAGCGGTCCTGGAAACGTTCTGGAAGTGACTCCCTATGGAAAAAAGCAGCGTGGGAGACCATTGGGGTGCATCCCCCTATCACTCCTGTCCAGAGAAGGGAGCACACTGAAGGGCACTTGTCCTTTCGCCACGCAGGAAGACACTTCTGAGCAATCTTGGCCTTTTGTTGCTAACAGTTTAGTTGTACCCATGAACCAAGAAGAGTTGGGCAGCACTTGGGTCACGCACGGAAAAATAAAATTAAAAAGAAAAATCACTTGCCCTTCTCTATGTATATCTGTTTATTAAAAACGCACACTTCTATTAGTAGCTCTTTTACCTTGGGTAGAAATCGACCCAGGTGCTCCTCCCTTGGCAGAGGGGATAGACTCCAGCCCAGGGCAGCAGTCAGCAGCACCTCTGAGGACAGAGGAGGAGGCTGAGGGAAAGGCCGCACCTGCCTGAGGCTGGGTCAGATTTCGGCCTTGTTCAAACTGCAGACACCTCCTGCGGCGACGAAGGTGGTGCCCTGGCCCTCCCCGGGGGAGTGAACCTCTGTCACTGACATGACATGTCCTGTATGGGGACAGCTAGGTGGGGAGAACCCCAGCTGGAAATGTTTTACAAAGTGCCTCTTTCTCCATTAACTTTCATTTTAAACCCAAAGGTGTATTTCTGAACTACGATCATTATTTACTCCAAGTCGCACCCCAAATTCATTATGGTTTCTCACACCTTTTAAGTCCTACCACGGACCTAGACCTTAGCCCATACACACCCAATCTGGTTCCCCCACGTTTCTCACAGTTCCCGAAAATACACCACACCTTTCTTGTTCCTGCCTTTCCCCTGCTTCTTTCTCCTCCTGAAATGCCCAGGCTGTGTTCTCTGACTGAAAAAAATGTCACCTAACCTTCAGGTCTCGCTTATCCATCCGGCCCTGCTTGAAGCCTTCCCTGCCCCCTCCCCTGTCCGGCCTGAGGCACCAGGTACAGCCTCCCGGCGGCTCCTACCGTGGGGCGCTCTCTGCTGAGGAGCCTTGCGGGGCTCCCCATGCCTCTGCCGGCGGAGCTCCTCCATCAAGACTCTCTTCTTGCCTGCGTGCTCTAGATGAGTGCCATCAAGTTCGGCAGCACATGGAAGAAAAACCCAAAGTAACAGTGGTTGAAAGCAGTGAGAAGCGGGAAGAAGTTGTGGTGGTTAATATTATGAGTCAGCTTGGCCGGGGTACAGGGTGCCCAGATAGTTGCTTAAATGGTATTTTGGGTGTGTGTGTGAGGGTGTTTCTGGTTGAGATTAACATTGGAATGTGTTGACCGAGTAAACTAGACTGTCCTCCCCCATGTAGGTGGGCCTCCTCCCATCTCTTGAAGGCTGGCTGGAACAGAAGGCGGGGTAGAGGAGATGCGCCCTCTCTACCTAACTCTTTGACCTGGGACATCAGTCTTGGGCTGCAATTCAGTTAGAACTTAGACCTCTGGTTCTCCTGGTTCTCAGGCCTCCACGCTAGACCGAACCTCACCACTGGCTCCCCCGGGTCTCCAGCTTGCGGAGGGCAGACTGTGGGACTTCTCGGCCTCTGTAATCCTGGGAAGCCCGATCCTTATAATACCTTTTTCTCGGGGCACCTGAGTGGCTCAGTCGTTAAGCGTCTGCCTTTGGCGCAGGTCATGATCCCAGGGTCCTGGGATCAAGCCCCGCATCGGGCTCCCT
>CM052894.1:35114547-35124557 GCA_028534135.1 Potos flavus | reverse complement strand
TGGCTCAGTCGTTAAGCGTCTGCCTTTGGCGCAGGTCATGATCCCAGGGTCCTGGGATCAAGCCCCGCATCGGGCTCCCTGCTCAGCAGGAGGCCTGCTTCTCCCTCTCCCACTCCCCCTGCTTGTGTTCCCTCTCTCACTCTCTTTGTCAAATAAATAAATAAAATCTTTACAAAATAATAATAGGGGCGCCGGGTGGCTCAGTTGGTTAAGCGACTGCCTTCGGCTCAGGTCATGATCCTGGAGTCCTGGGATTGAGTCCCGCATCAGGCTACCTGCTTGGCAGGGAGTCTGCTTCTCCCTCTGACCCTCCTCTTCACATGCTCTCTTTCTCTCTCTCATTCTCTCTCTCATATAAATAAATAAAATCTAAAAAAAAAAAAAATAATAATAATACATTTTTCTCCCTCTCTAATATATATATAGATCATGTGTATACATATATTACATATATATACACACACACGTGCCCTTATACACAAATATTATAAATATATAATGTATGTATATATAAATACACAAGTGCATATATATCTCCTCTTGGTCCTGTGTCTCTGGAGAAGCCTGACTCATCCAGTAGTCCAGGCTGTGGTTGCCCCTCCAGAGACCCTGTCTCCATCGACCTCACCACCCCAACCTCTTAGCATCAAGCCTCCTGGTCCATGACAGCTGTGAACTGCAGCCATCAGATTCGTGCGGCAGGCAGCCAGAAAGAGGAAGGGGCAAGAAGAAAGGTTTTCCCCCCGCCTGAGCAGGAGCACAAGCACAGGGGAGGGGCAGAGGGAGAGAGAGAAGCAGACTCCCTGCCAAGCAGGGAGCCCGACCTCACGGGGCTCCATCCCAGGACCCTGGGATCGTGACCTGAGCTGAAGGCAGACTCACTTAACCAACTGAGCCACCCAGGTGCCCCTCCCCTTTCTTTTAAGAAGAATTCTCAGAAGACCCACAGGATCCTCCATTTACACAGCCAAACCTTGCTGCAAAAGGAATAGGGAAATAGCGATGTTCAGCCAAGCAGTAGCGCACACTAAAACATCTTATTATTAAGAAGACGGGAAGAACAGCTAATGTAAGGCCTCAGCTAGATGTGGGCACAAAGCCACACACTCACAGGATGTCTGCTAGATGCATTAAAGGGGGCTCAGTCAACCCGGGAGGCTCATCATGCCTGGTCTTGTGACAAGCTGAGTGTCGTAGGTCTGGGAATATTTCTAGGCAGTTCAAAAGCCCTCTCCTCGTACCTCCTACCTCCTCTTAATCGCTACCGGCAGGTTCATCATAAAACATCAACTCTCCCTAAATTAATCTATAAATGTCATGTTAAATTAAATTAAAATGCCAACAGGCCTTTTTAGAAATAAGAAGAACTGATTATAAAGTTTATATTGATATATAAAAAAAAGCAGTAGTGAAAAATAGAATAGAAATCTGAAATGAACAAACAGAGGAATGTAGGGTATGAGAAAGGGCTTTTCCAATCAGTGGCAAAGAGTGTTTCTTCTAGAATCGTTGTAGACAACTGGGGGGCCATCTGGATGAAAGCTGGATTCCTATTTGGCTTTATCTAGAATAAATTCCAGATGGATCCATTATTTAAACATAGTAAATAAATCACAAACTTGAAATATTTTTTAAACTTGGAATCAAGAAGGCCTTTTTAAGTGTGACTCAAAACCCAAAGACAGAGAAGAACATATAAGATAAATTCAAATCCATAAGAATAAAAACAAGTTTGTGGTTTTTAAAAAATGCAAATAATATTGAAGTTAAAATATGGATAGTGAAAAGTATTTTCAACTTGTATCTTCAATCTAAACAGAGCTCCCACAAATCAATGAGAAAAAAGACCAGAAACCCAACAGAGAAAAGGCAAAGGACATGAAGAGACAATTCACAGAAAAGGAAATATGAAGGGTCCTTAAACCTGGGAAAAGATGTCTAACCTTGCTTAATAGATTCTTCAGATCCTAAAGATACACATTCACACATATGAGTTTCTACATGTACAAAAATTCTTTACAGGATGGCTTATCATAACAAGCTGCCCCACGTCCACTCACAAGGGACCGATTTAATAAACCGCACAGTTCATTCATACAGTGGAGTCCTGCATGTCCTAGAAAAAGACAGATCTTTGGAATACTGTTATGGAAGGATCTCCAATTTATATTGTTTAAGTCAAAAAATCATGGAAAGTATGACTCAGAAAAGTATATGCTACAATTTGTGAAAAAAAGAGATAGAACGTATGTATAAAAATATATATATACATCTATGTATACACACACACACACATATATATGCATAAAACACCAAGGACCAGGAAGTAGCTACGTCTAGATTGGGAGGCCTGGGGCAGCAGACGGACAGCAGTGAAAGGGAGACCTTTTCATCATACAGCCTTTTTACCTATTAAATTCGTATTTAAATTTAAATTTGTATATATATTAACTACTCAAAATAGCAATTTTTTTAAAAATTGCCTTTTAAAAAAGAAAGCACTTAGGTTTAGATTAACAGAGAAACCAGACCCTAGCACAGCAGAAGGTCATTGGAGACATGAAAAACAAAGAGCTAACTGAAAGAAAAAAATCAACTGAAAGACTGCCCTAAAGAGAGAATTCAGTATATGGAGAAAGACCCAAAAGTTCGTTCCCTTAAGAAATGATGCTAGGACAATCGGATAGCCACATACAAAAGAATGAGATTTGATCCTAACCTTATACCATATGCAAAAATTACCTCAAAATGGATGAAAGACCTGTATGTTAGAGCCGAAACCATAAAACTCTTAGAAGAAAACATAGGGGTGAATCTTCATGACCTGGATATGGCAATGGTTTCTTAGATATGACCCCAAAAGCACAAGCAGCTAAAGAAAAAAAATAAATTGGGGACTTCATCAAAATTAAAAACTTTTGTCTTTCAAAGGATACCATCAAGAAAGTAAAAAGACAACCTACTGGGAGAACATTTTTTTAAATCATAAACCTGTTAAAGGATTTGTATCTGGAATACATAAAGAATTCTTACAACTCAATAATAAAAAGACAACTCAATTTTTAAATGGGCAGAGAATCTGAGTAGACAGTTCTTTAAAGAAGATCTACAAATGGCTGACAGCACATGAAAAGATACTCATCGCTAGTAATCAAGGAAATGCAAATCAAAGCCACAGTGAGATATCATTCACACCCATTAGGACAGATAGTATCAAAAAGTCAAGGGGCGCCTGGGTGGCTCAGTCGGTTAAGTGTCTGCCTCGGGCTTGGGTCGTGATCCCAGGGTCCTGGGATGGAGAAATGAAAACAACCATTGACACAAAAAGTTGTACATGAATGTTCATAGCATATTTATGTATAGTACCTAACGTTAGAAATAATCCAAATATCCATCAGCTGATAAGCAGATAAACAGATGTGGTGGATCCATACAATGATATTGTTCAGCCATTAGAAGGCATAAAGTGCTGATATGCACTACGACCTGCATAAACTTTGAAAACATTATGCTAAGTGAAGTAAGCCAATTACAAAAGACTGCATCTTATATGATTCCTTTCCTATGAAATGTCCAAGAAAGCAAACAGAGAAATAGAAAGTAGATCAGTGGCTGCATAGGGCTGCAGGGTGGAGGATTAAGGGTGTGATAGCGTATGGAGTTTCTTTGACATAATGAAAATATTCTGTAATTGATTGTGGTAATGGCTATACAAGTCAGTGAATATGCTGAAAACCATTGAAGTGTACACTTTAAATGGGGGAATTGTATGACATGTGACTCATACATCATAAAACTGTTGCCAAAAAAAAAAAAGTCAATTGTCTCTTTCCTCCAAACTATTTGAATAATTTTAAAAAGAACAAGATATTGTGTATATCTACCTATAGGGGCTGGTCTTGCAAAGATGTGCGTATTGTATGGACTCATGTGAACTCATGTGGACAATTGTGCCATGTGTGTATAGTGTGCATACACACACTTGCACAAGTGAAAGTGTGTCAGGACCCGTGACCAGGTTTACCTGAGAAACATAAATAGGTAGGAGGGAAAGTTTCCCTTTTACTTTATATACTTCTATGTTGTTGGAATTGTTTACAATGAGCACTTGCTCTTTTCTTGGTAAACAATAAAAATAAGAAAAGGCAAAAAAGTGAACTCCTTTACAGCCCTACCCAGTAAGTATTGTCTCTTACTGAGTCCCAGCAGAGGTGAGGGATGCGGCCAGGCTCTCTTACACGGGCGAGAGGTGGCCGCGCCTGGGAGCAGAGAGGTCACCCACAGGACCCCAGGCCTAAACATGCGACCTCCACCCCCTCTTTGCTGGAATGGAACTCAGGCTATTTCTGTAATTTCCCCAAAACAGACCTCCTGGGACTCTACTTCCACAACAGTGGATGACAACAATAACCCAGTTAAAGGGCACATAGGAAATTCACCAGGTTTGTGCAACACATTTCAAACTTCACCAAAATTAAGCGAGAGCCTAAATAACACCAAAGGAGGCTCAGAGCAGCTGGTGATCAGGCTCCAAGGCTTGACTGATTCTTGTCTTTAAGATGTTCCAGTCATTTAAAGACTCATTAGGAATTCAGCATCGCTGGGGAAATCTATTAAATGAGTTAAAAGAGCTAAATACCACAATTCACAGTGGAAAAATATCCAAACTACTTGTTGATTGCTGTACTTTGTGAAGCAAGCAGCGGAGTGGCACCAAAGCCAGGTGGCCCCCTGGCATTTAAGTCGTGTGCCCTTGGAGAGACGTCTATTTTCCCTTGTTCTGAAAAATGTTTCCAAGGCATCTAATAGTATCTCAGTGGTTTTCTGTAGAAATTTTAAAAACAAACAAACAAACAAAACACTTGCCTTGGCGAAAAGTGCTTCCTAGGACCCAGGAGTGGTTGAGGACAATTGCTTAGCATCTCCCTTTGGGTATCAGTTGACCTGCTGGAGAAAACTGTCTCCCTAGGATCTGGGTACCTGGAAAATCCCCGAAACTGTGTAGCCGAGGAGACTTGGCTCTCTCCTTTGTGGGGAACAGTGGCTTTTCACTTCTGCTGCTTCGCTGCCCCCCTCTTCCAGTTAATAGCCCTGTTTGAGGAACCCACCTCCCCCCATCTCAGTCTATGGGGACCACCTGGGGTCCCCTCTTTGCCCTGTGGCGGCTGAAACTCATGGCCAGCTAATCAGAGCACAACACCCCCCAGGCCAGAGGGCGTGGCTTTTCTTAGGTCAGTGTGAGTTTGGATTCCTGTCACTTGGAACCAAAATGGTGCTCGCCGGCTCAGCCACCAAACACAACAGTGAGTGCTCGGAAAAAGAGCCCAGGCTATAGCAGCTAAGAGCAGCTGGGGGGCCGGGGTCACCTGTCACCCAGGCCCTGGGGCAGCTCCCTGCAGCTCCCGGCACACACCGCTCCAGTGTGGGACTTGACCTTCCCACCTCTGCAACAGCTGACTTGTCACTCACTTTATCTTCCTGTTAGGGCACCCCCAAATACACCCACTCACCCAGAGGGGACCATGCACACAGCAGAGTTTATGGAAGCTTCCCTAGGAGAGAGGGGAAGGCTTCTGTCACGTACCCCACGGCAATGACGTCAGAAGTCTTCATCACGTGTCTGTACTCCCCAAGGCTCTTCTCTGTCCCCTCTGGCCTGGCACGTCCTCCGCCTTCCCCTCCCCCACCCCCCAGGGGCTCTGCAACCTCCCCCCTACAGAAATAAACACTTTCCTATTTTCTCAGGAGGCGAACTCCTCCCTTGTCGCAATTCCAGGCAAATAAGGACCGCAGGCCGTGAGGCTTCGCGGCGGTACCTGTTTTAAGTGAGGAAACCATACGATGCTCATCATGTATGTTAATGAGCTCTCAGCAACCTGGGAGCTAATGAGACTTGCTCTCCAGATTTTTTAAAACGGTGTTTCCCAGAGTGAGGTAACTTGCTCCTGGCCGCCAGGCTGGCAGGGGGCAGAGTCGGGCCTCAAACCCACCCCGCTTGTGCAATCCGGATGAAGGTAAGTGGCTGGTGTGGACAAGCCGGGTGCTGACGGACAAGGGAGACGGCGGGGGCCGAGGACACTCGGATCCGCTTCATTAGATGAGAACGTGTCCAAACACATTAGGGCTTTGGGCAAAGGCACAGAAATATGTGCGGCGGCGTTTTTCCTGAGAAAAATGATTGTTAACACTGATGTTTGGGAAAATTGCACATTTCCCAATTTGTTTTTCAGGGTGTCACCGTGATTGTGGCTATTTTCCAGACAGCCTGACTTGCTCATAACATGAATTATGCCTGCCCCGGCATGTAGACTCACAGCATGGAGGGCCCCTTTGTTGTTTAAAGCGCACGTTTCAGTAGTCTGTAAGATCCCAGCAAAAGGTGCCCCCCAGTCCCCAGTAATATTGCGCAACCCTCTCCAGGCCATGGGCTTCCCCAACTTCAGGGACAGCCATATTTTCAAATCTCCTTTTGACTGGAGAGTCCTCTGCACAACTCCCTGGGTTGTGCAGACACTTCGACTTGGCCTTCAAGGGAAGGGGTGGGGATGCCCCCTGGTTTTAGATACCTCCACTGTCCCAGCTCTGGGCCCCAAGTGGCTGCTGTGTAAATTAAATCTCCGCTTGCAACAACAAAAAAGTTCCCCCCCAATCCCTTCCCTGAGCAAGACAACCTTGGGCATACATGTTGGAGAAAATGCTTTGAAGGTTGGTCAAATAGAAACATGTGTATCATTTTATGGACTTGGAGCACAGAAAAAAGAAAACATGCCTATTTTCTTTGTCATCAACACCATAGGCGGAGTTCAGGATGGAGATTCAGAGCCTGGGTGTGAATGCTTAGCCCCCTCTTAAGATCTGTATGGACGAAAAATTACTCATCCTCACAATCCTCGGTTTTTTCATTGATTTTCATTCATTGATAAAATGAGAGAGGTAGTAACGCCTTCCTGATCGGATTAGTATGAGGATAAAAATGAAAGACTGTAAGGAGCAGAGCTGGGACCCTGACACACTGTTAAGCCATCAGTAAATGTTAGGGCTTATTATTCCTTATTATTATCCTGAGTGTGTATTTTTGTTCAAAGGACATATATTCTTTTCCCATCGGGAAAAGATGAAGTTTCATTTTTAAGATCCTCTGAAACAAAGCAGCAGCATCTGTTTTCTTTGGCCCTTCTTTTGGGCCCAGTGATTCTGAGAAGGAAGTGACTGCAGGGTATTTTCATTTGCACTTCAGCTGGAAATAAAGGCGACAAACAGCATGGAAGGCAGACAATTTGTAACACGGTTCGACTCTGGCCTCTAATGTTCGAGAATTCTTTCTTATGGCAAAATTTTCCTGGGGTATTCAAAATGAAAATAGCTCACAGTATCTCCTCTCACTCCCCATATTTGGAGGAAACCTGGTGAGCCCCACCGGCCCCGCATTGACCGACCTGGTCAGACCTGGAACAAGCACACAAGCACCGTAGACTGAGCACTCAGGTGCTCTCCCTGCACGGTCTTAATGTTGAATCAAGGGTATGAAAATGCACTTGAGTCCGGAGGCAGTGTGACTCAGTGGCTCAGTGGCTCAGGATAAGAACACTAGACCCCAACCAATTGGATGCGAACCCCAGCTATGTGACCTCTGGGGTCCTGCCGCATTTTTAGATAACTGTGAACAATCCTCCTATGAACATGGGTGTATGAATATTTCTTTGAGCCCCTGATTTCATTCTTTTGAGTATATATCCAGAAATGGAATTACTAGATCATATGGCAATTCTATTTTAAATCTTTTGAGGAACTGCCATACTGTTTTCACAATGGCTGTACCCTTTTACATTCCTACCAAAAATGCACAAGTGTTTTAATTTCCCCGCATCCCTGCCAACACTTGTTATTTTCTTTTCTTTTTCTTTTAAAGATTTATTTATGTATTTGAGGGGGGTGCAGAGGGAGAGGGAGAGAGAGTCTTAAGCAGACTCTGTGCTGAGCACATAGCCCAACATGGGGCTTGACCTCACGACCCCGAGATCACAACCTGAACTCAAACCAAGAGTCAGACACTTAACCAGCTGCGCCACCCAGGCACCCCTTTCTTTTCTTAATGATAGCCATTCTAATGAGTGTGAGGTGATGTCTGTATAATTTTCTTTGCATTTTGATCAACGATTTTATGCTAATAAGTTCAACAACTCCGTGAAATGGACAAATTCCTTTAAAGACCTCGTATTACTCTGCGAGGACTGTCATAACAAAGTACCAAGACTGGATGTCTTAAACAATATGTTTATTTTTTCATAACTCTGGAGGCTAGAAGTCCAAGATCAAGGTGTCAACAGGGTTGGTTTCTTCTGAGGCCTCTCTCCTTGGCCTGTAGATGGCCACCTTCTCCCTATGTCTTCACATGGTCTTTATACCTGTGTCCCAATCTTTTTTTTTTTTTTTTAAGATTTATTTATTTGAGAGAGAGTGTGTGTGCATGAGCAGGAGGGACAGAAAGAGAGGGAGAGGCAGAGATAATCCCAAGCAGACTCCCAGCTGAACTTCAGCCCAGTGTGGGGCTTGATCCCAGGACCCTGAGATCATGACCTGAGCTGAAACCAAGATTGAGTCGTTCAACCGACTGTGCCGCCCAAGCACCCCCTAATCTCCTCTTCTTATAAGGACACCAGTCATATTTGATTGGGGCCCACCCTAATGTCTCATTTTAACTTAATTATCTCATCAAAAGCCCAATCTCTCAATATAGTCCCATTCTGAAGTACTGAGGGTAGGACTTCAACATTTTAATTTGTGGGGAACACAATTCAGCCCATAACAAACTACCAAAACTCACTCAAAAGAAAACAGATAATGTGAGTAGCCCTAAATTTATTAAAGAAATTGAATTCATGGGCTGCCTGGTGGCTCAGTCGGTTAAGCGCCCGACTCTTGGTTTCGGCTCAGGTCATGATCTCAGGGTCGTGAGATGGAGCCCCATGTCAGGCTCTGTGCTTGGTGCAGTGTCTGCTTGGGGTTCTCTCTCTCCTTCTCCCTCTGTCCCTCCCCCTGACTCCTCTCCCAAATAAACGAAATCCATAGCTTAAAACCTTTCCACAAAAACAAAAACAAAAAAACTTCAAGCCCAAGTGTCTTCATTATTAATTCTACCCAAGTATTTAAGGAATTAATGCTATACCTACACAATCTCTTCCAAAAAACAAGAGATGATGGAACACTGATCTCAAAACCTGACAAAGACACTACAAGAAAGAAAGCTGCAGAACTATATCCCTCAAAAGCACAGATGCAAAAATCCTAAACCAAAATTTTAGCAAATCAAGTCCATCAGTATGTAAATGGGTAACACATCATGGCAAATGGGTTTATTCCAGGAATACAAAGTTGACTTAATATTCAAAAGTCGATCAATGTACCATATTAACAGACTAAGAAAAAAATTATATGATCATCTCAAAAAATGAGAAAAGAATTGCTAAAATCCTATATCCATCCCTTACAAAAACTCTCAGCAAACCAGAATAGAAGAAATTTTGCTAATCTGATAAAAAGCATCCTAGAAAATACTTTGGTTAACATCATGCTTAATGATGAAAGACTAAATGCTTTCTTTCTAAGAACAGGAATAAGACAACTTCTTACAACTTCTTACAACTTACCACTTCTTACAACTTCTACTCAACATATTACAGGAGGCCCTAGCCAGTAGGCAAGAAAAATAAATAAAATGTGTGAATATTGCAAAGGCATATATAAGACTCTATTGCAGATAGATTGTCTTTGTAGAAATCCAAGAAGATCTATTTTTTAAAAGCCACTAGAACTAACAAGCATGACCACATCATATAAAAGTAAATTGTAGGGAGAGGAGCAAGATGGCGGAGGAGTAAGAGGCAGAGATAGTGTCTGATCCCAGAAGTTCAGCTAGATAGTTATCAAACCACTCTAAACACCTACAAACTTAGCAGGAGATAGAAGAGAAGACGAACAGCACCTCTAGGAACAGAAAATCGACCACTTTC
>CM052894.1:35080855-35114047 GCA_028534135.1 Potos flavus | reverse complement strand
ACAGCCCACCCCTCACAGCCCACTCCTCACAGCCCACCCCTCACAGCCTAGTCCTCACAGCCCACCCCTCACAGACCAGTCCTCATAGCCCACTCCTCACAGCCCAGTCCTCACAGCCCACCCCTCACAGCCCACTCCTCACAGCCCACCCCTCACAGCCCAGTCCTGCCAGCCCACCCCTCACAGCCCAGTCCTCACAGTCCAGTCCCTCAGGGGCCAGCCATCAGAGACCATTACTCTCTGAGTCAGCCCTCAGAGCCCATTCCTCAGAGCCCGGCCCTCAGATCCAGCCCCTCGGGGCGCACCCCTTAGGAACCAAGTGAGTTCACCTTCTTGCCCTGCGCATCCCCTCGGTAGAACTGTTCTGCCTTCGTCTTTCCCTGCACCACGGGGTCCACGGCTTCCAGGTGGGAGGGGTTGGCCACGAGGGACAAAGTGATATTTCTGTTGGTGACCCGGTTGATCCTCTCGTGGTACATGCCAAGGTGGTATTTGACATCTCCAGAGCCCTGAAGGTGGAGATGGGCAGTGATAACCCAGCCCTCTCACCGCGGCAGGCAGACTAGGAGACATGCAAGCCCACCGTGGGGCTGGGACATTCCCTGGATTCTGCTCCCTGGGAAGGCTGTGCCATTCCTGATCCACACCCTCTTCCTGCCCTCCCAACCCCACACACTACCCCTACCTGAGAAAGGCAGGCAGGTTCCCCTGGGCCTTGGCTCAGAGGCCAGGCAAGCTCCCTCACCAGAGCCCCTCCGCATCATCAACTACCATCCCAGCATTAACGACAGGGCACGCAGAGAAATGAAGGTGCTATTAAGAACAGGGCCGTGGCCTCTGGGCAAATACTGGAGCTGAACCCTTACCTGATTCCTTACACCAAATAACCAATACTGTATACACGACAGGTGAACCCATAGTATAGCAGAGAAAAACATGTATCTTATGATCTTAGAGTAAGAAAGGCCCTTCCAAACAATATACAGAGCTCAGAAGGCATAAAAGATAAGGCAGCTAAAATTTAATAAACCTGCCAGGGGGGGAAGCAAATCCATGCACAGTGTTAGGAGGAAAAGAGTCAAGCTGAGAAAAATATTTATAAGACAACTGCAGGCAAAGGGCTAACACACTCGATATATAAGACACTCTTACAAATTAGTAACACAAAGCCCCAAATCCCATAGAAAAATGAGCAAAAGCCATGAAGAGGAATTTGCGGAAAAAGAAATATACATGGCTTAAAAACATGTGAAACGATACTCAACTTCGTAACAAAGAAATATGTTAAAATGCTAGCATTTTTGCACCTATGATATTGACAAAGACAGAAAGATCTGACAGCGTAAGGGAGGACAAGGGCCTGAGACCCTCCCGCAGGCTGGGGGTGGGCTCACTGGTGTCTTGAAGCTCTCTGGGGGGAAGTCAGTCTGGCCACTGCATCTCTCAGACACCATCCGACAATGTACTCACAAACGTGTGCAAAGAAACTCATTCAGCAGCCTAACGCCCATCAGCTGGCGAGCCGTACCCCAGCGGCACGCTCAAAGCTCAGGGGGCCCCCGTGCGCTGCACGAGGCAGCAACAGCTCGTTAAGTGAAAACAGCAAGATGCCCAGTACTGTCACAAGCCGCTCCCCTGGCCTTCTGCAAACACGACTTCCCCGGACAGCTCTGTGTGTTTGCACCGGTGTGGATCATCGGTGAAAGACACACCTTAACACAAACAAAAACTGGCCACACAGGAGCCTCCGAAGAGCAGAAGAGGGGAGGGGTCTCACGAGGCAAACGCTCTCATCACATATACTTTTTTTTTTAATACTGCTCATATTTGTTTTTAATTAAAAAAATAGTATATATTTTTTTAGAAAATATCCTTCAACCACCTTACATAGTGTACACATGTCATCTCTGTGATTCCTCACCACCATCCCGGGGGCAGGGGTTTTCATCCCCATTTTACAGAAGAACAAACTGAGCCTGGGGGAGATGAAGGTGACTTTAGAGTGAGTGCTCTGATCTCTGAGAAGCCAAATGAGCAGCATCTGGGGGAGATTCTGGGGTGGAAGCCAGCAGATATGGATTTAGTCCCTGCTCTGCCTAACGTACGAGATGACCTTGGAGCGGCCACTTGATGTGGTTCATTTTAACAAACCAAGCCCCTGGGCTGGGTGCTGGAGCTTCGGGGACGAGGTCCCTGCCCTCATCCTGCTACCAGCCTAGAGAGGAAAACAGATACACACACATGTGCCCAGGCTGGAGAAGGCCAGAAGAGAGGCGGTACGGAGGGGAAAGGGGGCACAGAAGACGGTACAGAGGAGGAAGGGATGGGCTTGCTGCCTCGAGGACCAGGAGAGCCCCCCAAAGGGGAACCAGGCAGGGCTGTAAAAGAGGCAGAGAGCAGAGCAGAGAGGAAGGTCGTCTGCGTTCAGGCCTAGCGTGAGTGACCGCCTCAGGGTGGGAGGCGTGCTTAACATATGTGCAGACCAGGAATGGGGGTGTGAGCAGAGAAATGTTTCCTCTGCTCCTCAGTGGGCACAGAAAGCTGTCCTGGGCAAATATGTGAGTGAAGAGACCCTTCTGGGCTGGTAGACAGGATCTTGCATACAGAGTCAGGCCACTCAGCTAAAGTAAATGCCTTTAGGCCCCTCCCTGCACCTCTCCAGGCCTCAGCTTCCCTAGCTGAAAATAAGGAGGCTGGTCCAGACTACCTGAGGGCTCTTCTAGCTGTCAGAGATCATAGCACTCACTCCAAAACACCTTAGTGACCTCACACAAACATACCCGTTTTCTCCCCACTTTTCTGCAAATCCATCCATCTCCAGGTCTGTTTGAGCCTAGATGCTTCTGGTCCAGCCCCTCCCGAGTCCACCTCCCACATATCTGGGACCAGGGCTTGGCACCTACCTCATCGGCTGCCTCCAGCTTGGGGTCAAACTGGCAGAAGATCTGCTCCAGGTCCTTGCGGATCACGTTGGCCAGCACGTTCAGCCTGCCCCTGGAGCCACAGGTGCTAGGACTCTCATCTGGCACAGAGGCCACTCCCCCAGTAGGCCCCAGCATCCCCACACTCCTACCCACCTGGGCCTATCAGAATCAGCATGGGGGGCAGGGGAACCCTCTGCGTACAGCCGGAGGGAGGCCCAGCCCTCTCATCCTGCCTCAGCCTACAAGGCCCATGAGTGGTTCTAGCCGGCCAGCTCCCCCAGAAACTCCTGTACCTCTCACTCTGACTGCGGAGGCCCTCATAAGCAGAAGCCAACCAGCCTCGTGGCAGGAGGCACACGCCCCCACTCCTGCCACCCACCCCTACCTCCTTGCTGCACCCCCATCTCCCTCCCCCTAACCCCCGCCGCCCAGAGGCTGAGCCTAACCCAGTACCTCAACCCCAACCTGCCAACGCATCACAGCCTCTCATACACGACTCCCAGCTCAGCCGACAATGTCTTGCAGCAGGACAGGCAAGAGGGGATTGGACTGATCCTAACGTCAGGAGTTACCAGGGGACCTGTCCAGGGGAGCTAAAGTCTAAGGGTAGGGGTAGGAAAGCAGCCAGAGACCAGAGACTCTCTAGTCCGGCCTGGACTTCCCATCAGGACAGTTTATCCAGGGGTGGGCACCAGGCCGATCAGGGCACAGGGGTGGACTCAGAACTCACCCCCGCAGCCCACCAGCAGACACCAGCCCCAGGCCCACACACGCCCCGGCCCAGCCTGCAGCTCCACATGGCCCTGTGACAGAAGGGCAGCCCTCCTCCAGGCGGGCCTCTCCTACGTTCTGTGGCGGCAGAGCTACGAGGCCAAAGGAGCTAAATGAACAACCCTCAGCTCCTCTGGGCAAAGCCCTCCAGCCTTAAAGCCGCCCCCCACCCCCAACTAGGGAGGCCTGGCCTGGAACAGCCCCTCGGCTCCCAGAGCCCTCCCCAGGCCAGGAGCCTGCCCAGCACCACCACACGGTCCCAGAGCTGTCCCCTGACTGCCCACAGTCATCCAGAGAGAGAGAGGCACGGAAGCCACGCGTGTGGGATCTCAGACCGCTGGGCCAGCTCTGCCCGACCCTCTGACAAGACACTGGGCATCGCTGGGCCCCTCAGAGCAAAGGGGCTGCGACAGACAAACCCCAAGCTTGTGGCAGGCCGGCCCGCAGGATGGGGACCCTCTCACACCGCACCTGGACGCCTAGACACCCCTCGTGTCGCAGTCCGGGCCTGGCCCACCCGTGAGCAGACGGAAACGGTCACAGGAAATGCTGGGGCCCTGCTTCAGAGACTGCCTAGCGTGTCCTCTTCCACCCCGTTCCCCAGGACCCTTGGCCACCCTGACTCGGTCCCCAGGCTGTCTGCTTCACTAGCCCACAGGCTCCAGCTCAGAGGCTAGCGCCCAGCTGCCGGGCCAGCCTTCCAAGTGTGCGTGCAGTCAGCTTGTAGCTGGAGGGAAAACCCTCAGCTCACCTCCGCAGACCCCCCTCCAGGGGCTGCCAACCCAAGGCCACCTGCCCAGGCCTGGCCCTCACTTCCCTGGGACACGCCCCTCCACAGGAACTTCAAGAGGCACGATACACCGCTTTTCTGAAATTTTGACCCTCCTGGGGACAGTGGCAACATGGGGAGAAAGAAACTGAGTCTGAGCAAACATGATGAGTCACTGCCTCCATGTGCTCTTGGTCAAGTGCCTAACCCTTTGTGATGGGCAGGCTCTAGGGCCCAGAGACTGAGAACTTTCTGGGTCATCCTGCCTCTCCCCCCAGGTTCCATCTAAACCCCCGCTCTGATTTTCATCCCCTCCGTTTCACCTCCCTCTGCTGGGCCTGGAGAACAGACAGGCTGTGGAGGAGCAGAAAGGGGGCCCACCTGTGTGGCATCCCCAGGATGACATTCTCAATCCCCATCTCACTGGATTTGTCGATGATGGTCTTGAGGGCAGGGATCATGACCTCACAGCCCTCTAGGCCAAATCGCTTCTCGGAGGACCACTTCCGGGCCAAGAAGTCTTCAAATCTGCATGGGGAGAGGAGAAGGGAAAGGATGGAGAGGCTGGGGCTCACAGGGGCTATTCAGGAGGGCCAGAGCTAGATGCCTGGGACAGAGGAAGCAGCAAAGTCACCTCCCTCTGCGTGATCAGGACCTACCACCGACATCCACCAATAAGGAACATAAGTGAGAGGGAGGCTGGGCATCCTCTCAGCCTAACCAAAGACTCTGCTTGCACCCAAACCCAGCTCTCACCTTCTCTCCCCCTCCCCTTGCTCCCAGACCACCATCCTGCACACACACACTACACGGGGCTCCCTCTCCATGCCCCAAAGACCCCTGCACCACTCAACTCATATTCCAGGCTGCATCTCACCGCCAGGGATCCGTTCTGCACCCAGCAGCTGAGCCCGTGATCTTCTGGCCCCTGCAGCCCCGGTCTACCCAGCTTCAGATGGCTGCCCGGCAGAGCCGGGGGCACCCCGCTTGCAGGGAGGCGCTGCTATGCTCGCTCCATGGAGGGACAGCTTCCTGTCTAAACATTCCCACAGCCACTTTCCGCCCCTCCTGCCCCTGCTGTCATGTGCTCCTGGAGCCCATCCCTGCCCACCTGCCCCCCGTGCTGCTCCTACGGGCTTCCCCGAGGCGAGGGGATGAGGCCCATCCAGTCCTGACTCCCCCTGCCAGTGATCCCAGTTTCTTAGCCAGGGCCTGGGACATCTCGAAGAGCCTGGAGCAGCCTCCCAGGGCTGCGGGCTCACCTCATGGAGCGCACCAGCCGGGCCAGCAGGGTCCGCTTCTCCTCACTGGAGAACTGCATCACGCCGGGCGTCTCGAACTTCTGCCGGATCCACTGGCACTGCTCCACGTCATTGATAAACATGAACTCCAGGCCGATGTGCTGGCAGTAGGTGCTCTGAGGGAACAGGCAGGGACTCCACAAGGAGCCTGGAGGAGGGGCGACTGTCCTGAAAAGGCGGCACCTGCCTTCCCTCTAGCGCGCTCCAGAGAGAGCTCACCTCCAGGCGCCGAATGATCTCCCGCAGAGAGAGGGTATGTTCAGACCCCCCGATGAAGGTGGTCGTGGGCAGCTGGAACTCCTTATCCAGGTCAGCCTCCCGCAGGTCATAGAAGGCTGACGAGGCACACACACAGCCCAGGCGGCAGAGGGGAGGGGAGAGGGGTCAGGCCGAGTGGGGCCCAGCAGGACCCCCGGAACTTCCAACAGTGTCCCTGGTGCCCTCCCCACCAGTTCTGGCTTAAAGCTCAAGGACCCTGTCCGCAGGGCCCAGAGAGGGTGAAAGTCAGAGGCCAGCCTGTACCACGAGGGGGGCTGGAACGAGTCTCTCGAGCTTGCTGAGCATGGTGCACCAGCTAGGGACGATGGGGAGACAGCACAGGGAGGCAGATGGGCGAGGGGCAGAAGAAAGCCTCTAGGGCTGACTGCTGGGCCCCAGGCCCCAGAGACAAGTCAGTCCCAGAGCCCCTTACTGGGCCACAGGTACCAGCTGGCTCTGGAGCTGCCAGAGCGACAGGAACTCTCACCCAGTTTATCAATGGTTGTGATTAAGTCTGAAGGCACAAAGGAGTCCAGGTCCGCATCCAGAATGCCCAGGGGGTCCAGCTGGGCCACATGGTGGCCCCGGATCTGAAAGGGAAAAAGGTTGGGGCCAGGCTGAGACACAGATGGACAGACCCTCACCAAAAGCCACATTCTGGGCCCTGGCCCCTTATCTCCCACTTCAGAATCTCAACTTTCCACATGTCTCCAGCACCCAGCCACTGCGCAGTTGCCAAGGCCATAGGCACTAAGGTGGCAGGAACTCAACTCGATTTGGAAACACAACATGCAGCTTTCAAAAACGAGGATGCATATGCAAAAGGATTAACTACAGTAGTATTGGCACTCACAAAATTCTAGAAACTTCCCAAATGTCCATCATAGAAGACTGGCATATGGATATGGGAAACCCACACGGGGAGTACTATAGAGCTGTTAAGCGTAATAAAAAAAAAGTCCCTATCGGCTGCAATGAGGTAGTCTCCACACAATACTGTTAAGTGAAAAAGGAAACTGCAGAAAAGTACGTGTGGCAAACTCCCCATTATCTAAGAAAGAGGAGATTCAAGTAAATATATGCATTTGCACATATTTGTATACATGCAAATAAATACATGCAATAGGAGATTACATCATAAAACAAGAAAAACTATTATTTGTAGAAAAAAGACAAAATAGGGTAGAATGCCAGGGCTAGAAGCTAGACTTTTAAGAATATATTTTGCTTTGAAGATTTGATTTGGGAATCTTGTGAATATTTTATACCCTATAATATAAAACAAAATTAAGTTTTAAAAATTAAACCAAAAACAAGTGTATTCATGCATCCATTTGGTCACATAACTACACAGTCGACTAACAGAATATCCCCAGAAGGCAAATAAAACTCCAGGAAAGAAATATTATAAATTCATTTCAATTACCAATCAGTAGTGGTAGCATTAGAGTTATATCGTAAAACTGTAGTGCGTAGACTGTGGGAAAATCAAATAAGTCATGGTACTGATGTCTTTGGGAACCTCTACTTTTGGCATCTTTTTTTTTTTTAAGATTTTATTTATTTATTTGACAGAGAGAGAGAGAGATCACAAGTAGGCAGAGAGGCAGGCAGAGAGAGAGGGGGAAGCAGGCTCCCTGCTGAGCAGAGAGCCCGATGTGGGGCTCGATCCCAGGACCCTGAGATCATGACCTGAGCTGAAGGCAGAGGCTTTAACCCACTGAGCCACCCAGGCGCCCCTACTTTTGGCATCTTTAAAAGAAGACAGTGACATAAGATCAATGAGGACAAGAACAAACCCCGAGTCCTGCGTCTGTACGTGGAGGCATCAGTATAAACCCATAAATGTGTTATCTTTAAAAAAACAGTACAGAGTTCCTGGCTCTAACCACTAAAAGGGCCCAGAAGTCACGACCAGACCACAGCAGGGACACTCCCAGCATTCCCTGAAGAACTGGCTGGTCCAGGGCCGGGCAGAAACGCCCCAGACAAGCTCGGAGCGTCCTGTCACACCAGACAGCAAAGGGGTGCTCCAACTGCCGGGGCGGGGAATAAGGACACACTTGGACGACGGGAAGGATGGTCTGTGACAGATTAAAACTCACCAGATAGGTTTACATGCACACAGTCGTATCATACCAAAAGGAGAAAAACCTTCATGGACCATCTTTGGAGGATATGTCACACTTTTGAAAATCAGCCAATAAAAAGAAAAATCAAGCACTGATCCTGCCTTTCCTGTACCCTTTGCGGCTCAGGATAAATGGGGTTAACAAAGGAAGTTCTTCCTGATGGAAGCATTTCAGGTAATAAACAAAGAAAGGTAGAAACGGAATATGATCACCCTTTTTACCTCTCCTAATGAATTAATGTGTCCAGGAAATAATCATCCAGAGCTGCCAACTGATGAAGTACCCATCACCACCAGGAAGCTGATTTTGAAACAAAAAAATCAAATCTATATTGGATAAAGCTTCTAGATGTAATTACCAATTTACAGAAATTACACGGGACAAAGGGACAGATGAAGTGACACCATGGGGATGCAATCAGCAAATCCAGACTCAGAAAAACTCTACAGCGCAAACAACCTGGTTTCTTACACACACACACACACAAGCACACACAAAATAAATAAATAGATAAAGTGAATGAATGACAAGGAACACACACCCATACACACACACACATACAGAAAACCAGAGAGGTATCTGAAGAGCACAAGAGACTTAAGAAGCATATCAGCTTAGGGGCGCCTGGGTGGCTCAGTGCGTTAAAGCCTCTGCCTTCAACTCAGGTCATGATCTCAGGGTCCTGGGATCGAGCCCCAAATCAGGCTCTCTGCTCAGCAGGGAGCCTGCTTCCCCCTCTCTCTCTGCCACTCTCTCTGCCTGCCTCTCTGCCTACTTATGATCTCTCTCTGTCAAATAAATAAAGCCTTTAAAAAAAAAAAATTAAAAAAGAACCATATCAGCTTATTACAACCTACAGCTTCATTTGGATCCTGATTCATTCGAGCAGTAAAATCGTAAGACAAACAGGCCAACATGAATACCAACTGGGTATCTGATGACCTTAAGGATTATTGTTAAGATTTTTAGGTGTGACGGCGCTGTCAGGGCACATTTTTAAAGAGGCTTTATCTACAGAAATACATGCTGAAATGTTCGATGAATGAAAGGATATGTCCGGGATATGCTTCAAAATAATCAGCTTAGGGGCGCCTGGGTGGCTCAGTGGCTCAAAGCCTCTGCCTTCGGCTCGGGTCATGATCTCAGGGTCCTGGGATCGAGCCCCAAATCAGGCTCTCTACTCAGCGGGGAGCCTGCTTCCCCCTCTCTCTCTGCCTACTTGTGATCGCTCTATCTCTGTCAAACAAATAAATAAAATCTTAAAAAAAAAAAAATCAGCGGCCAACAAGAGAGCGCCCGAGGTGGTGACAGATGAATCAAGACTGCCCCTGTATTAATGGGGGTGGAATTTGCTACACAATTTTTCTACCTCTTCTATGTTTGAAAACGTCCACAATAAGGAGCGTGAGGATTTTTCAGTGCGGTGTGGGTAGGTCAAACGAGAGCAAGGAGCCACAGCCCACTGGGTAGGAACTCCCTCACCTCAGGCACAGCCTTTGGCAGATTTCTACCCCATAAAAACACTGTAACAGGCCTGAATTCTGACACTATCCCACCGGAAGGACTCTCCCCGGCTTCATCTTGGCTAAAGAACAAAGAGCAGCTGGAGAGCTGGGAACAGTGCTGAGAGGACAAGGCCCTGAGGCAGCACCAAGAATGTTACCTTGTATTTAACATGGAGTTTTCCGTTCTTTGTTCTTGGTTTTCAAAGGAAATGGTTAGATCATTTTCTGATTCTTTAAGCCAGCCAAGAAGAACAATTACTACGTCTTTTGCTTGCAGGTGGCCTGCAATCCACAGGTCCTCAGGCCAGCAGGGGGGCCCAGCCCTGCTCAGTGTCATTCGTGCCCAGGAAGTGCAGCTGACGCCCCAGAGAGTGCCTCGCTTGGAGGCAAGGCCCCATTTCCATTGGCTAAGGCCTCCCCCTCCCCTGGCTCCTGCGGCAGCTTGCTGCTCCTTCCCAGGGAGTCTCTGCCAAGGGCCCCGGAATGCCCTTGCCCTTCCTTCTGCGGGTCGGCCTGACAAGTTGCTCTTTGGAAATACTTTCTGCCACTGATTCCCAGAGAGATCCCAAATGATTACACTTGTTAGGGAGGGAACACCCAGAGCAGCCCTCCAATTAGTCCTGTTCAGTCAAGATCAAGACCGTGGCACCTCATCCAGATGCTTTGTCAGAGCAGGGGCCCAGCCTGGGGAGCCCGCAGGGGAGAGCCGAAGTCCCCAGAACAGAGCAGCTGGTAGAGAAGCAGCGGTTTACTGAACCATCCGTCCGCTCACGCCGTAAACCCTAAGTAGGCACCTGCTGTATCAGTCCCCGTCCTCTTGGAATGCTCAGTCAAGAAAACAGACATTAACAAAGGTAATCTGCTCAATGTTTAAACCTCTAGCGAAACTGATTACTAAGTAGTCCTCTAGGTGCTTGGGGCACAGAGGCGTGTGAGACAGACAGCACTCCCCCAGCAAGACCACAGACAAAATACCAGGGGGTGGTTAGTGATGTGAACGGCTACACGACAACGAGCAATGGGAAGAGCGCGAGCCGCCTGACAGAGGGCTCAGAGAAGGGCTCTCTGGAGGAGATGACGCTGGAGCTGAGCCCGTCCCCTTCCCGTCAGCACCTGGCCACACGCCAGAAGCCAGCCCGCCTCCACGCCTGGGCCCGCCCGGCCGCTCACCTGGTAGGCCCGGATCAGGGACTGCACAGCCAGGTGGTCCTCTACCAGCTTGCTGGTCTCGGTCCGGCTCGAGACTGCTGGCCTGCTCTCAGGGAACCGTGGACGAGCCGGGCCCCGGGCACCTTCCTCACCGGCTTTTCGGAAGAAGCTGTCCCAGGACTGGACAGAGGAAGCAAGAAAACGGTCAAGTCAGGGCCTGGGAGGAGTGGGAGGTGACCCTGCGTGGGGGCCCCAAGGGGTGTTGGGTGTTCCTTCACCACTATAGCTCTTAGGACCTTCCCAGGACCCTGCCGAGACCTCTTGTAACCAGCCCAGGGTCCCCCAACCCAAAGCCTAGATCTCTTCAGCTTGGAAGGGTGCTGTGGGAAGGCTCCAATTGTGACCCAGGGGCCTCAGGTGTGAAAGGGGCTGGGGAAACGTGCCCTCACACACTGTGGGTTGGCAAGAGGGCAACTTGGCAGGCAGGCCCTCAACATCTTCAATGAATGTAAGTTTTGAACCAGCAATTCCATTTCAGTAATTTCTTCTACAGATGTACTCATACAGGTGTGCCTGGATGTATGCACAAGGATGGTCCTTACAGGACTGTTTATAAAAATGACAACATTAAAAAAAAATCTAGGGGCACCTGGCTGACTCTGTCAGTAAAGCGTGCGACTCTTGATCTTGGGGTTGTAGGTTTGAGCCCCATGTTAGGTACAGAGACTGCTTAAAAATAAAAATAAATAAAATCTAAGTGGTGACCAGTAGGAAACAGGTTAAATAAATGATGGTACATTTCAATTCTGGACGATTGTGTGGTCTTAAAAAAAAAAGGAAGGTGCATTTATTACTATGAATGTAGAACATCAGGAAGATATGTGACTGCAAAGCGAATCAAGCAGAAGAGGACGTGACTGAGACCGTCCATGTGGAAGCCAAAAGCAGATGTGCAGGTGCTCAAGCAGCTCCATGTTCCAGAAGAACACAGAAGTGTTTTCTTCTCCACACCCTCATCTGAGAGAAGCCAGTGGCACAAGCCCTCTGGAAAGCAATTTGGCGATTCCCTTCAAAATGGTATCATGGAGCCTCTGCGACCCAACAATTCCACTTTGGGGAACTGATCCTGCAGAGAGTGGCGCACGTACAAGATGACAAATGAACTAAGTGACGCCCTGTGGCACCAGGGGCAACAGCCAGGGGCTGGAAACGAGCGAGCGGTCTGTCGGTGGGGACAGGTGTGGCAGAGCCATGCCACGGAACACTACGCGGCTGGAAGAGAGAGCACTGAGGCTCTCAAGGCGCCGACACGGAAAATCTCGGCCATGTACACTGAGGGAAGAGTGCCCAGGGACGTCGCTGTTGTGTAGAGGGGGGAGCGGAGTTACATTTGCCACACATTTACCTACAGAAACTCTGAAAGGATGCAGAAGAAACGAAGAATAAACTGGGGGACAGACAGGTGGGCGCTGAGCAGATCAAGGATGGATCGGTAGATTTTTTACTGTGTAACCCCACACTTTCTGGTTTTGAGTCATGTTATCACCTTCCTCCGAGGGCGCGTAAAGACAAGGGAGAGTGGCTTCACTGCTCACTCCTCGCTCTGTCATCCGATTTTTTTTTTACCATCAGCAGGTATTTATTTTATCAGCTCAGCATATATAAGTGCTTCTGGCCCTAACTACACAGCAAAGAGCCCTCTGGCCACAGTTCCGCATGACAAAGAGGGCAGGGGTGGGTCCTGGACCACGCGTGGCTGAGCAGGACAGGATCGGGGCTTCTGGGGTCAGGCCACTGCCGACCGGCTGGGTCAGCAACGGGACAGCAACGGACCCTCCTCACCAACACGAAGACAAGGCTTTTATGAACAGGGACGCTGGAGGAGCTGAGAGGCAAAGGAACCCGCCCAAGATCACACGGCGGGCAAGCTGATTCTCCCCGGGACCCCCTCCACAGCCCGGCTCTAGGAGCCTCCCTCCGGCACAGCGGGCAGGTAGGGGGTGCCGACCTTGTGGACGCTCTGGGGGTTTTCCAACCAGGCGAAGTACATCTCCTCCATGTAACTGGAGCTGCCTCCATGTTTGCCGCTCGGGAAGGTGGCTGGTGGTCCAGACGACCTGCTGCGCCAGCCGAATGTCTGGATGTCATGTGGGGCCAGGAGCCTGGAGGCCTGCACCCCAAGCCGGGAGGGCAGCAGTCTCAGCTGACTCATTCTGAACATGGGCAATGAGGGAGAGACATAAACCACAGGACCAGAAGAAAGGCTCTGGCAGCCACTATTCGCTCATCCAGCATCTGTTGGTTCTACTGGGCAGGTGGCCCCGAGCTCGGCATTGATGGGACAGAGGAGACTGGGACAGTCGGCCAGCCTGCCTGGGGTCACTGCCTAGTGGGAGATCCCAGCTCAGTCAACTTCACCAACAGCTATTCAGCCTCCCTGAGCCCCAGTCCTGCCGTGCCCCACCCACCCCAGCCCACACTCCCTCTCTGCTGTCCCCCTAAGCCTGATAGAGAGACGAGTACCCCACCCAGGCCCTGGCTCAGGGAACGTGCAGCCCAGGACCCGGAGCCCACTCGGAGGGTCACAGGGCATGTGCGGGCAGTACACCCAAGAAGGAGTGGGCCACGCCGCTGACCACCCTGGACCTCGAGCAAGGGAGTCCTCCGAGGGCTGGCGTGCGCCATGCCTGGCCAGGAAAGAGCCTGAAGAAAGGGGTCTGGCCAAGCTGCACTGTCTCAGGAGGCCTATGGCACTGCGGGGTCTCTGGTCCCTGTCACCAGAAATGATCAGTGTCTTCCTCTGACTGCAAAACCAGCCCAGAAAGTCAATGACCCAGGCCTCAATGACCCCACTTCACAGTGGGGAACACAGAGGCTCAGAGAAGGGCAGGGGAAACAGCGAGAAGCAGATCAGAAGCCTGGCCCCATGCCCAGCTCACCCCGCTCTCAGCTGGAGCCACCCTCTCTGGCTCTCCTACCCTGCCCAGAGTTTCCGCTCAGAACCAACAGCTCAGGGGGTACGTACAGGCTGGAGGGGACCGAGAACCTGTAGGTCATCTCAGCCCCGTGATGTCACCTGCCCTTTGCCAGGGAAAACTCCTGAATAACCAGTTTTAAACGCTAGCTTCCTCCAACCCCTTCCCCACCAGAGGACAGTTTTGAGAGCCTGAGAGCCTCCTCCAATCTGGCAAGCCCTGGGGCTCCCTAGCCAGGCCAGACGGGGGTTGACAGGGCCCACTAAGGCCACCTCATCCTACTCAGGATTTGTAAAGTAGGACCTCTGTTCCCCTACCCCACCCCCACAACTGTGAGCAGGGCCCCCTCCTCTGCTCCTGCCCAGCATGGCCTGGACACAGAACAGCTTCCCCTGAATCCTCGTTAACACCCTTCTGCCCAGAGAATCCCAGCCTGTGAGTAGGGTGCAGCATCAAGGCCACCCCACCAGAGGCCACGCAGGCAGGGGGCGCCTGCTTCCCTTTACACAACTCAGTCCCAGAAAACATGCCTTCTGGGGCATAACTGGCTCCCAGGTCCTACCTGGCCTTGAGCCAATACCCCTAGACAAGGCTCTCCCACCCTACCCCTGCCCTTTGGCTCAGCCAAGTCACCAAAACTATCTGGCTGGCCTTCTACAAGCCCTTCCAGCCTGCTTCCCCCCCTTCTCCCTCCGAACTCACATGAGGCAAAGAGAAGGGGGTGGTCTTCTCAAGGGAGGGAAAGTAGGCTCCTCCGGGGAAACCAGCAGGAAATCTAAACAGAACAAAATTAAAAAGCAAAAATATAGTCCAGTGAAGGGAGAAGAGAGTGGGTTCAGCTGGAACCTAAGCCCACGGTACCCCCAAGCTCCCCACATGCTCAACCCTGAAGCTTCGGGCTGTAAGCCCAGCCCCACCAGCCATTGATTCCAGGCTCCACAGCAAGGGCCCCAAGGGGCTGGATCTCCCTGGAAGAAGATCTGGGCTCTGCGGTCAGAGTGCCAGGGTCCCAACCCCTGCTCCACCTCTGACTGTCCCTAGGCAAATATAAGCACAGGGCTGACTGGGCCCATATGGCCATAGGCAATGAGGGAGAGACATAGGACATACTGGCCCACAACATCAGAAGAATGGAAACAAGCCAGGAAGCTCTATCATCCCCATTCCAAACCAAAGGAAACCAGACACCAAGACCATCCACTGCAGGAATAAAAATAAGAGCACACGGTCTGTGAGCACTGACTCTGGGGCAGGCACAGTGTTCACTCACCCCTCTCAACAATCTCATGTGGTGGGCACTTAGAGTAGCCCTACATTATAAAAGGGAAACTGAGGCACAGGGCAGCTAAGCTGGCGAGTGATGGGGCTCTGTGTGGCTCCACAGCCTGTGCCCTCCTCACTGCAGAGTCAAAATGTAAACCCAGATTTCCCTGAACCACATGCACTTTCCAACAGCCACAGCCAGAAGTGCACTCTCTACCCGCACCCCCACCCACCCCGCCCCTGCAGGGGAACGGGATGGCGCGGGGTGGCAGTGACCAAGCCCGGCTGAGTCCAGGGTGGCCTTAGTGCAGGAACACTGTGTTTTACAAACACTGAATGGTCTGCAGCGGCTGCTGGACACTGCTATGGCCTTCACCCAGCCTGGTAGGAGAGCAGCCAGCCGGCCACCCCCGCCCCCACTCCGGCAGGGCTTGAGGACCCAAGAGCCCTGGAGGGGTGGAGACAGAACCAACCCCAGCCAGAGCCCCCGCCAGCCCTGCCACCTCCTGTCCACACAGGCAAAGGCAGCAGCAAAGAGTTAGAGTCAGGCATCCTGTGAACCACCTGCCCAGCCCAGTCCCCGGTGGACTAATAGGCAGGTTGCTCTGGGCAGCTCTTGGGGGTCTCCTCTCTAGGGACAAGGTCAGTACCACCCCCACCACCACCCCCACAACCACAGACATGCTGTCCAGGAAGCCTCCCACACACAAGACCCTGTCTGGGATGCCCTGGTGAGGACTGCTCTGCCATATGTCCACTGCAGAGATCAGTTAAGAGAGATCCAAAGAGGGGAAGGGCCCTCCCCAAGACCTTGAAGCCAGGCAGCAATGGAGGCTGGAGTCACACTGCTGCAGGCCTACTCTGGTCCCACATTCTGAGATCTGGGTGGGCTTTTCTCAGGAATAAACCCAACTCTAGTTTGCTGAACCCAAGAGAAGGCAGACTCCAAGGTAAGGAGCAGGGCAGGGAGGGGTGTGCTTATTTCACTGGCAGAGACAGAAGGCCTGAGCTTAAAGCCCAGAGGCGGTACAAGTACAAAGGTAGTCGGGACCTGTTCCAAGAGCCTAGGGCATGTGTGACGGAGGAGTTGCAGGCGGAGCGGCTTCAAGGGCGGGCTTGGGCTCCTAGGTGGAGGGAGAGGGGGTCAGAGTGGGACCCTTAGAGTCAGGATGGTGCCCACCGCACCACGCTGCACCTTCCCCTCTCCCCCAACATCTCCCTGGGGATGAGAGAAGCACTTGCCAGGCTGGCCAAGACCTCTGGCCTATCCTGCCTCACTCAAGGCCTCAGTTTCCTCATCTGTAAACAGAGACCTTAGTTAAAGCTGTCTTATAAGGGCCCACCCCCAAGAGATCCTGAGGCTTGGAAAACTGCCTGTGAGTCCCACCAGGTACATAACGCAGGGCCCTCTCCATCACCAGCTCCGCAGCTGTCGGCACGCCGGCCCCACGGGAGGGTGAGGAGCAGCCCACACCCCCCTCCCCCAAGGCCACAAAAAGCAGCCTGGGCATTCTGTGGTCTTCGGGCTGGAGAACCCATGCTGAAGCCTGAAACCCCACCGTTCACAAGGCTCTCCACGCAAAACACTGCATTCACAGGGTCGAACTTGCGCGAACGGCTGACGGTCCCTGAAGAGGCCGCGGCCAAACAAGGGCGGAGCGAAGGTCACGCTCACTCCCCCACCCCCGCCTCCGCCGACGGGGCCCGGCTCAGGACCCCGGGTAGCAGCTCCCCAGGACCCGAGAGCAGAGGGACCGCCCCCGAGACGGCAGGAGGAGAGGAGGTGCATAGACCCAGAGTGGCGGGGCCGCCGCGCTCACCGGGCCGGCAGGTCCGCGCAGCAGCGCAGTCGGAGAAGCCGCAAGTCAGGGGCTGCGCGCAGGGGGTGCGCGGCTTGCCCAGCCAATTACCCGGGTCACGTGACGCGGCAACGCCGGCCGCTCGAGAGCGCGCGCCCGGGAGACTCCGCGCGTCGTGACGTCTCTGTGTACGCCCCGCCCCCTTCACCTGCCGGCGCTGTCCGCGGTGCTGACGGCCCAGGCCCGCCCGAGGCCTCCAGGGCCCGGGAAGAGTGAAGATCCCAAAGACCGCAGGGTGGGACAACTCCGTATGGCTGGGAGTGGGTGCTGGGGAGGAAAAATCAACACATGTGCACTGATGACCTTTAGCAAGAAAGCACAGAGTTGTATGAAGGGCTAGGGGGATAAGAACTGCCTACATGTATGCAGGGACTGGTGGCCTAGGCCAGTGGAACTGGTCTTTGTTTTTGTTTGTTTGTTGTTGTTTTTTTAAGATTTTATTTATTTATTTGAGAGAGAGAGAGAGAGAGGGAGAGAGAGAACAAGCAGGAGGAAGGGCAGAGGGAATGGGAGAAGCAGACTCCCCGCTGAGCAGGGAGCCCGATGTGGGGCTCCATTCCAAGACCCCGATATCATGACCTGAGCTGAAGGCAGATACTTAACCGACTGAGCCACCCAGGCGCCCCCAGAACTGGTCTTTACACCATATGTCAAGGGGTTTGAACTCCACAGTAGGCCATGAGATACCACCAACATTTTAAGCTGTGAAGGACATGGTCGAATTTTATTTTTACGAAGCTCTCTCTGGCAACTGGAGGGAGGATAGAGTGGTAAAAGGTGAGAGTGAAAATATATCCAGGTGAGACAATAATGCACTGGCAGTAGAAAGAGAGAAAAAGATACAGATGTGAGAAACATGAGAAACACTTAGGAATCAGCTCTGCAGGGCTTAGTGTGAGTGGTAGGGGCAATTATAGCTCACAGATTTCTGGCTTTGGTGAGGTGTTCGGGGCAGGGGAATGGAACCTCTGAGTAAACTGGGAAACAGAAGGAGATGCAGGTTGGGGAGAGTAACAGAAAGGTTTACAAGTTGGATCCACCAATGAGCCACTTAAGAAAGAATGTGATGTGGAGCAACAGGAAGGAACAAAACCCTAGCAAATCAAAGCTCTCCAGAGCCTCCCATTTGCCCTCAGTGGTCTTTAGAGTTCATGAGAGAAAAACAAAGAGCCATGGAGGGAGAGAGAACCACTCTATGGAGGGAAGCTGAGTCACCAAAGGGGCTGGGCGGGGCAGCCAAGAACAGAAGGCACTGCTGTGGAAGACTGCAGGGCTGCCAGGTCTTCCAGCCTAATTGATGTTCTGCTAATTACACTGATTAAAGCAAACATTTGGGGCAATCAAGGCTCCCATGAGGATAGCTGCCTTTCTCAGAAGACTGAGAAGCTTTGAGGCATGGCCACAGTTTGGTAAACATTTTTACAAAATTGTCTGTGTACTATGACTACTATACAAATACACATTTACAAAACATAGTGGATCCATGAAAATATAGTTCTGCAATTTACTTCTTTTTTTTTTTCCCTTGTCTTAAAGATCTTTGTTTTAATCTCAGTACATGTAGGACCACCTCATTCATTTTAATGAATATATTGTATTCAGTATGGGGGTGTGTAATGATTGTATTTAACTTCTCTCCCATTGAAAGAACATTTATATTGGTTTTTTTTTAAGATTTATTTATTCATTTTAGAGAGAGAGGGAGAGCATGCGTGGTGGGGAAGGAATGGAGGGAGAGGGTGAAGGAGAGAAGCAGACTCCCCACGGAGCAGGGAGCCTCACGTGGAACTCCATCTCAGGACCCTGAGATTATGACCTGAGCTGAAAACAAGAGTCAGATGCTTAACTGACTGAGCCACCGAGGAACCCCAACATTTACATTGTTTTTGACATTTACAGAAATAAAAGTCCTCTTACATATATCCTTTAGCATATGTGCAACTTTTTTGGTATCATTGATTCCTAGAAGTTTAACATTGGGATAAAAGATATGCATGTTTTACATTTTAATAGATACTGTCTTCAGTAACACCATGCTTATTTATGTTTCCCATTAGCATTTGAGAGTTCCTACTTCCTGACATCCTTGCCAAGACTTGTTATTACCAGTGTTTTTAATTTGTGCCAATCTGATAGATGAAAAAATGTCACTTCATTTTAGTTTGCATAAAACTGATAAGTAAGGTTGAAAATCTTATATGTTGATAATTTTGTATTCCTTTCCTATGAGTGTCCTATTCATGTTTTGTCCATTTTTCTATAGGATTGTTTACATTTTTTATTGATTCACATAAGCTCTGTATATATATCCTGAATAAGAATTCTTTGTAGGGAAAAAAAAAGAATTCTTTGTAGGTTTTAAATGTTGCAAATATTTATTTCTCTTCCTCTGTCACTTGTCTTTTAACTCTGTTTACAGATGCTTTAGTCATGTGGTAATTTATGTTTATCATGGTTTGAATTGTATCACCCCCAAAATTAATACTTTGGTATTCTAACCTCCAGTACCTCATAAGGTAATCTGATTTGGAGATAAGGTCGCCAAAGAGGTAATCAAGTTAAAACGAAGTCTTTAGGGTGGGCTCTAATCCAATATGACTGGTGTCTGTGTACGAAGAGCAAATTTGAACACAGACATCTGCACACACACAGGGAACGCCATGTGAGAACAGAGGGAGAAGACAGATATCTGCAAGCCAAGGAAAGAAGCCTCAGAAGAAATCAACCCCGATGACAACTTGATCTTGGATTTCTGGCCTCCAGAACTGTGAAAACATAAGTAAATTTCTGTTGTTTAAGCCTCCATTCTGTGACACTTTGTTATGGTGGCCTGAGAAAATGAATACAGTACTATTGTTGATGGTCCCATTACTTGATCTGAGAACCACTCAGAACTCCAGGGTTTTCCCTCAATTCCATCTTCTCCTAAGGCAGGGCTGCTTCTACCCTCAGGCAGGGTAGGAATGGCCCCATTTTACCCTCTCCGTTAGCTCCCCACTAAAGTCCGCTTACAGTTTGAGTATATTTATTTTGTTCTTTTCCTCTCCCATCTCATTATATTATTATTTTGAAGAGAGCTATTAAAGGGGACAGGTCATCAGCAAGAGGAAAATACTGTTAACTTCTGGGCGGATTTTATCCTCACTTCTTTTTTTTTTTTAAGATTTTATTTATTTGACAGAGAGAGACACACAACAAGAGAGGGAACACAAGCAGGGGGAGTGGGAGAGAGAGAAACAGGCTTCCTGCCATGAAGCGGGGAGCCGGATTCGGGGCTCGATCCCAGGACCCTGGGATCATGACCTGAGCCAAAGGCAGATGCTTAACCGACTGAGCCATCCAGGCGCCCCATCCTCACTTTTTTAAATGTATCTTTTACATATACAGTTGAGATCATACTTCACTTTCTTAGGATAACTTAAGCATTTCCCATGTGAGCAGATATTTGTAAACCTCACTTTAAAGACTGCAAGTATATAATAATATAATTTTTTTGGTGCTTCCTACAGTACCAATTTTTTTTTTTTTAATTTCAATATGAGTCATTCTCTGTGGCCTCTGGCCAGACCTCACACTGTTTGCTTTGTTTACCACTGTGATTACTGCTCCCACCAGAGAGCTGGGTTAGATGTCATCTCAGTTAATCTTTACATTTAAGAGGGGCGCCTGGGTGGCTCAGTCGTTAAGCATCTGCCTTTGGCTCAGGTCACGATCCCAGGGTCCTGGGTTCGAGCCCCGCATCAGGCTCCCTGCTCAGCGGGAAACCTGCTTCTCCCTCTCTGACTCCTCCTGCTTGTGTTCCCTCTCTCGCTGTGTCTCTCTCTGTCAAATAAATAAAATGTTTAAAAAAAAAAAAAATCTTTACATTTAAGAGACGAAGAAACTGCCATTTGCAGAGGTCACTTATAAACAACTACATAGGTGGAGGCAGAGTGATGCTCTGTGTATTAATGAAGAAATATCAGAGTAGAACTCTGAGACTGCCAGCTCTAGTCTCAATACTCATTTAACGGAGCTGGCAACTGAGAACCCACTGAGATTCTGATCTTTGCCCAGGATCACAGAACATGGTCAAGGGCAGAGGCCTGGCTTCCTGTCTCTTCATCTTGGCTCTTTCCATGAGCCAGTCTATCTTTCACATGCTTCATACCCTCCCCTGAGAGAGCACAACGCAGGAGGCACCAGGCTGTGGAGGACTTTTCTGGACAAGCCTCTGCCCCAAAGGAGTCCAACCTCCCACTTCTCCAAACTCTCTCCTTTTAGTGCTTGGTGGGTGGTGACCTACGCATGAAAGAAAGGTTCATTAACTCAGGTTCCAATAGCTCAGAACCAGTCTATCGTCCTTTAATTTCAAGATATGTTCAAATTAAGCTTAATCTATGCACATGGTTGTCTTAAAGCAAATTTATTAAATTCAGAGATATGGATAGGAGACATTTTTAAACTTAAACTTATTTTGAGATACTTGCAGATTCACTTATAGTTGTAAGAAATAATTCAGACAGATCCTGTGTACTCTTCACCCAGTTTCTCCTAGTGGTAATGTCTTGCGAACCTATGGTACAATATCACAACCAGGATACTGACAACGATACGGTCAGGATACAATACATTTCCATAACAGGAGAATCACTCATGATCCCCGTAACCACATTTGATGAGGTCACTATTTTTTTTTTTTAATTTTAGCCTTTCCAATGGCTCTATAATGATATTATGGCTTTACTTTGCATTTCCCTGATGGCTAATGAACATTTTTTCAGTGCTTGCTTGCCATCCGTATATCTTCTTCAGTGAATTGTGTCTTTTATCCCTTTCTCTAATTGGATGCTTTTTTTTTTCTTTTTTTACTGTTGAGCTTTGAGTGTTCCTTTTATAGTCTAGATACTAGTCATTGGTCAGCCCTGTCATTTGCAAATATTTCCCCCAGTCTACAGCTTGTCTTTTCATCTCTTAACAGGGTCTTATACTGGACTAAAGTTTTCAGTTCTGGTGGAGTCCAATTTTTTAATTTTATGGTTCATATTTTTGGCTTCCAGTCTAAGAATTTTTTTTTTGCCTAGCCCTGGATCCTAAAGATTTTCTCTTTTTTCCCCCCAAAAAGTTTTCTATTTTTACATTTATATTTAAGCTCAAAGTCTATTTTGAGTTAATTTTCATGTAAGGTGTGAGACAGGTTGAGATTCTTGTTTATTTGTTTTGCCTATAGAAAGGCAATTGCTCCAGCATAATTTGTTGAAAAGGTAATCCTTCTGGTATAGGCTGGCCAGGTCTGAGGACCCATAGGGGTTCCCACAGAACCAGTCAAGAGGGTCCTTGGCTTTGCACAGGGTAGAAATCAAACACAAGCTGAGAGAAAGCGAGAGCAGTTTATTGAATAGCATCAGTGATAGAGTATAACAGACCGAGTGTCTGGGAGACTCAGAAAGGGAAGGAGAGAGTTTCATCCTTGGTTGGGGTCTGGGAGGTTTACTGAGATGGTGTAGGTGTCCTCTCAAGCAACCAGGAACTAGTCAAAACAAGGACAAGTGCTCAGGTGTCCTCCATAAGTCACTTATGCCTGGAGCCGGGGGTCTTGGCTTCGAGGTGTCTAGAGTTGGTGGTCTGGGCATGACAACCTCACCCAGCCACTCCTTTGGTGTTGTCTATTGTGCTAGAGGACTCCAAAGAAATCATTAACTCCTTGACCTTGACGAGGAGGACATACACTATCTGTGCTATAAGGCAGGTATAAGGCGAGGGTGCAGGTTCTAGCAAGAGTAGAGGCAGGAAAAAGAGCAAAAGCAGTGCTTCAGTTTCCCTAGCTCACTTCCTCCATTGAATTACTTCTGCATGTTTGTCAAACCTCAGCTGGGCATATTTGTGTGGCTTTATTTCTGGGCGAGCTTGACTGAGATATAATTCATATCCCATACAATTCACCAATTTAAAATGGTTCTTAGTATATTCCCAGAGTTGAGAATAAAGCATCATCACAATCAATTTGTGAACATTTCATCACCCCAAAAAAGAATTAAAAGGGGAACTTTTACCACGTTAAGAAAAACAAGTTGTTCCAAAACATAAAGTGTATTAAAAAGTTATCTGCGTGTGCCCCAGAGTGGAGAACAGGCCTTCTCTGATAAAGCTGTGATGTAACATTAGTCTGGGCACGAGCCTGGAGTGGTCAGCTCCCCAGGAAGGCCCCAGAAGCACTTTGACTAGTTCCCCACAGTCATAGCGCCTCCCACAGGTTTCCACTGCCTCCGGCCTGGGGCCTTGGCTCCCAGCCTCCTGAGGACAGGCCAGAGGCCTCATCCCTGGAAGATGGAACACCTGCTGCCAAGCCTCTACTCAAGTCTCTGTCCCCAGCTGCTGCTTTACACTCTGTGCCCAGCCAGGGGGAGCAGACACGGAGACGGCGGTACTCTGGGTTCTGTTCCGAGCAGCAGGGTTCAGATGCAAGTACGGCCTCCAACCCACCGCAGCCTCCTCCCCTGCAGCAGCTGAGGCCTCCCACCTCCCAGAGCAAGACCCCAGGGGAGGTCACAGCCAGGCGTTGGAATGAAAGAAGCAACAATCCAGGCCTGGCGCTCTCTCTCCAGGCTGGGGCACCTGCCGCAGGGTCCTTACAGGCAGCCGCACGCCAGAGGCTGGGGGGCTTCTGCTCCTCTGTGTCGTCTTCAGCAAGCGAAGCGTTCCTCTGAGGAGCCCTGTGGCAGTTCCCTCCTTGGGAGTCCAGAGGCGGGCGGAGAGCAGGTGGCCGGCACCTGGGCTCCCAAATAGCTCATCACCACCACCAGCAGCGTCTTCCTTTCTTGCCGCTCCGGGTGTGGGCTACGCGTGGCAGGCATCCCGCTGGTGAACCAATGTTGTCCCAGACGAGCTCTTGGATGCGGCCTGCGTGCTGGCCTCGGGTGGGCTCAGCGATATCAGTTGGTGGAACTGGGAGCTCAGGGAAGCCCTCATAGGGTAGGTTAGACAGGGGTGGGGAAGTAAGAGGGTCTTTGGGCCGGAGCCCTGAACCACGAGTAAGGCTTTTACAGGCTGTGTAAGGGGTAAACGCGGGCGGAAGCAGCGGGAAGGAAAGCCCCAAGCACGCGTCCTTGCCTGGCTGTTTAAGGGATGCGGGGTCCTTTCCTAGAGCGCCGGTTTGGGAAAAGAAAGGAGGAAGGAGGGGAGGCTGCAAAGGCAGGTTGGGGGCAAACATCCTCCCCCCACGTGTGAGTAGGACGCGATCCAGGGACACAGCACGCGAGCCGAGCCGCAGGAACCTGGGCTGGAATCCCGCGCGGCCACGGGGGCGCTCTCTGGGGTCGGCCTCGGCCCCCCCCTGCTGGTGACACCCCGCAGTGCGCTCGGGCCTCCGGAGCCTTGCACTCCCGCGGTGACCCTACGTCTGGGCTGAAAAGACCTTGCCCCGCTTTCGCGCGTCTGGCTCTTCTGCGTCCGAGCTTCGCCCCAGCCAAGAGCCGCCGGCGAGAACGCCCCTCCAGGGAGGCTCTGAGCCTGCGAAACGCAGTTACCGCAGGCGCTCGGCTCATCAGCTTCAGATCGCTCGCCTGCCCGAGCCGAGCCGCACCCCCCACCCCGCCCAGCACTCGCCCTGAGCTGGAGTTGGCAGCGCTGTTTAGAGGTGGGGGCAGGAAGCCACCGACCAGGTGTTGAAATGGGCGCCCACCTCTGATGGGCTTCCTCAGAGAGTATCCGGGAAGATCCAGTCCGGGCGCCTGATGCGGGAAGACGCTGCCTGCGCTGTAAGAAAGCCACATCTCTCTTAGGAGGGACCCGAGTTTCCCGTAAAATGGAGACAGGCAGCTTGAAATCCCACACACCGTATGAGCCCTTGTGTATGAGAACCCTCCCAGGCAGGGCCAGACAGCCTGACCCCCAAGCTTGCCCTCTTGGGGCCTAGGGAAGCGGACAGATGCATCAGAGGTTTCCAGGACAGTAAGGAAAGAACGTTGGAGTGAAGCGGTAGGGGAGTGTTGTGGGCAAAGCAAGCGTCAGACAAGTCTGGGGAGGGGCGAGAGGAGGGGGCAGGGTGGCTCCCTGTGGCCCAGCATCCAGTGGAATGGAGACATCAACCAGGCCCAGCGAAGGGCCTCAAATGTTCTACCTGACATTCGAGTCCAAAGTATAGCATAGGAAATAGAGTCAATAATATCGTAATAACGTTGTATAGTGACAGATGGTAACCACATTTACCGTGGTAAGTATGGGGTGATGTTATAGAACCATGCATTCACTACGTTGTACACCTGAAACTAATATAACGTATGTTAACCATACTTCACTAAAACGAAAACAAAACACAAAGCTCTGTGGAGGGGCTTCAGGGTTTAAGTAAGGGGTACGGTTAGATTTTATTTTAGGAAATCATTCTGAGGAGTGGTGGAAGGACTGGTAGGAAACAAGCCAGAGGCAAGGAGGAAGCCCTCAGTGGAGGCCTGTATGAACTGCCAGTGTCCCAGCTGAGCCTAGGGAGCGTCCCCTAGCACTGTAACCTGTAGGTGGGATAGTTTGGTGGTGGGTCTTGAGGGAGAAAGCCAAGGGTGCAGTCCAGGCCCTCAGGTGTGCCCAAGACCTCTCATGCCTCTCAGGAAGAGGATTACCATAGTTCAGGAAACACTGCTTCTTGCAGGGCGGGGCCTTATTATTATTTGAGGCCAAGGGAATTTTGTTTCCTCACTACCCCTGGAGAACTACTATGAGCTCAAGAGGAGAGACACAAGCAATCCCTGCTTTCATGGTGGTTCTGTGGTGGTTTCGGGATATAGGTCATTCTCAGCAGGGTCAGTAAGAGCCTGCAGCCATGAATATTAAGAGAAGGCAGGACAGAGACTTAGAGAATAAAAGGAAAGGAAAAAACACTGAGGTGATTAACAAATCAGAGAGAAAGCAGACACTCTTAACTGAGTTGCTTTTCAGAGCCAAGATTTTTTTTTTTATTGCAATGCCAATACCTGCTCATTATAGAAACATTTAAAAGCACCAGAAAAAGGTAAGAGGAAAAATACTCATATCCTTCCATTCAAACTCTCCCACTCAGTTGAGTTTATCATTTAGTGTTTTTCTTCCTTTTTCCTTAGTTTTCAGACTTTTAACACAGTTGTTATATTGTTTTCTTAACTTGCAGAATCCGTTTTCACTTAAGAATATCAAAAGTACTTCTCATTATGTAACAAATTTTCCTGGCTCATCTTAAACATTGCAGCATTGAACAAGTCACCCTAATCTTGGCATGCCAGATTCAATCCTATCCCTGAGCCCCAAATTCCAATGAATCTACAAATTATGAATGCGAGTGCCATTTGGCTTACTTGCCTTTTACATTATAAGAGAAGTTAAGAAACCTAGCTTCCTGACTCTTTTTTTTTTTTTTTAAGATTTTATTTATTCGACAGAGAGAAACACAGCGAGAGAGGGAACACAAGCAGAGGGAATGGGAGAGGGAGAAGCAGGCTCCCCGCCAAGCAGAGCCCGACACAGGGCTCCATCCCAGGATTCCGGGATCATGACCTGAGCCAAAGGCAGACTCTTAATGACTGAGCCACCCAGGTGCCCCTCTTTTTTTTTTTTCTTTAGATTTTTTTTAAGTAATCTCTACACCCAACGTGGGGCTGAAACCCACAACCCCGACATCAAGAATTGCATGCTTCACCAACTATTCTAGCCAGCCCTCATTTCCTGACTCGTATTAACCCCTTTTTTGTTTTCCTGAAAAATATTTAGGCAACTCTAAGCACAGTGACTTAGAAATTATAGCGGTATAGTTAACTTCCAGTGAAAGCAAGGAGGAAGTGTGGGCTGAGGTTAGTTAATAAGATTGGGATAGTCTCCTGTATTACATGAAGCATGTGAGCTAGAGTAATGGCCTTAGGGAATAATCAATGTTATTTTTGGTTGGGGTCAGATTGATTTCATAAGGAAGAACTGAGCTATTGAAACATAGTCACATAGAAACATTGCCTCAGTTTGCAACATATTCTCAGTGGTTGACCCGGGAGGGGGAAGGAGATATTTGTCATTCTTCACACTGTGAATTATAGCTAGAAAGAGGGTCTTTGCTAACCTTAAAGGAAACCTTAGGGAACAGACCTTACTTTTCGAGCTCAGAGACCAAGGAACAGGAGTGCTCAACATCTTCTAGGAATTAGGCTCCATCATTGTCACACCCTTGCTCTTCAGGTTGGGGTCTACAAACCAGAGGCATCAGCATCACACTGAATCAGGATCTATATTTCAATGGCATTCCCGGGGGTGGGAGCACCTGGGTGGCTCATTAGGTTGAGAGTTTAACTCTTGATTTGGCTCAGGTCATGATCTCAGGGTTGTGAGATTGGGCCCCACATTGGGTTCTACACTGGGTGTGGAGCCTGCCTGGGATTCTCTTCCTCTTCCTCTTTCCCTCCCCCTGCTCACATGCTCTCTCTCTCCCTCAAAAATAAATAAATAAATAAGCAAACAAACAAATAAATAAATGGCATCCCTGGGACACCTGGGTGGCTCAGTCAGTTAAGCATCTGACTCTTGATTTCAACTCAGGTCATGATCTCAGCATTGTGATGTCAAGCCCCAGGGTGGGCTCTGTGCTCAGTGGGGAGTCTGCTTGAGATTTTCTCTCTTCCTCTCCCTCTGCCCCTCCTCCCCCACTGCATGTGTGTGCTCTCTCTCTCTGTAAAATAATAAATAAATAAATAAATCTTTAAACAACATCCCCAAGTGATATGCACATTAAATTTGGGGAGCACTCCTCTCTGTAACAACAAGAATCCTTCAGCTCTTTTCTTCAGAAAAGATATGATTATATGTTCAGGAATTCCAGTCTTTGGGAATATCTTTTCTTTTCCCTCTTTCCAGGTGGCAATTATTTTTCTCCCAAGTGCCACTGAGGAGTGTTTTCTACTATGACATTTATGGAAGGCCCTGCAGGAATATGAACTATAAGGACCTTTCCTGTGTGTGATCCACAGACAGACCATGTCTTCTCAGGAAGGTTTGCAATGTGTTTTTAGTATATACATTTTTTTAAAAAGATTTTATTTATTTCAGAGAGAGGGAGAGAGAGAAAATCACCAGTGTGTGGGGGGGTGGGCAGAGGGAGAGGGAGAAGCAGACTGCCTGCTGAGCAGGGAGCCCCATGTGGAGCTCAATCCCCAGACCCCAAGATCATGACCTGAGCTGAAGGCAGACACCCAACTGACTGAGGCACCCAAGCACCCCTTTAGTATATACATTTTTAAAGTTTTTATTACTGTTAAGTAATTATGGCCAGCTCTATTTCTTCTCTTTGGTTTATCATCTTTCCATGGTCATATCATGGACTAGGGCCCAACTCAGAGGAAGGGACCAGGCTGCTGCTAGAGGTGCACAATCCCCTTGTTGAGGGCAGAGCTGAAGAAACAAACCTCTGGGAGACTGATGAACTGTGGTCTTTATTCCTTGGTAGTTTGGGAGATGCTGAACTCATCACCTCCAAACTGTTAGAAGCCCACTCCTTTGCCACAATCAGTGTGTTATTGCTTTATGATGGAAGAAAAACCATGATACAGGGGGTGACTGAGGACTGAAATGTAAACTGCAGATCTGCCACCAAGTCATCTGGTCAAGTCATAATCTCCAGTGTGTAAATTGTGTGATGAAACAACCCAATGGGACAATACTTGGTGGGCCTAGGGAGTGGGATAAACAGTCTGGTAAGATACTACTTTTAGTCATTAAGGTCTGAACACTTCTGGAGACACATGGGTGTCACAGTTGGCTAAGTGTCCGACTCTTGGTTTCAGCTCAGGTTGCAATCTCAGGGTCATGAGATGGAGTCCTGCATTGGGTTCCACGCTCAGTGGGGAGTCGGCTTGGGACTCTCTCTCACCCTCTGCCCCTCCCCTCCATGCTCCCTCGGGCGCTCACACATACACTCTCTCTCTCTCAAATAAATAAGTAAATCTTAAAAAAAATATCTGAACACTTCTGTTGCAAATGGGTGGCAGATGTACAATGGCTTTTGCTTTGATAAATTATAGTTCTCTTTGCTGTTTCTGAGAATATTGTAGCTTAGCTGCTTCTGAACACTAACACCAATTTACAAGATAACGTGAGTCATGATGAAAGAGACCCAGAAAGGGAAAACAGGGTTTAATAAACTAGTCTCTGGGTCAGAGCATAATAACATCCTTCTCTAAAGACGTGAGCTGAGCCTGCAGCCAGACACTAGTCAGTGAGTATCAAAGAGGTCTGCATGCAAAATGTGAGTGCCAACTGAATGCATTAAGGCTCTCCTTTTCCTGACAAGTGAATTTTCACTTTCCTGAGACAGCACTGTGTGCCAGATACTATACTGGGGACAGTGAGCATCTTACGATCCCAGCCCTCAAGAGGCTTACAGTCTGTGCCGTAGAAACAGATAAGTAAACAGGAAATTGTGACCCAGCCTAAGTCATGTTTGATGGCAAGTGCAGGGCTGGAAGCCAGAGATAAGAAAAGTTAAAGCTGGGGTTAAAACTGGCATAATACGAGTCAAGAGGAAGAACAACAGAAACCTTGAGTAAATAGTGATGCACCTGGAACCAAGAAAGAAAGAAAGAGAGAGAGAGAGAGAGGAAGGAAGGGAGAAAGAAAAATTAGCTTGCAGAGGCCAAAAAGAGCCCCAGAGTCCCCCAGACACAAGAAGTGTGTTGCAGGTGGCTGGCCCTTCCTATCAGCTTCAGGCATCCTCATTTCTAGTCCTGGCTTACATGCTCTCTCTGCCTGGTTTTTCTGGGCTCAGTTTCCCTATCTGATAATAGGGTTAGACCAAATTATCTCTGCAAGTTTCTTTCCAGATGGGACATCCTATGGCTGATTAATATTTTAAAGTTGTCCAGAACTGTATCATCTCAAATGCTCACTGCAAGTCATCTCCATGAATAGATTGTATCGCTTTATTATATAATTTAGTTTTGCTTGTTACAATCCATTGTACCTATCAGACTACAAAAGTATACATGTAGAAGAAGAAGAAGAAGAAGAAGAAGAAGAAGAAGAAGAAGAAGAAGAAGAAGAAAGAAAGAAAGAAAGAAAGAAAGAAAGAAAGAAAGAAAGAAAGAAAGAGAGATGCTCACTGCAAGTCATCTCCATGTATAGATTGTATCGCTTTATTAAATAATTTAGTTTTGCTTGTTACAATCCATTGTACCTATCAGACTACAAAAGTATACATGTAGAAGAAGAAGAAGAAGAAGAAGAAGAAGAAGAAGAAGAAGAAGAAGAAGAAGAAAAAGAAAAAGAAAGAAAAAGAAAGAAAGAAAGAAAGAAAGAAAGAAAGAAAGAAAGAAAGAAAGAAAGAGAAAGAAAGAAAGAAAGACAATCAGTGAGAAAAGAAAAAAGAGAATGGCTTAGGGAGGTGACCTGGTTGAAAAAACGACCCTTTTCATTCCTGAGTGCTCAGCCTGCAAAGAGAACCCCAGACTGTCCTGGGATGGAATGAATGAGGGCCACTCATCCTTCACAAACTTTATCCTTCTTCCACCAACCTCAGAGTACATGTAAAACTAGGATACTCATTAGTTCACTGGAACCTAATGAGGATGAAATCCAAGCCCACCTTCACTGGTTCTGAGCCACACTCACAAGACGTGAAGTGTGAGGAGTGAGATTGAGTGCTGGAATCTTCAAGACACTCAGCAAGAGAAGCTGCAAGCCAGAAGCTGAAGGACCACGCGGTTTGTGACTTTTCTTTAAGTATTTGTTTCCTGAGTTAAAAAGCAATCATTAGCCCACGTCTGCCTTTAAATAAAAACACCAAAAATAAAACGCCTGCAATAAAGAAGAAAAAAGTGCAGCAACTTAGAAGTCTATGTAATGGGTATAAAGATGGAGGGGAAGCCGATGTTGGCAAGTGGGACAGGGGAAGAGTCATCATCGTTCGACAAATATTCAGGGTTTTGCTGTTGGCTCTGTGTTCAGTCAGTGCTGGGCACTCAGAGATGAACCAGCCAGTCGCTGTCCTGCTAAAGCAGAAAGAGGAGACAGACAGATACACACAAATAAGAACAAAACCCTGTGCTGAGAGTTCTATATTCTTACCAAAGTGTTGCCATGGGTCAGCGGCACCAGTGTCACCTGAGAGATTGTTAGAAACACACAGTCTTTGGCTCCAGAGTCAGAATCTGCATTTTAATACGAAGGGCAAAGTTTTAGAAGCACTGCTCTGTATAGTGAGGGGCTGTGGGTATCATGCAGTTGGGAGGAGAAGGGCTGACTCTAAGAGAGTTTAGAGAAGGCTTCCCCAAGAAAGTCACTTCGGGGCTGGATCTGCAAAGACGAATGGAACTTACCGGTTTGAAAAGAGAGGAAGGAAATTCTAACGAAAAGAAGGGGTAGGATGAAAGGGTAGCCTAAGAGTGATGAAGCCAAATTGGAAACATAGTCTGTAATCTGATTTTGAAGATATTTATCCACCATATGAAGGAATTTATGTTTTTTTTTTGTTGTTGTTTCTTAAGGATGGAAATCAAGTACGGAGGGAGAACATTCCCCAGGCACTGTACTGATGTTTAATCAATGGCAGAGTGTTCAATGCACATTAGAGGTACTGATGACCTTGTTCACAGTGAGAATATATTTTGAGAGGAAAAAAATCAGAACAGACTAGTGAGTGCCCTCCAGGTTTGCTCAGAGAGAATGAGTGTCCATGAATTTCAAGGGAAACAGGAAAGAAAATTTCCATCTAAGGACTTTTTTTTTCTGAAGGCAATAAAGGCAAGGAAATTATCAATTCCTCTAAATGGCATTAAACTGAAACATGGTGCCAAGGGACTGGAAATTAATTATTCTCAGAGGCAAAGTAGCAACTGTTTAATCTTTTAAACAATCTCATGAAAAGCTAAAGTATATAGAGAATACTTGCCTCATGTCAACTGAAACTTAGTTTTAGCTCAGGACTCAAAGTCTGGTGTTCTGATAAGGACGGTCAATCAATGAGACAGATCAACTGGATGTTGAATCATTGCCCAGGATCCTGTGATTACCACCCTTGTGCAGGCCCAGGCTTTCCTTTATCTTCCAACTGGCTGCATCCCTGCAATGATGACCCAGAGAAAGCCATGGGGCTTTTAAAAGTGGGGGAAGACTTTTGTCCTACTCTCTATTATAATGATTATTGATTTCTTAACTGTCCTCTATGTGTGGAATAAGATAGTGTGTCAAATCTAGCATGGATAAATCAGACAGCTTTTAGAGATAAACTTGTCCTGGCATCTGAAAGTGACTTAGTGTAGCAAAAGTCCTTGGGCCATTGGGACTGTTAATTGGAGGGCAAAGTGTGTGAGAAGTAAAAAGCAGAGCATTAGTAGGTAGAATGAAATCATCCTGCAATGTGTACAACTGGCAAAAAAAGGAGGGGGGGAGCTTCTAGTACTGGCACCCACTAAATCCTGTCACTACATGAATGCTCCACAGTGTTCACCTTTAATTCATTCCACAGCCCTACAAGATAGCCGTCATTAGCCCTTATTTCAAATGAGGAACCTGGGGCTCAGTGAAGATGGCTGTTAAGGCCTCACCGCCGGGATGTGCAGAGCTGGGATTCAAATCTAGGTCAGACTTATTGTTGATAATAGCTCAGTACCCCTGCCTTGCTGGAGTGCACCGCGCTGTCACTCAGAATTCCGTCCCTGAGAGCCTGCAGGTTTGCTGCCAGTTTGTCTAGCCTTCGGAAAACTCACCAAAATAGAACAGACAAGAACCACATGGATAAAAGAAGTTATTGAACAGTGATCATTAAATTACATAAAATTTGTAAAGTTTTACTCACTTTACAAAAGGTTTCAGCATAGATTTTACATATCCAGCTTCTAAATACACTGAAGGCAGTCTGTTTATAGATACTGAGTTTATAGTTTTTCCAGGACACAGTTTTCATGTACAGATGAAGTAATATTTCACATAAATGCAAATTTACCCATCCACTTGGTTCCTTGAGATACTAGTAATAGTAAATCAATAACCATTTATCTATCATTTATTCCCTACTAAATATGCTGTGCTAAATCCTGGGAGAGAAATAATCAGGCACACAGTCCTGCTCTAAAGAGGTCTCTCTCCAGCAGGGGAGATGAATCAAGCAAATGCAGAATTAAGTCTAAGACGTTTTTGTTTGTTTGCTTGTTTGTTTGTTTGTGTTAGTGAAAATAGGGTGAAAGAGAGAAAGGTTTTACTGAACTGAAAAGTATTCAGATGATACTTGTTATAGAGACTCGAACGAAGTAATGGGATCAAGTTCAGGAGGATTAGGGAAAGCTTTGCAGAGCCAATTCTTGCTCCTG
>CM052894.1:35044207-35080755 GCA_028534135.1 Potos flavus | reverse complement strand
CAGAAAACAAACTGAGGGTTGCTGGAGGAGAGGAGGGTGGGAGGGATAGGGTGGCTGGGTGATGGACATTGGGGAGGGTATGTGCTATGGTGAGTGCTGTGAGTTGTGTAAGACTGATGAGTCACAGACCTGTACCCCTGAAACAAATAATACATTATATGTTAATTAAAAAAAAAAAGAAAGAAAAGGCAAGCTGGAACCAAATTATGAAGAAAGCGTTGAAAGACTCATGCAGTCTTTTTAGATGGCTCTTTAGATGGTTCTTTTTAGGTGTGGCAGCCACAAAAGATTTTCAATCCAATTAAAACCCTTCCTTTTCAGTAATTGGTACTGAGATAACTGGATATCAACATGCAAAAAAGTGAAGTCGACTCCCCTACTTCAACCCACACGCAAAAATTAACTCAAAATGGATCACAGAACTAAAAGTAAATGATAAAATTCTTAGAAGAATACACAGGAGTAAATCTTTGTGATCTTGGGTTAAGCAATTATTTCTTAGGTACAACACCAAAAGTATAAATGATAAAAGAAAAATGATAAACTAAATTTAATAAAAACAATTTTAATTTTACACTTCAAAGAACACCATTAAAAAATGGAAAAGATGACCAACAGACTGGGAGAAAATTTTAAATGTATGTCATATAGCCAATGACAGACTGATACCTGAAATATTAAAAAGAAAACCCAACTCCGACAACTCAATAAAAATTTTTTTTTAATTTAAAAATAGGCAAAAGATTTGAATGTTGAATATTTTTTCAAGGAGGCATATGAAGGGACAGTAGGCACCTCAATAGATATTCAACATCACTGGTCATCAGAGAACTGCAAATCAAAACCACCACAGTGAGATACCACGTCACACACACTAAGATGTCTACAGTAAAAAGAAAATTGGGGCACAGTCAGTTAAGTGGCTGACTGTGGCTCAGTCAGTTAAGCATCGGACTCTTGATTTTGGCTCAGGTCATGATCTCATGGTCGTGAGAGCAAGCCCCAGGTGGGGCTCTGCTCTCAGTGCAGCGTCTGCTTGAGATACTCTCTCCCTGTCTCTGTCCCTCCCCCCACTCACATGCACTCTCTCTTTCTCTAAAATAAATAAATAAATAAATAAAATCTTTAAAAAAAATTCTTTTAAAAGTCAATAATAAGTGTTAGTAAGCATGTTGAAAACTGGAATTTCCATACACTGATAATGGGAATATAAAACAGCATAGCTATGATGGAAAACAGTTTGGCTGTTACTCAAAATGTTAACCATCAAGTTATCATTGACTTTGAAGTTCCTTTGTTAGAAAAATTCTCCAACAGAAAAAAAAAAGTTCCTACAAAGACTTGAATGTGAATGTTCTAGCAGCATTATTCACAATAGCTAAAATAGTGGAAACAACCCAAATGCCCACCAACTGGTAGAAAGATAAACAAAATGTGGTATATACATACAACGGAATATTATTCAGACATGAAAGGGAAATAAGTACTATGCATGCTACAGCATAAATGAACCTCAAAAATATAATGCACAATAAAAAAGCCAGACATAAAAGATCATATATTGTATGATTCTATTTATATGAAATGTCCAGAGAAGTCACATGTCTAGAGACAGAAGGCTAGAGGTGAGTGTGAGGATTCATGAAGTCATAAAATTTCTTTTGGGGGGGGCGCCTGGGTGGCCCAGTGGGTTAAAGCCTCTGCTTTCGGCTCAGGTCATGATCTCAGGGTCCTGGGATCGAGCCCCGCATTGGGCTCTCCGCTTGGTGGGGAGTCTGCTTCCCCCTCTCTCTCTGCCTCTGCCTGCTTGTGATCTCTCTCTCTGTCAAATAAATAAATAAAATCTTTTAAAAAAAATTTCTTTTGGGGTGATGAAAATATTCTAAAAATTAGATTGTGGTTATGGTGCACAACTCTGTAAATATACTAAAAATCACTGAAGTATCTTCTTAAAACAGGTGAATTTTATGGCATGTGAATTACACCTCAATAAAGTTGTTTTATTAAAAAAAAAAAAACTATCCTTCATTCATTCTTTTCTCCTTTCCTTCCCCTATCCTGCCTTTTTCTTCCCTTCCCCTCCTTCCTTTTTCTTTATTCCTTACTCTTTGGCCAATTAAGCACAGGTAAGCATTTAAAACATAAATGTTTAGCAAGCATCCATGTTACTGCTATTCTGGTCAACAAACTGAATATTTCTAGCTTCCCTAAGGGTTCTCCTATATATACGGGACCTGTTCTCAATCATCACTCCCCCCTTCACCTCTAAATACCAGCTATTCTAGCTTTTATGATAACCACTTTCTCACTTTTCTTTAAAGTTCTTAACAATAAGTATGTATCCCTAAAATATGTGACATTAATTTTGCTTGTTTTTGAAATTGATATAGATAAATGTATTCATAACTTATGTGCAATTTTGTGCCTGGTTTCTTTCATTCAACATAATATTTGTGAGAATAGAATACAGACATAGAGTCACAAACCTTCACCAATTGTTGATAAAGTGGCCAAGGTAATTCAATGAGGAAAGAGAAATCTTTTCAACAAATGCTCAAAAGAAATGAACATTTATATACATAAAAAGAAGAACCGTAACCCTTACTTCATTTACCCCATGTATAAAAATTAGCTTGAAATGGATTATAGACCTTTGTGTAAAAACTAAAATTCCAAAACTTTTAGAAGAAAACATAGGAGAAAAATCTTTGTGAATGTTGGTCAGGCAAAATTTTCCTAGAGAGGACACAAATACCACAGACCATTAACAATTTTTTTTTGATAAATTGGATTACGTTATACCTTAAAAATGCTCTTTAAAAGCACTACTAAGAAAGTGAAAAAACAAGCCACCGACTGGAAGGAAATATTTCCAAAATACATATCTGATTTAAAAAAAAAACCCTTATATCCAGAATACATAAAGAATTCTCAAAATTCAATAATAATACCAAGTAGTATGGCTAAGATTAAGAATCCTGACAATACCAAGTGTTTGTGAGTATGCAGGGCAAATGCCACTCTCAGATATTGCTGGTAGGAGGACAAACTAGCACAGACACTTTGGAAAACAGTATGGTGGCTTTTTATAAAGTAGAACATACATTTACTATAGAACCCAGTGATCACGAATTCCTAGGAATATGCCCAAGAGAAGCGAAAACACATATCCACACAAAATCCAAATGTTTATAGGAACCTTATTCATAATCACCAAAAACTGGAAACAACCCAGTTTCATCAATTAGTGAATGAATATACAAATATGGTACCTCCGTACAAGGGACTACTACTCATGAATAATAAGGAACGAGCTACTGGTACACATGCTACAACATGGATGAATCTCAAGAACATACTAAGTGAAAGATGTCAGATAAAAAAGGCTATATAACAAAGGATTACATCTCATTCTGGAAAAAGTAAAACTATAGGAGCCGAAGTCAGGTTAGGGTTTGCCAGGGGCTGGAGTGAAATTAGGGGATTGAATTTAAGGGGCGAGGGAGAACATCTGGGGTCACTAAAATATTCTATATATTCTAACATTCTCTTGATTATGGTGGCAGTTACACAACTGTTTACATTTGTCAAAACATTCACCTATACACCTTTTTAGGGTGAATTTTATACCTCAAGAAACTTAACTTTAAAAAAAATATTCATCCACGTTGTTTCATGTAGCTATCATTCCTAAATTATTGCTCTGGATTATTATTATTATTACTATTGCCATTGTATGAATATACAATTTATTTTATTATTGATGGGCACTGAAGCATTTGTCATTTTGGGGCATTACAAATAACCATGCTATGGATATTCCTTTAGATATATCTGTCTCCCAGGTGCATGTGCATGCAATTCTGTTGAGTAAATACTTAGGAGTAGAATGCTGGGTCCTGAGGTATGCTAGCTTCAACTTTACTAGATAATGCCAAACTCACTTTATGAAGTGATTGTAACAATTTACACTCTCACCAGCAGTGAAGGAGAGTACCCCTTATTGTACATTGTTGCCAGCAGTTGGTATTGTTAGTTTTTTTTTCTTCTGAACAGCCAATGTAATGATATCTCATGGTGATTTTATTTTGCATGTCCCTGATAACTAATGGTATTTAGCTCCTTTCCTTATGTTTATTAGCCATTTTTATTTCCCCTTTTGTAAATTGCCTATAAGGAGTTTCTTGCTCATTTTTCTACTGGAGTTTGTCAGTCTTTCGCTTACTGATTTGTAGTAGTCCTTTATAGTCTGTCTCTTTGTTGACTATATGTGCTGCAAACATCTATTCTAGGGCTTGCTCTTTCACATGTAATAGGTGTCTTTTGATAAAGATAAGCCTATAATTTTAATGTAATTCAATTTATCATTATCTTTCATATGTTTGTTGCTTTTTAAAGAAGTTTTCTTCTAATCTGAGGTCAAAAAGATACTGTCCTTTCCTGAATTCTAAAGGCTTCATAATTTTGACTTTAATATTTGTACTTAAAATCCACCTTAAATTGACTTTTTCAGTATAAAGTAAGGTAAGGGTTAGGATTAGTTTTTATCCATATTCTATTCCAAGGACCACGTATTCAAAAAACAACTTTTTCCTCTTTGCCTATAAACCAAGTGCCCACGTGCATATAAGCCTGGGTTGTTGCATATTTAAAACCGTTTTTCTATAGCATTAATTCTTGAAAGACAGACTGGCTAGATATGAAGTTGTTTCTGTTTGTTTATTTACATTTAGGGTGGTCTACCTTTTTGTGACTTAGGTGAACTCTGAGTTTATTTTTAAATACTGCTCCATTCATACCTTGCTTTGTATGTTTTCTTTCGGGAGGTCTGATGTTAGTCTAATTCTCTTGCTCTCATAACTTGTTTGTTCTTTCCAGACCTGAAGGTTCTAAAAACATCTCATTTTAAAGTCTAATACTTTTACTAAAATTTAACTTAGAGAAGATCATTCTAAGTCAATTTTACATGGCACCTGGTGGGCCTTTTCCATATGTTAATTCAAGCTTTAATTTATCTCTGGAAAGTTTTCTTGGATTATAGCTTCAAATATTAGTTCTGTTCCCCTTTTGTTGTTGTTGTTTTTCTCCTTCATGGATTCCTAATATGTGTATTTTGGCATTTTTTGGCCTGTCTTCTATTTAAACCATCTTCTCTTTGATCTTTTTTTACTTTCTTAATCTCATTTTAAATGTTCTTGGTTATAGTATATCATTATAGAGAGCCAGCAAACCATGGGAAAAGATAGGAAAAGAAGAAAAGAACAGAGTAGAACTATTAAAAACAACCATAAAACAAGTAAGAAAATGGCAGTAAGTACATATCTATAATAATTACTTTGAATGTAAATGAACTAAATGCTCCAATCAAAAGTCACAGGGTGAGAGAATGAATAAAAAAGCAAGACTTATCTATATGCTGCCTACAAGAGACTGATTTCAGACCTAAAGACACATGTGGATTGAAAGTGAAGGACAGAAAGGCATTTATCATGTATATGAAGTGAAAAGAAAGCTGGGGTAGCAATCCTATATTGGACAAAATAGACTTTCAAACAAAGAGTGTAACAAGTGACAAAGAAGGGTACTACATAATCATAAAAGGAACAATCCAACAAAAAGATATAACAATTGCAAATATCTATGCACCCAATATGGGAGCACCCAAATACATAAAGCAGCTAATAATAAACCTGAAGAAAGTAATTGGTGGTAATACAATAATAGTAGGAGACTTTAACACCCCACTTACATCAACAAATAGATCATCTAAATAAAATCAGAAAGGAAATGTGACTTTGAATGACACATTGGACCAGATGGATCTATCAGATATATTCAGAACATTCCATCCTAAAGCAGTGGAATACACATTCTTTTCAAGTGTATATGGAACATTCATGGAACAGAATAGATCATATGTTATGCCACAAAATAAATCTCAACAAATTCAAGAAGATTAAAGTCATACCATGCATCTTTTCTAACTACAACATTATGAAACTAGAAATCAACCACAAGAAAAAATCTGGAAAGCACACAAATACATGGAGGTTAAAAAACATGCCACTACACAATGAGTAGGTAAACCAAGAAATCAAACAGGAAATTAAAAAAAATACATGCAGAGAAATGAAAATGAAAATACAATGGTCCAAAATCTTTGGGACGCTACAAAAACTGTTCTAAGAGGGACATTGATAACAACACAGGCCTACATCAGGAAGCAAGAAAAATCACAAACAACAACCCAACCTTACACCCAAAGGAGCTAGAAAAAGAACAAATAAAACCCAAAACCAGTGGAAGGAAGGAAATAATAAAGACTAGAGCAGAAAAGAAATAGAAACTAAATAACAACAAAAACCAATAGAACAGATCAGTGAAAGCAGGAGCTGATTCTTTGAAAAGAGCAACAAAATTGATAAATCTTTAGCCAGACTCATAAAAGAAAAGAGAAAGTCAGAGATAGAGACAGGGCTCGAATAAATAAAATCAGAACTGAAAGAGGAAAAATAACAACTGACACTACAGAAATACAAAGGATTATAAGAGAATATTATGAAAAAGTATATGCCGACAAACTGGACAACCTAGAAGAAATGGATAAATTCCTAGAAACATAAGACCTCCAAAACTGGAATGGGACAGAAGTAGAAAATTTGAACAGACCAATTACCAGCAAGGAAATTGACTCAGTAATCAAAAAACTCCTAGCAAACAAAAGTTCAGGACCAGATGGCTTCACAGAAAAACTCTACCAATCATTTAGAGAAGAGCTAATACCTAATCTTCCCGAACTATTCCAAAAAAATAGAAAAGGAAGGAAAGCTTCCAAATTCATTCTATGAGGTCAGCATTACCCTGATACCAAAAATAGATAAAGACACTACAAAAAAAAAGAGAACTACAGGCCAGTATCTCTGACGAACTTAGATGCAAAAATATTCAACAAAATATTAACAAACAATCCAACAATACATTAAAAAAATCATTCACCACAATCAAGTGGGATTTATTCCTGGATACAAGGGTGGTTCAGTATTCATAAATCAATCAATGTGATACATCATATCAATAAGAGAAAGGATAAAAACCAATATGATTATCTCAATAGATACATTTGACAAAGTACAACATCCATTCTTGATAAAAGCTCTCAACAAAGTAGGCTTAGAGGGAACATACCTCAACATAATAAAGGCCATATATGCAAAACCCACAGTGAACATCATACTCAATGGGGAAAAACTGAGAGCTTTTCCCCTAAGGTCAGAAATGAGACAAAGATGTCCATTCTCACCACTTTAATTCAACATAATACTGGAAGTCCTAGCCACAGCAACTGGACAACACCAAAAAAAATAAAAGGCATCCAAAGTGGTAAGGAAGGAGTCAAACCTTCATTATTTGCAGATGACATGATACTATATACAGAAAACCCAAAAGACTCCACCAAAAAAACTACTAGAACTGATAAATGAATTTAGTAAGGTGGCAGAAATCATACAGAAAGCAGTGACATTTCTATAAACTAATAGTGAAGTAGAAGAAAGAGAAATTAAGAAAACAACCCTATTTACAATTGCACCAAAAATAATAAAATACCAAGTTATAAACTTAACTAAGGAAGTGAAATCCCTGTACTCTGAAAACTATAAAACACTGATGAAAGAAATTGAAGACAACACAAACAAATGGAAAGATACTCCATGTTTATGGATTGGAAGAAGAAATATTGTTAAAATATCCATACCACCCAAAGCAATCTATAGATTTAAAGCAATCCCTATCAAAATATCAACAGCATTTTAAAAAAGATTTTATTTATTCATTTGACAGAGAGAGAGAGATCACAAGTAGGCAGAGAGGCAGGCAGAGAGAGAGGGGGACACAGGCTCTCCGCCCAGCAGAGAGCCCGACGCGGGGCTTGATCCCAGGATCCCAAGACCATGACCAGGGCCGAAGGCAGAGCCTCAACCCACTGAGCCACCCAGGCGCCCCTCAACAGCATTTTTTACAGAACCAGAACAAATAATCCTAAAATTTGTATGGAACCAGAAAAGACTTTGAATATCCAAAGCAATCTTGAAAAAGAAGAACAAAACTTAAGTATCACAATCCCACATATCAAGATATATTGCAAAGTAGTAATCAAACGCTATGTTACTGGGGACACCTGGGTGTCTCAGTTGGTTAAGCATCTGCCTTTGGCTCAAGTCATGATCTCAGGGTCTTGGGATCGAGCGCTGTGTCGGGTTCCCCACTCAGTGGGGAGTCTACTTGTCCCTCTGCCTCTCTCCCTGCTCGTGTTCATATTTCTCTCTCTCTCTCAAATAAATAAACAAAATATTTTTTAAAAACCCAGTATGGTATTGGAATAAAAATAGACACATAGGTCAACGGAACAGAGAGCCCAGAAATAAACCCACAATTATATGGTCAATAATCTACAGCAAAATCTACAATACAATAATCTACAGCAAAGGAGGCAAGAATATGCAATGGGAAAAGACAGTCTCTTCAACAAATGGCATTGCGAAAACTGGACAGCTATGTGCAAAAGAATAAAACTGGATCACTTTTTCACATTATACACAAAAATAAATTCAAAATAAATTAAAGACCTAAATGTGAGACATGAAACCATAAAAATCCTAGAAAGGAGAACAGGCAGTAATTTCTCTGACATTGGGATAGCAGCATCCTTCTAGATATGTTTCCTGAGGCAATAGAAATAAAAGCAAAAATAAACTATTAGGACTACATCAAAATAAAAAGTTTCTGCATGGCAAAGGAAACAATCAACAAAACTAAAGACAACCTACTGAATGGGACAAGATATTTGCAAGTGACATAGCCAATAAAGGGTTAGTACCCAAAATATATAAAGAACTTACAAACTCAACACCAAAAAAAAAAAAAAAAATTATAATAATTCAATTAAAAATAGGCAGAAGACATGAACAGACATTTCTCCAAATAAGACATACAGATGGCCAACAGATACATGAAAAGATATCCAGCATCGCTCATCATAAAGGAAATGCAAATTAAAACCACAATGAGATATCACCTCACAACTGTTTTGAAGCGCTAAAATAAAAAACACAACAAACGACAAGTGTTGGTGAAAATGTGGAGAAAAAGGAAACTTTGTGCATTGTTGGTGGGAATGGAAACTGGTGCAGCCACTGTGGAAAACAGTAGGGAGGTGCCTTAAAAAGTTAAAAAATAGAATTACCATATGATCTAGTTATTCATTATTTACCCAAAGAATATGAAAACACTAATTCAGAGGGATGTATATACCCCTATGTTTATTGCAGCATTATTTACAACAGGAAAAATATGGAAGCAACCCAAGGGGTCATCGATAGATGAATGGATAAAGAAGATATGACATATATACAATGGAATATTTCTCAGCCATAGAAAGAATGAAATCTTGACATTGGCAACAACATGATGGGTCTAGGGGGTATAATGCTAAGTAAAATAAGTCAGTGAGAGAAAGACAAATACTATATGATTTCATTCATATGTAGAATTTAAGAAACAAAGAAAAAAGAGATTAACCAACAAACAGACTCTTAACTATAGAGAACAAACATACGGTTACCAGAGGAGAGGTGGGTGGGGGGAGGGTGAAATAAGTGAAGGGGATTAACAGTGCACTTACATGATGAGCGCTGAGTAATGTATAGAATAGTTAAATCACTATATTGTACACCAGAAACTAATACAACATTGTAGGTTAACTATACTGGAATTAATATTTTTAAAAATTCTTTTTTAAAAAAGATTTTATTTATTTATTTGAGAAGGAGAGAGATCAAGGGGGGGTAGAGAGAGAGAGAGAACACGAGCAGGTGGGGAGGGGCAAAGGGAAAGGGAGAAGCAGCTACCCTGATGCGGGGCTCAGTCCCAGAACCCTGGGATCATGACCTGAGTTGAAGGCACATGCTTAACCGATGGAGCCACCCAAGCACCCCTATAAGGTGTTTTATTTTATTTTTTTAAAGATTTTATTTTTATTTATTTGACAGAGAGAGATCACAAGCAGGCAGAGGGAGAGGGGGAAACAGGCTCCCCACTGAGCAGAGAGCCTGATGCGGGGCTCGATCCCAGGAACCTGAGACCATGACCTGAGCCGAAGGCAGAGGCTTTAACCCACTGAGCCACCCAGGCGCTCCCCTATAAGGTGTTTTAGAGACGTTTTCATCAGCTGAAATATTCTGATTCTCTTTTTCTATTTTCTTCTCATTGTAGCTTTGTATAGATGAAATTATGTAATTATGTACATATGTACATGAAATTATGAAATTATGTACATATGTACCTGAATTCCACAAGGGTGGATTACAAGATTCCTACCTCAAGAATGTAGGAATGTACCTCAAGAATGTATCAATGTACATTCTTATACCTTGTACAATGTCAATGTAGCTAAGTGTATTTTCCTTAATAGATGGATTGGGGGAAGGATATATGAGTGAGGGCAAATTTCATAAACCTTTCACTTCTTGGCTTTTTTGTTTTCCAACATCCTACCTTTCCCTCTCTTGCTTTTCTTTTTACCATCCAGGCTTCAAAAGTCATTCTTTCTCTTTTTTCTAGCATTTTTTTGAGGATGTTAAAATATACAGAAAAGCTTAATTTTCCAGCCAACAATCATATATTTATCGCTTAGATTCTACAATTATCATTTTATAATTCTTGCCTATTACATATTGATGATATTACCCATCCATTAATCTATTTTATTTTTAATAAAGAATTTATTTATTTATTTGACAGAGAGAGATCACAAGTAGGCAGAGAGGCAGGCAGAGAGAGAGGAGGAAGCAGGCTCCCTGCTGAGCAGAGAGCCCGATGTGGGGCTCGATCCCAGGATAATGAGATCATGACCTGAGCCGAAGACAGAGGCTCTAACCCACTGAGCCACCCAGGTGCCCTACTTTATTTTTTATTAACTTCAAAGTAAATTGTCCACATCACTACATTTCTCCTTAAGTACTTTATCATGTATATCATTAAATAGAGCTCAATATTTCTTTATAATTTTAATGTGAAATACACATTAATGAAATGTACAAATATTTGGTATACATTTGCTAAATCTTAATAATTGCATACATCTGTGTAACCCAAACTGCTATCAAGATATAGATCATCACCATCATCCTAGATGGTTTTCTTATGCCCCCTTCCAGTAAATCCCCTATCCCTTTACTCACAGACAACATTGTCTTGATTCTTCACCTTGGACTAGTTTTGCCTGTCCTAGAATTTCCTATAATGGAACCATATGGTATGTTTTCTTTTTTGTAGGTTTATTTCACTCAGCATTTTTTGTTTTTGAGATTCATCCATGTTATTTTTATCAGTAATTCATTTTTATTTCTGAGTAGTGTTCTGTTGTATTAATATGGCAGAGATTATTTATTCTTCTGCTCATGAACTTTAGGGTTGTTTCCAATTTGAGAGTATTAGGGAAAAGCTGCTGAATATTCTAGTGTAGGTATTTTTGTATATATGTGCTTCTTTCTACTGAGTAAATATGAGGAGTGGAATTGACGAGCTATAAGGTTATCTTGAGCTTTATAAGAAACTGGAACACCTTTATCCAAAGCAGTTGTATAATTTTACATTCCCACCAACGTTGGTGAATTCTATTGATCTGCAGCCTTGCCAATATTTAATTTGTCAGTCTTTTCTTTTTTCTTTTTTTTTTTTTTAAAGATTTTATTTATTTGACAGACAGAGATCACAAGTAGGCAGAGAGGCAAGCAGAGAGAGAGAGGGGGAAGCAGGCTCCCGGCTGAGCAGAGAGCCCGATGCGGGGCTCGATCCCAGGACCCTGAGACCATGACCTGAGCCAAAGGCAGAGGCTTTAACCCACTGAGCCACCCAGGTGCCCCTTGTCAGTCTTTTTAATTTAACCACTTGCCCATCTTCTTTGGTGAAATTCAAAACTTTTGCCCAATTTTACTGAGTTATTTCTTTCTATTGAGTTGTCAGAATTCATATATTTTGATACTATTCCTTTGTCAGATACAAGTTTACAAATTTATTTCTAGTCTGTGGCTTATCCATTTTTTATGTGTCTTTTGAAGAGCATAAACTTTCCATTTTGGTAGTCTAATCAATTTTATCTCTTATGCTTAATATTTCCTTGACCTACCTAGGATATTTTTACCTACATGCAAGTCATGGAGATATTCTAAGTTTCCCTTTAAAAGCTTCATGGTTCGGGGGCCCCTGGTTGGCTCAGTCAGTAGAGCATGACACTCTTGATCTCGGGATTGAGTTCAAGCCCCACATTATGTATAGAGATTACTTAAAAAGAAAATCTTTAGGGGACCTAGGGTGGCTCAGTCGGTTACTCTTAGTTTTGGCTCAGGTCATGATCTCAGAGTCCTGGGATTGAGTCCCACATTAGGCTCCGTGCTCAGTGGGGCGTCTGCTTGAGGATTCTCTCTCTCTCCTTCTGCCCCTGCCCACCAGTCACTCTCTCTCTCTAATAAATAATCTTAAAAAAACACAAGAAAATCTTTAAAATATATATAAATAAATAAATAAAAACAAAGCTTCATGGTTTTATCCATCTTAAATGAAGTATTATATATGTTGTGAGATAAGGGTTAATGTTCATTTTTCCCCCCCATAATGAGTATCCAGTTATTCCAGTAATGTTTGTTGAAAAACTTTCTTTTCTCCCTTGAACCTTTCAGTCGACTTTGTTGAATCTCAAATTATAATATAAATTAGGGGTCTATTTCTGGCTCTCTAGTCTGTTTCATTGATCTATTTCTTGATCTTTATTATAGTATCAAACTCTTGATTCCTGTAATGTTATAATAACTCTTGAAATTGAGTAATTCCTCCAACTTTATTTTTCTTCATCTTTGCTTTGTACATTCCAGGTTTTTTTTTTTTTTTTTTTTTTTTTTTTTTTTTTTTTTGCCTCTCCATATACAGTTTAGAATCAGTTTGTTATTTTCTACAATATGTCTGGAGGATTTTCTTTTTCTGGTCTGGGGGATTTTCATTAGTATTACATGAGAAGGGATGGGGAGGAAAGAGTACCATGTACTGTAATGTCCCTTCCCTTTATAGTGCTCTCTGATCTACTAAGATAGTATTTCAGAATTTAAAAATTTTAAATGGCCTCGATGATATGAAATCCACATACCATATAATTCACCCATTTAAATTGTACAATTCAATGGTTGTTATGGTATTCACGGATAAATGCAACTATCACCACAATTTGAGAACATTTTCATCACCTCAAGAAGAAACCTAGTATTCCTATCATCCTATTATTTTTCCATTCCTTGTCCTCGGCCCTAAGCAACAACTGAGTGACCTTCTGTCTTTATAGATATTCCTATTTTGGATCTTCTCATTAATGGAATAGAAGTGGTCTTCTGTGATTTCTTTCACTTGACATGATGTTTCCATACGTCATTATGTAGCATATATCATCACTTCATTTCTTCATATGGCCAATAATATTCAGTTGAATGGAATATAGTACATTGTGTTAATCCAATCATTCACTAATGGATGATGGAACTATTGTGAATAAGGCTGCTATAAATATTCATATACAAGTTCCTGTGTGAACATGTGTTTTTACTTCTCTTCATCTATTCCCTAGAGTAGAATCCTGTGTCATATGGTGACCTTCTGTTTAATTGTTTGAGGAACTGACAAACTGTTTTCCAAAGTGGTTGGCCTATTTTTACATTACTAGCAGGGAGTGTCAGGGTTCCAATTTCTCCATAGCCTCACCAACCATTGTTATGTGACTTTTCAATTCTAGCCATCCTACCGGGTGTGAAGTGGTATCTCACTGTGGTTTTGATTTGCACTTTCTTGATGACTAATGATGTCGAGCATTGTTTCATGTGCTTGTTTGCCATTTTTGCATCTTCTTTGGAGAAATGTCACTCAGATGCTTTGCCCATTTTTTAACTGTATCATTTTTCTTGTTATTATTGTGTTGTAAGTTATTTGTATATTCTAGATATAAATTCCCTTATCAGATATGATTTGCAAAAATTTTCTTCCATTCAGTTAGTTGTCTTTTCACTTTCTTGATAGTGTCTTTTGAAACTCAAAAGTTTTAAATTTTGATGATGTCCAACCTGTATTTTTCTTTTACTGTTTGTACTTTTGGTGTCATATTCAAGAATCCATAAAATCCAAGGTCATGAAGAATTTTTTTAAATATTTTTATTTATTTATTTGACAGAGAGAGATCACAAGTAGGCAGAGAGGCAAGCAGAGAGAGAGAGGGAAGCAGGCTCCCTGCTGAGCAGAGAGCCTGATGCGGGGCTCAATCCCAGGACCCTGAGATCATGACCTGAGCCAAAGGCAGAGGCTTTAACCCACTGAGCCACCCAGGTGCCCCAGTTATGAAGAATTTTTTAATTTTACTTTTTTATTGTTGTAAAGTATACATAGCATTTCAACCTTTTTTAAGTGTACATTTCAGTGGCATTAAGTACATTCACATTGTTGCGCCACCATCGCCACAATCCACCTGCAAACTTTTTCATCACTCCAAACTGAAACTGTCTGCATTAAACAATTACTCTCTCTTCCCCCCTCCCCTAGTCCCTGGTAAATACTTCTACTTTCTGTCTACATGCATTTGACTACACTACATACCTCATATAAGTAGAATCATACAATATTTATTCTTTTTATCTGGCTTATTCCACTTAGCATAAGATCTTCAAGGATAATCCATGCTGTAGCATACATCACAATTTCCTTATTTTTTAAAGCTAGACAATATTCCAAGGTATGCATATACATTTTGTTGATCAACTCATCTCTTGAACATTTGGGTTATTTTCACCTTTTGGCTATTTTGAATAATGCTACTGTGAACACTATTGTACAAATATCTGTTCAAGCATCTGCTTTTTTTTTTCTTTTGTGTCTAAACACCAAAGTAGAATTGCTGGATCAAATGACAAATCAATTTTTACTTTTTTGAGGAACTGCAAGATCATTAGGAGTTACTCCTATATTTTCTTCTCACGGTTTTATAGTTTTTGCTTTTATGTTTAGGTCTTTTATCCACTGAGTGAATTTATATTTTGGTGTGGGGTAAGGTTCTAACTTCATTCTTTTACATGTTGTCCCATCACCATTGTTGAAAAGGCTATCTTTCCCTGCTGAATGGTGTTGGCACCCTGGCAAAGAATTGGTTGACCATAGATGTGTAAGATCATTTCTGAACTCCTCCTTATCCATTACACTGATTGGTCTTGGGGTGCTAGCAAGTTTTAAAACGAAGTGGGAGATCCCCAACTTTACTCATGATTTTTCAGGATTGTTTTGGCTATTCTGATTCCCTTGAAATTCCGTGTGAATTACAATCAGCTCATCAATTTGTATAAAGAAGTCAGCTGGGATTCTGATATGATACTGCATATCATAAGTATGAATCTATAGATCAGTTTCAGGGGTACTGCTATCTTAACAATATTAAGTCTTTTGATCCATGAACATGGGCTTATCTTTGCAGTTAGGGTTTTTTTTTTTTTTTTAAGACTTTATTTATTTGAGAGAGCATGCCCGAGGAGTGGAGCAGGGGGAGAGGGACAAGCAGACTCTGTGCCTAGCCCAATCCCACGTTCCCAAGATCATGACCTGAGCCGAAATCAAGAGTCAGACATTCAACTGACTGAGCCACCCAGGCGTCCTGGTGGTTAGTTTTATAAAATTATTCATTTAATCTTCTTACTTATTACAGGTCTATTCAGATGGTTGGTTTCTAGCTTGAGTCAGTTTCAGTAGTTTGTATCTTTAAGTAGTTTGCATGCCACCACACTCCAAAACACACCCTCCTTTCCACAGTTTGTTGGCAAATCGTTGCTCGTAGCGTTCCTTTATAACCCTTTTTATATCTGTAAGATTGGTAGTACTGTCCCACTTTCATGTCTGATTCTAGTAAGTTGAGGCTTCTCTTTTTCCTTTGTCAAACTAATTAAAGGTTCACCAGTTATGTTGATCTCTACAAAGAGCCGGATTTTTGTTTCAGATTTTTATTGTTTTTCTATTCTTTATTTCATTTTTCCTGCTCTAATTTTTCCTTCTGTTTTCTCCAGTGTCTTAACGTTGAGGGTTAGATTATTGATTTGAGATCTTCCCCCCAACTCCCCTGGCCTATAGTATAGGCATTTACAGATACAGATATTTCTCTAAGCACTGCTTAGTTGCATATCAAAAGTTTTGGTATATTGTGCCTTGATTTTTATTCAGTGCTAAATATTTTCTGATTTTCCATTTGATTTCTTCTTAGACCTATTGGCTGTTTAGGGTCACTAAATCATTTAGAATATATACACTTATGTTTCCATTGCTATTTCCATACTTTACTCATGAAATTTTTAACATGCATATTAAACATTCATGTGTAACAATGTCATAACATCACTTGAAAATTATAAGAATATCAGAACATTATTTCTGATCACTTTCCTCCAAAATTCCATGCTATTACTATATAGTATTTTTGCTTTTGTCCTTGTTTTTAACATCACAAATTAGGCATTAATGTTGTTCTTGTTATACCAACAATTTTTAAAACTATATTTACATATACATTACTATTTTGTTCATCATTCTTCCTAAAGCATATCCTTTAAGAATTTGCTTTAGTAAGAGCATGATAACAGTAAACTCTTAATTTTTGTTTTATCTCAAAATGTCTATTTTCATTCTTGAAAGATGGTCAGCTTGTTTAACAGTTACTCTTTAAGCACTTATAGATATCATTTCATGAATTTTTATTCACTTATTTTACTCATTATTATATAATTATAATTACTTGCAATGAATAAAAGTCAATACACCAAAACTTTTTGTAATTATTATAAATTATTTCATTAATTTTATTTCTTACAGAGTATCACTCTTTTCTATCGTCCTGCTCTTAAGATCTGTTTTTAGTCTTTTTTATTCTGCAATTTCACTCTGATGTGTTTAGGTATTTCATCAGTCTTAGAGAAGTCTTGTCAAATATTGCCTTTGCTCCATTTTCCCAAATCTTTTCTGGGACTCTAATTCTGCTTACTTTAGATCTCATTCTGTCCTCCACTTCTAATTATTTTAAATTTAAAATGTCTTTCCAGGGGCGCCTGGGTGGCTCAGTGGGTTGGGCCTCTGCCTTCGGCTCGGGTCAAGGTCTCAGGATCCTGGGATCAAGCCCTGCATTGGGCTCTCTGTTCAGCGGGGAGCCTGCTTCCCCCTCTCCCTCTGCCTGCCTCTCTGCCTACTTGTGATCTCTTTCTCTCTGTTAAATAAATAAAATCTTAAAAAAAAATAAAATAAAAAGTCTTTCCAGATTAAAAAATCTTCATTGTTTCCACCTGGTCCATAGCTTGGGAAAGTGTCTGGGGAGTGTAGAAGCAACTGCTCTGGTGACAGGAGCAGAAGGTCAGGTGGAATCCCAAAGGCCAGGGACTGAAGCAGTGCCCCTTGAGGGCCATTGAATTGAGGAGGTCTCTAATCATGCTTAAGAGTGAGTCTTTCAGAGATACTACTCAAGTCTGTCCTGTGGAGAGTGGTTAGGTGGAAGGCCATTTTCTTGATGAGTTTCACATCTTGCTTTAGAAAGTAGTTTTTCAGGAATTCACAGATATGAGGGACCGTACTGGCAGAGCCCAGAAAAAGCAGATCTAGAAGGGCTAGCTTCAGTTTCTTTTCTAGAACCATGCAGGCCTCCAAGGCATTCAACACATATTCTGACTCATATTGAGATAACTCCTGAGATGACTCCTATTCTCAAAGAAGGCACTGTGAACACACTGGTTTTGCAGGGAGGCAGTTGGTGTTTTGTATTTCTGCCTTTCCAACTCGCGGATGACACACACTCTTTAATGTCACACTATTTCAATTAAAATAATAGCACAGAGAGAGTTAGGTGTTAGAGGTTTACAAATGCAAGTTGGCCAGGTAGTGGATTGTGGTCTTGGCCTCGATTCAGTAATTCTGAAGGATCTGGTGCCTTTTTTGGATACAAGGCACTGACCACAAATACAGTGTTATTAGTGCTATTATTCTTTTGCCAATACCACACTGTTTTGCTTACTGTACTTATATTAAGACTTGAAATCAGGTAATGTAAGTCTGCTGATATTGCTCTTCTTGTTCAGTGTTACATGTGTTAGTTATTCTTGGTCCTCTGCCTTTCCATATAAACTTTAGAATCAGTTTGTCTATATCCAAAAATAACTTGGCTAGGATTTTGATTGAGATTGCATTGAATCTATAGATCAAGTTATGTCATCTTAAATATAGTCTTCTTATCCACGAGCATGGAATTTCTCTTTTACTTAGATTGTCTTTGTTTCATCCAAGTTTTGTAGTTTTCCTCAGATCTTATACATATTTTGAGACTTAAACCTAAGTATTTTATTTTGGGGGTGCTAATAGAAATGGTATGGTCTTAATTTCACATTCCAATTGCTTATTGCTGGTATATAGCAAAGCAATTGATGTTTGTATATTAATATTCTATCCTGCAACCTGTATATTAACTTTCTATCCTGCAACCTACCCTGCAAGTTTTTTAGTTCCAGGAGGTTTTCTGTGTTTGTGTGTGTGCGTGTGTGTGTGTGTTTGTGTGTGTGTGTGAGAGGAAGACAGAGAGAGAGAGAGGTTGGTTGTTCTGTCATTTATTTGGGATTTTCTACATAGATAATCGTGTTATTGGGAACTAATCAATTTTGTTCCTTCCTATACATATATATACCTTTTACTGCCACATTGCGTTAGCCAGAACTTCCAGTATGATGTGGAAAACAAGTGGTGAGAGGAGAGATCCTTGCCTTGTTCCTGATCTTAGCAAGAAAGTTCCTCAACATTACATATGCTATTAACTGTAGATTTTTGTTGTTGTATCGAGTTAAGTTCCCTTGTATTGAGAATGTTCATCTGGAATGTGTCTTATGTTCATGCAACTATTGATATGACCATATGACTTTTCTTCTTTAGCCTGTTGATGTGATAGATTACATTAATTGAACCAGGCTTGCAAACCTGGGATAAATCTCACCTGGTCATGCTCTAATTCTTTATGGCTGAATTCCATTTGCTAATACTTTGAGGATTTTTGCACCTATATTCATGAAGAATATTGGTTTGTAATTCTGTTTGTGTTTTTACTGTTTTTGTCTGGTTTTGGTATCAAGGTAATAAAATGAATTGAGGAGATTCCCTCCTCTATTTTCCATAAGATATTGTATAGGCTTTTCTTTCTTTCTTTTTTTTTTTTTAAGATTTTATTTATTTGACAGAGAGAAAGACAGCGAGAACAGGAACACAAGCAGGGGGAGTGGGAGAGGGAAAGGAGGCTTCCCACCAAGCAGGGAGCCCAATGTGGGGCTCAATCCCAGGACTCCGGAATCATGACCTGAGCCGAAGGCAGACACTTAACAACTGAGCCACCCAGGCTCCCTTAGGCATGGTGTTAATTCGTCCTTAAACAGTTGGTAGAATTCTCTAGTGAAACCATTTGGACTTTAAGATTGCTTTGTTAGAGGTATAAAATTACCAATTCAATTCCCTTAATAGTTATATGGTTATTCAAATAATATATTTCATATTGGATGTGTTCTAGTAGTTTGTATTTTTTGAGAAACTGTTCCATTTAAGCTAAGTTGTCAAATATATGTATGGATTGTTTGCAGTATTCTATTATTATTATCCTTTTAATGTCTGCTGGATCTGTAGTGATAGCCCTTATTTCATTCTTCATATTAATAATTTGAGTATTCTCCATTTTTTTCTTTCAGTTTTGTGAGAGGATTGTCATTTTAATGATCATTTCAAAAAACTAGCCTTTGTTTCATCTGAGTTTCTCTATTGATTTTTGTTCTCATTTCATTCAATTATGCTCTTTATTAATTTTTGCATTCTGCTTGAGTTTATGTTGTTTTCCCTTAATTTCTTGGAGCTTAGATTGATTTGAGATCTTTCCCTTTTTCTAATGTATGCATTTAATGACTTGAATTTCATATCAGTACTGCTTTAGTTGTGTCCCACAAATTTCGATACATTTTTATTTTCATTCAGTTCAACATATTTATATTTTTCTTTAATTTCCCTTGAGACCTGAACCCATGGATCATGTAGAAGTGTGTTCAGTTTCTAAGTGTTTGGAAATTTTCCTTTCATCTTTGTTATTGATTTCTAGTTGATTTCATTGCATCAGAGGACACATTTAATGTGATCTCAGTACTTTTAAACTTCTTGAGGTTTGATTTATGGCCTAGGAATGTTCTTAGTATGTTCCATAGGCACTTGAAAAGATTGTGTATCTGTGTCATTTAGATCTTGTTGACTGATGGAATAATGTAGTTGAGTTCTATATCTTTGGTGATTTTCTTTCAGATTGTTATAGCAACTGTTGAAGTCATTAACTATATTGTAGATTTGTCAATTTCTCTTCATTTCTTTTTTTTAAAGATTTATTTATGAGAGAGAGAGAGAGCTGGGGAGGTGGGGGTGGACAGAAGGAAAGGGAGAGAATCCCAAGCAGACTCCCTGCTGAGTGCAGAGTCCAACATGGGGCTCAGTCCCATGACCCAGAGATCATGACCTGAGCTGAAATCAAGAATCAGACAATTAAACCGACTGAGCCTCCCATGTGTCCCTATTTCCCTTCATTTCTATCAGTTTTTTCCACATATTAAAAAAAAAAAATTTTTTTTAAAGATTTTATTTGAGAGAGACAGAGATAGCGACAGAGATCATGAACAGGAGAAGCAGGCTCCCCACTGAGCAGGAAGCCAGATATGGGGCTCAATCCCAGGACCCCAGGATCATGACCTGAGCTGAAGGCAGATGCTTAACTGACTGAGCCACCCAGGTGCCCCTTTTTCTACATTTTGTGGATAAATGTTCAGGATTGCTGTCTTCTTGGTGGATTGGCATTTTTTTTTTTTTAAGATTTTATTTATTTATTTGACAGAAAGAGAGAGAGATCACAAGTAGGCAGAGAGGCAGGCAGAGGGAGAGGGGGAAGCAGGCTCCCCACTGAGCAGAGAGCCCCATGCGGGGCTCGATCCCAGGACCCTGAGATCATGACCTGAGCCGAAGGCAGAGGCTTTAACCCACTGAGCCACCCAGGCGCCCCTGGATTGGCATTTATATCATTATGTAATAGCCCTCTCTGTCTGTAAATATTCTTTCCTCTAAAGTCAACTTTGCTATTAATATAGCCACATCTGCTTTTTTGATTGTTTTCAAGGTGTGTCTTATATTCCTTTTTTTTTTTTTTATTAACTTTCAACCTACCTATATCATAATATGTGAAGTGAGTTTCTTATAGACAACACATTATTCATACTGTTGGGTCATATACTTTTTTATCCACTCTGCCAATCTTGTTTATATTTAATGTCTTTACAGTTAATTTAACTATGATGTATTAGTGTTTAAGTCTGCCATTATTTTTTTTTTATTTTCTGGTAGTTCTCTGTTTAACTTTTTTTTTTCCTTTTGCTGCCTATCTGTAGATTAATTGAACATTTTTAAAAAATTCCATTTTGATATATCTATAGTGTTTTCGAGTGGCCTTTTTCATCTAGTCTTTAGTTACTCTGGTATTACATTATAAATATATAACTTGGACCCAAGTTTATTGGTGTCACCATTTTACCAGTTTGAGCGAACTATAAAAACTTTATACTTCTTTACCCTTCCATTTCTAATTTTTTTTAAAGATTTTATTTATTCATGTGAGATAGAGAGATACAGAGAGACAGCATGAGCAGGGGGAGAGGCAGAGGAAAAGGGAGAAGCAGACTCCCCACTGAGCAGGGAGCTGGGATGCTGGGCTGGATCCTAGGACCCAGAGATCATGACCTGAACTGAAGGCAGATGCTTAATCATCTGAGCCACCCAGGCGCCCCCACTTCTAATTGTCTTAACTATTCTACCTACATTGAAAATCACAATGGGTAGGTTTTTTGTTTTGCTGTAACAAACCTGAGAAAACTCAAGTGTGTTCTATTTATCCAAATTTTTACTGTGTTCTTCCTCCCTGATGTTTCAAGATCCTTCTTTTATCATTTCCCTTTTGTTTCAAGAACTTCCTTTAGTCGTTCTTTGAGGGCAGATCTGCTGGAGATAAATTCTCTTAGTTTACCTGCATCTGAGAATGTCTTGGTTTCTCCTTCATTACTGTAGCATATTTTTGTTGGATATAAAATTCTGCATTGACAGTTCTTTTCTTTCGGTACTTAAAGTGTTGTGCAACTTTCTTCTGGCTTTTGTTGTGCCTCGTGAGAAATTCATTGTCATTTGAGTTATGTATGTCTTAACATTATGTGTCATTTGTTGGCTTTTTTCCTTTGGTTTTCAGACATTCAGACTATGACATGTTTTGGTGTGGATTTGGGGTTTAATCCTGTTTGGAGTTCATTGAGCTCCTTGGATCTATTGGAAAATCTGGGATATTTTTAGAGATTATTTCTCCAAAAAAATTTTCAGCTCCCACCTTCTTCCTCTTCTCTTTCTGGCACTACAACGTCATGAATGTTAGATCATTTGTTATAGTCTCAAATGTCCCTGGAGCTCTATTATTTTCAGTCTATTTTCTGTTGTTCAGATTGGCTAATTTCTATAGCTATATCATCAAATTCACAGATTCTTCCCTCTATTCTGCTGCTGAGCTCATCCATGGAGTGTTTTCTTTTTAAATTTTAACTTGTTATTTTATTTTTTGGTTCTAGAATTTCCATTTGATTTTCCTTACATCTTCTATTTCTTTGTTGTGACTTTCTATTTCCTTGCTGGTACTTTCTTTTTTAACTTATACCAAGAGCATTTATATTTATTTGTTAGAGCATTTTTAAGACAGCTGCTTCAAAATCCTTACCAGAAAATTCTAAAGATTTATTTTATTTATTTATTTTAGAAAGACAGTATGAGTAGGAGGAGGGGCAGAGGGAGAGGATCTCAGCAGACTTTGCACTGAGTGCAGAGCCTGATGTGGAGCTCAATCTCATGACCCTGGGATCATGACATGAGCTGAAATCAAGAGTCAGATGCTTAATCAACTGAGCCACTCAGGCACCCCTTTACCAGAAAATTCTAAAATCTGTATGATCTTAGTGTTGCAGTTGTATTTTGCCATCCAATTTGAGATCTTCCTGGTCCTTGGAATGGTAAGTGATAGTTCATTGAAAGTTAAACATTTTGGATATCATGAGATTCTGGATCTCATTAAATCTTGTTTTAGCACTCCTCTTCTGATATCTATTGTAGCTGGCTTCTGTTACCACTTCAGTTGGGGAGCAAGGCACTGCCTCGTTACAGCTAGGTGAAGATGGAAGTTCAAGTTCTCTTCTCTGCTTTGAATGACATACAAGAGGAAGCCTCCTTGGCACCGCTGGGTAGAAGTTGGGAGTTCAGGTTCCATCATAGGCTATGGTGACAATTCTGGCTTGGAAGGGGAACACCTCGTTACTCTTCCCCATGAATCCTCCACTGACAGTGCAGAATGGTGGATGAAGTGTGTGAGTGGCCTCAGTTCTGTGGAGCAGTGATGAAAAGTCCTGACTCTGTTAGGCTTATTTGATCCATTTAACACGAAGGGGGAGGGCACCTAACAGCAAAGGGGAAAGACCCTCTGTACAACTCACATAATTGAGGCACTTTGTTATAACCTGGAAAGGGTGGAAGTCTGAGTTCTATACATTATCATTGCTGGTGTTGGCTTAGCTTTTTCTGTGGTGTTTGGCTAGAGTAGAATAGTTATTACATAAAAGTTTTCAGTCTTGTAGGGGTGACTCTTTTCTAATCCTTTAGCTAGAGAGAGCAGACTTTTCTTGGCCCTTTATCTGCACTAAAAACTTCCAGGTAGCTGCCTTCTCCTGTAATCAGTATGGAATATATGAAGGAATAAGACATTCCAGGGAACTCACCACTGAATTGTTCCTTGGTTCCAGGACTCCCTTAGCCAGTCTGCCTTCTCTTCCACCTCTCAGATTCTTATGTCTGTTTTATGTATCACATTCACGGCTTTTAGCTGTACTTAGCAGGAAGAATAGGGAAAAGTCTGTCTACTCTTATCTTTTGGAATAAGGAGTCCTTTATTATTTGTGTGTGTGATGATACTGTGGTAATGTCTTTTAGAAACATTTACAGATGACACATAATGTCTGGGATGAACTTCAAAATAATCTGGGGTGGGTAATGCATAGAAAGAAAAAATGAGATTAGCTGTGAATTGGTAATTGTTGAAGATGGACGATGTATGTATAGAAGTTCATTACTTTATTTTATTTTTGTAATGTCTAAAGTTCTCCTTAAAAAGAAAAACATTTCCTGACCACCCAGTCTAAGTCGTATTACAGGCTCTTGTCTGTGCTCTCCAATACAATATAAATTTGATAAGGACCTAGTCTATTTTGGTCCTATTTACAGCTCCAAAGCTTAAAAGTGATGGGCATAGAGTTGGTATTCAAACTGCTGTGTTTCCTCAAATATAAAATGCCACAGATGATAAAATATCTTTATTTTATATATTATTAAAACAAATACCACATGGACACCTCGGCGGCTCAGTCAGTTGAGCATCGGCCTTTTGATTTCAGCTCAGGTCATGATCCCTCAGGGTCATGAAATCAAGCCCCGCATACGACTCTGTGCTCAGTGCAGTCTGCTTGAGATTCTCTCTTTCCTTCTCCCTGTGCCCTTCCCCCTTCACACTCTCTATCTCTCTCTAAAATAAATAAATAAAATCTTTTTTTTTAAAGATTTGACATGGAGAGAGAGAGAGTGCACACAAGCAAGAGGGAGCAGCAGGCAGAGGGAGAGGGAGAAGTAGGCTCCCCACTGAGCAGAGAGCCTGATGTGGGGTTTAATCCCAGGACCCTGGGATCATGACCTGAGCCAAAGGCAGACAATTAACCGACTGAGCTCCCCAGGAGCCCCAGTAAATAAAATCTTAAAAAAAAAAAATTAAATTATGGCATAGATGGCACAGCATCAATTTTTAGAAGTATTTGAATTTCAGATACTTCAATGTGGAAAAAGTTCATTTTGTAATTAATGAAATATGATATTTGTAGAATAAATGATACTCTGTGAAATCAAGATCCTGATGAAAATGCTTCACAAGTGTTCAAGATCACTTTTTAAAAATAAGTTTATAGGTTACTGTTATAAACCTTAACAGAAAATGTAACATTCTGACATGATGGTCTCTACTATTTTACCACAAGGACCCCTTTTGTTATTTTATCCCCAAGGTTATCATATTTCAAAATATTCTGGTATCAAGTAAAATTCATTTGTTAAGCTGATTTTCTTCATTCTCCATAGATTAAATATGTAGTATTCAAATGGAGGCAATATAATTCCAGCTAAAATAAAACTTGACTTTTTACCTACCCTACATGAATTCACTACAAGGAAAAGTACATTTCCATTAGGAAATCTACTTTTTAGCTTCCAGTGCTACTTTCTCAGAATGCAAGAACCAGGGGAATCAACGTGGCAGAAATCAAGATGGCAGGCACTGGATGCCAGCTCCTATATTAAGTCAAGAAAGGGCATGAAGGCAGCCCATCATAATGTTACATTTTAAGTTAGCCCATTTGTTTACACAACTCTCCAACAGAGGAAATTGTGTAAGGGAGTTCAACATTGTGGTGAACTGACATGGTGCAAGTGTCTATTCAAGTTTCCAAAATGACAACATAAAAATTCAATTGTTTTTTTCTATGTTGAATAGGAACAGAGTAGTGAAAAGAAAATACTATTTATGGAGTTTTAGATCACTTACCCTCTCTGTGTGTCAGTTTAGATCTGAGTGCAGAGGACAAGTCATTCATCTTTGTATCCCTGAGCAGAAAGTTCAGTGGATACCCACAGAAGATATCTGTGTCAATGAATATGTGAATAGATGGAAGGACAGTGGTCCTCAGAACCTTCAAGACCTCTTCCCTGCCCCTGATTTGAGCTCTCTTGGAAGATGGAAATTAGGAAAAGGGAATGAATACCAGGAAACATGGCCGTAGGAACCTGGCCAGGATGAAAAATACAGCCAGAATTCTCTTTACTTTTAGAAAGTTCCTCATGCCAGTGACCATCCGTACATGCCTAACACCTGATGTGGAATAACAAATCTACAAGTAAAAACTTTCACCAAATGCCTAGGACACACCCTACAGATTTAAAATGAGAGCATGCATATAAACATCTCAAAAGCGGCATAGATTATTTGAGAAAAAAGAGGTTGTGACAAGGGGATCAGAATTTCTTTATTCTAGTCCTACGAAAATCATGTAAACATTAGTACAGACCTCTCCTTATCCCCAAGTCCAAAACTGTCATGAGATGGTAGTCTTACATTTAAAATAAACAGTCAGGAAAAACAAAACCAATTATGAGATGAACATAGCAGTTTTGGTTGTCTTGTATGGGAAACCTTCTACTCTGGAGGCTCAGCAGATCTGTGTGGGAATCCGATGAGGAGGGACAAAGGGCATTCTGTCACAGGCATAGAGAACAGCAGTGGACCAGTGGATTTTAGCAGTTTGTCCCAATAAGTATCATGTTGGGATCCCCTTACAGCCCCAAACAAGAACAGGATTAAATATTTGAACTCAAGTGCCAGCAATGGTTGGTCTTTCCCTTACTTCCAAAAACAAAGGATTGGGGCAGATCCACAAGGTTAAATGAAGAATGTACAGGCCTTCTAAACTGTACTTATCTTCAAAGCAGACATACTAGGATTCAGGTTTTCCTTACATCAGAAAAAAGTCATGAACATGCAGCCACACAGATTGGAAAAGACAGGAAAAACAAAAAACAAAAACAACCAGGTGAAAATCTATACACAATTGCTTCTCTTCCTGTTGAAGTTTTAAAGCATGCAACCCAGCTACTTCTTTGCTCCATCATATTCTTGCATTGGGACAGCTTAATCAATATTTGGTTTCCAAAGCAATAAATATTGGTTAAATACCCGGCATGGCAGTCATGAAGCCTGGTTAGACCTCCTTTTCAATCTCTCCTTTAAGTACCAATTTGCATCTGCCTGCCCTTAATCTCCCTTCAACCAGCAAGAAAAGAAACAATTCTCTCAGAGATATTTTAATATACCCCACTAATAATTAGTCATTCATTATGAAGAATAACTTAGAGTAGGACCTTGGTAGATAAAAACAGTGTCAGAGCCTTTGTTCTATCAGATCTCCTCTAGCGATGACAAAGTAAGTCTCCTTTCACAATGAATTTCTGGAGGTTCAGATAGTATTCCCTAACCTCTGGGCATCTGTTAGCTCATTGGAAAAATGGGCTAAAATATGAAAAGCCACTAGTACAGTACCCAATATACATTAGATGCTTCATAAATGTTTCCTGGTCAATTATAACAGTGACATTTATTGAGCACCAACTATGTGCCAGACCCCAAAAGCACTTCTTTATATACAGTATTTCCTAATAAGTGCTAACAGCCCGTTTTCTAGATGAGTTAAATAAGGCTCAGAAATTCAGTTTATTTAGAGAATTAGTAAGGGATGTGGCTAGCATTTGAACCCAGTTTGTCTGATTTAAAATCTCATATCCTTTCCATTACCCCACATTGCTTCCTTCAACTGTTACGGCATTTGAGCAAGCTAGACAGAAAGTATAAACCAAGTGAGCTAATTAACCACCTAAGAATTCTAAACTAAAACATTGTTTCATGCCTCAACAGATCAAAGGGAAGGGTAAACAACAAGAAATGAAACAATAAACCCGTAATGGAAGGGAATAAAAAGGTGCCGTTAAATGTTTTAGAATAGACAAATGTTAATTAGATGTCTGATTTTTTCCCCCATTTTTACAGAGGGCGTTCCTCCTGCCTCAAAAAATGGACATTATTTCTCTTTACATTCCATCTGATTAAATTGTCCCAATCCTGGAATGTACTGGGACAAAGTAGGCATTTTTATTCTTGGAAAACCCTCAAAAGAGAGAGGCACTCAGGCAGATGGCCTAGTCACTAAGCCTCTTCAGCACTAATGGTTCAGTCTTAGCTTCTATGTTCTGGAATATTAGGCTGGGTGGCCTTCTTCCCTGAATTTAATGATTTCTTTACCACACGAACCATCCTATACTGTTCATGTAATGTTTTAAAGAACTATTCACTTAGTCTTGGGGCTGGGTAAGAGGAAAAGATATGGAAACAGAAAAAAGACATGAAATATAACCATGAATGCTTAACCAAAGCTCAGAATGGGTTGGGACGGAAAGAGAAGACTTTAGTATCAGTAGAAATAAAGCCAGACACCTTGGATTTAGAGAGATAATTAAAAATCTTAGTTACTATGGTAGAGAATTTTGTTAATGACAAGTGGCTGTCATCAGGTGCCAAATTCCATTAACCTCTCAATCTCTACACAAATAAAAAGAGTTGCAGACATTGGCCACGGCCCCATTTTTTCCTGCCAATACTGACACCAGGAGTTTGAACCATACCAAAATTTCTTTTCACTAGGATTTGACCTCCAATAGCATTTTCTGACAGCTGACTATAAACTAGAGCTTCAACAGTATAGTTAAGGATTATTTTAGAAATATGAATAAATGCTTCGCAATTAAACTTTACTCTCAATTAATGCAGAATCAGCTTTCATTTTAACCTCCGAAAGACATTATTATTTATGTTTGATGCCAGTTTTAAATGCACACAATTGTAAATAAATGATTTTAAACAGAGCCCTTGATTAAGTCTAAACCTAATCATTTTCCATAACTCCAGTTTTATTTGGATTTTATGTGTTTGCACACTGACACACTTAAAGAACATATATTTATATATAAAATATAGATGATATGGGAGTTTCTGATGAATGATTTGTTAATGGAAATTTATTACTATATAACCTTTGAATACCAGAGAAACTTCAATATGTACAAATCAGCATAGGTTCCCAGTTCCTAAACTTTGGTTATATGAATATGCCTCAAGCACCATAGAACAAACAATAATTCTAATTTGAAAAGAAAAAAATTCTCAAGAAAAGAAAAATCCTGCAACTCTCCTGCATCTTTTCTTTTTTTTTAAAACACCATCTGGGGAAACTCTTTTATTGTACATTTCCTTCCATCTTAGTTTCCAAAAACAGTATTAATAAAAATTGATCAGGAAGAAAGGACTGACAAACCATTGTAGATCAAGGTGATGTCTCAAAAGAACTATATCTGGAAATTATTCTGTCTGAAATACAAAATCGTTTTAACCTAGAAGATGTGTATTACATAACATGTATGAAAAAATCCTCAACTCTTCATTTTCAAAATTCAAAAACTCAAACACAATCATAACAAGAATTGGGGATGAAAGGCTTACACGGAAATCTTTAGTAAACCCAGTTAAAAAGTTCTTGGTTTTCAACTTCTTCCCTGGCATCTGCTAGCTGCAGAGGCAATGTGCATAATATATAGGCATCAAAAAGGAGACCTGACAGGCTGAGCACAACCTTTCATGGGATTTCACAGAAAATCTGACGGGCAAAGAAAGAAAAACTGAAGGATGAAGCTGAAATAGAAAAAAATGCAAACAAAATATATTTTAGCCTGTGTAAGTCAGGATGGAGGGCGCTTACATGTACAAATTGACAATTGCATGTGTGTGGAAGGGATTGCATCCTTGCCCACAAACTGGGTTATATACACATTTATATTAAGTTAAGTCAATTCGTATATTACACCTGACAAGTCAAACAGGATGTTTCTGGTGAGAGGTGGAAGGAGGTTCTATTTACTCAGCTCCTCAGGCCCCGGTCCTTTGTCCTGGCTGGTTGGTGGTCTCTGCACAGGACTCAACAGCATGGTATATGAATGGATAAAGCTTGATGTCTGGTCCAGGAGTGGAACAGTTTCTGCATTCTTCATTGTAATACCGGAGCAACAGCTTATATACTTCTCCTGGAGAGTAAAAGGGCAGACGAAGACCCACATTAAGGTATATAGATGGATAAAATTACTAAAGAACACTCCAGTTTTATCTTAATCTAACTAACATGTGCTCACTTGTGGCTTTTGAAAATACAGCATGAATGTCATATTCCTAGAAGGCTTTCTTGATGTAAGTTAAAAAAAATTTTAAGAACCTTAAAGAAACTACTTATTAGTTCATGATAACAACAGGCTACACATGGTACATCAGCCGTCTAACATTTTAGGAGTCTGTGGCAACTTTATTTCTACATTCAGCTACCAGGGTACCAAGGCCTTTTAGGTCCAGCTGAAATACAGCAAATGAATATGCTGTTATATCTGATAAATGTGACTCAGAGTGAGGCCTCTTAGACTTGAACTTAGCCTCCTATACCATCCCTCTTTCAGTTTTCTATATCCATAAAAGTAAAAATGGATATTAAACTCCAGCTTCTTGGCCTGACTTTAATAAGCTGACATACTCATTCAAGATAGCAGATGAAACATTGTCAGAAAAAAGATTCTGCAGATGTTGCCTAAGACTCTGTCCACCATTCTCAAAATCGTGCTTTCATTTCTTCTTATCCACTGTGATCCATTTGTGTCCTGGACGGTGGACAATCTTATCTAGATACCAAGTGTCACGACTATTTCCTACTTACCAACAGTTAGTTCCCTTTCAGTGAGGAAAGTGTGCATGCTGTAAATGTCTCTCATCAATTCTGAGTCCCCAAAGGTGAAATAAACCACATCACGCTCAGCTACAGCAGCTGCCAGTATCTGTATTAAGGCTGCAGCAAAGAGAAAAAAAAACCACACAGCTATATTATGACACTTCCCACCAAGACACCTTTAGTTCTTTCAACCAGCTAAATTATAGCTGGTGTGCCATAGCTTTAACCTAGATTAAAGATTTATAAACCAAGTATAAGTGTTATTAGAAATGGCAAATACAGACGGGAATAAATCTTCTAGTTGTGTGACTTTTCAAACATGCTCTGAGAATATCATTAAGCCACAGAATTCCACACAAGCACCTTTGTGGGAAAATAAAGGAAGGTGCATCTGAAGCAGCACAGTCAAGGCACTAAGGAGGTATTTGCTTTCACTTATATTAATTTGGAACTAAACTTGTGTGCTTGCTTGATTTGATTATTTTGTCTTATTACATAGTCACCAGTCTTTTGTATCACAGGAGTCTCTATGATTTTTCCTGAACAGTGCACTTGGGAGGTTCTAATGCTCTCATTAACCCTACAGCAAGCATTCTCAAAATGGCTTAGAGAGTATACTCGTATCCCTCCTGTACTCCCACCTCCAACAATCACTGCAGCATGGAGTCAATGTTACTGAAAACATTGAATAGTAACTCTGGTGTGCTGGAATGGGAAAATCATTGCGAACCATTGTCCCCAGAAATCAAAGTTACAAATCACTGAGCCTGAAGTATGTTTCCAAAAATTAAGTTCTTTTATAACCTTAATCTCGATGGACATAATTTATTTCATTTTTCATTTTTAAAAAATTTTTGAGGAATTTATTTTTTATTATTATTATTTTTCAAAGATTTTATTTATTTACTTGACAGAAAGAGAGATCACAAGTAGGCAGAGAGGAAGGCAGAGAGAGAGGGGGAGGCAGGCCCCCCGCCGAGCAGAGAGCCCGACGCGGGGCTCGATCCCAGGACCCCGAGACCGTGACCCGAGCTGAAGGCAGAGGCTTTAACCCACTGAGCCACCCAGGTGCCCCTTTGAGGAATTTATTTAATTCCAGTGTATTTAACATATACTGCACAATACAGTGATTCATCAGTTCTATATATTACTGAATGTTCATCAAGTGTACTCTTAATCCCTTTCACCTATTCCACCCATCCCCTCATCCACCTGCCCTCTGCTAACCATCTGTTTGTTCTCTATAGTTAAGAGTCTGTTGGTTTGTCTCTCTTTTTTCCCCCCTTTGTTCATCTGTTTTGTTTCTTAAATTTCACATATGAGTGAAATCATATAGTATCTGTCTTTCTTGACTGGCTTATTTCGCTTAGCATTATACTCTCTAGCTCTTTCCATGTTGTTGTAAATGGCAAGATTTCGGTCTTTTTTATGGCTGAATAATATTATACACACATACACACATATGTGGAGTATATATACCACATCTTTAGCTATTCATCTTTCGATGGACAGTTGGACTGCTTCCACAGTTTGGCTATTGTAAATAACGCTGCAATAGGATAGGAATACATATATCCCTTTGAAATAGTGTTTTTGTAGTACGATTACTGGATCATAGGGTAGTTCTATTTTTAATTTTTTGAGGAACCTCCATACTGTTTTCTACAGTGGCTGTACCAGTTTTCATTCCCACAACAGCGCAAGAGTGTTTCTTTTACTCCACACCCTCGCCAACACTTGTTTCTTGAATTTTTGACTTTAGCCATTCTGATAGGTGTAAGGTGATATCTTACGGTTTTGATTTTCATTTCCCTGATGATGAGGTTTATGTTGAGCATACTTTTATATGTCTGTTGGCCATTTGTATGTCTTCTTTGGAGAAAAGTCAATAGACACGTTTATTTTAAATAACAATAAAACTGAACATAAGTACAAACTGAATAAAACAACACAGGTATAGTATCTTTTACTTCATAAAAAGGGAGGTGGGAATAAAACTAAACATTATGGAGAATAACTTCAGTATAGTTCTGATTTTGAGAGCATGTCAATACTCTATATATTCAAAAAATAAAACAGTAAGAATGGGAATGGAGAAGAACCTATAATTGAATGCAAAGGATAACAAATTAGGCTAAGTTTATTTCAAAAGAATAACATAACTACACCAAAGGGAAAAGAAAAAATGAAAAGATGAAAGAAAAAAAGAACTAACCCAAGTAACTTATGAACACAATATACGACTAATATACTGTCAGTCTTGGGCAAGGAGAAAAGAATTACAAACAAATCCCCAATTCTTTTTACTAGGTTTGCTTACCATAGTAGTTCAGGCAAAACAATTTTGAAACTATTTTTAAATATATTTTAGGATTGAACAAATGAGTAAAGGTGTTGATACTGTTGGGAGCTGGGGTCCTTACCATAGGAGAGGGGACACACAAACCTGGAATGGGGGAAGAAAAAAATAACTGGGATGGATTGAAATGGAAGGCACTAGTGTATACTCAGAGACTTGTAAAATACATACATTTGTCTGTGTGTGTGTGGGGGGGAGTGTGTGTGTATTCTTAGCTTTGTCTGCTAATGTGCTTTAAAAGAAGACACCTCAGCAGCAGTGAGCACATGTAGTGTCCAGATCTTGGTCTCTAATACCATTCCCCCCTTAAAGGAGCTGGATTCCTCAGGGAAATGCCTGATTCCACAGTTAGGACAGGATAGGTATAAGATAAGCCCAGGATATTTTATTATACCAGAAAGTAAAGAAAGTGCTCAGGATATAGGAGCCAGTTTGAAGGAGATCCAACTAATCAAATCTGGACAAGCTCGGCACCAAAATATTAAATACAGTAATAAATTACAAACCACTGAAAAAACATGAATTCTCGATAATGAAAACGATAATGATTCTCCTCACTGATAATATATAATAGAGAAAAGGAAGGAGGGGCTCTTGCTCACAGGAGAAAGTCAAAGACTAAATAGTAAGGTGGAGGGAGAGATAGCACAGGATAATCCTCTTTTGCAACCATCATGGTAAAGATCGAATCAGGCAAAAATCACTAAATGATACCAAATCTAATGGAAATTTTGTCTTAAAGAGTCTTCCCAGATGGCTTATTAGCTACAAGGGAGGGAAAAACTCACTATCTATACACTGGAGAAACCAGACAACACCTTGACTGGGTAATCAAAATTAACATCGCCAATGGGGTCAGATGGCCATCGAGTGCCTCTAGATACTATTACCTATGCAGTACTCTAAGAATGCATAATCTCAACCTAATTATGAGGAAACAGCAGACAAACTCAAGGAACATGGTGTTCTTTAAACACATGTCGATGTCATAAAAGATTAAAAAAAAAAAAAAAAGGCTATGGAAATACTCCAAATTCAAAAGGAGGCTAAAAGACATGATAACTAAAGGCAATACCTGACCCTGTACCCTGTATTGGAGGGCAAGAAGGCTATAAACGGTTTTATTATGGCACCTCACAAAACTGGAACGTAGATGATAGAGTAGATAAAAATATTCTATCAATATACATTTATGAGTTTAATAATTGTAATGTGTTTATATAAGAGAATATTTTATTCTTAGGAAACACATACTGGAAGTACTTAGGAAGGGGGGCATAACATATATAACTTAAGCTCAAATTGTTCAGAAAAATTGTGCATATGTGTATTCATATATATACATGTCCACACACACAGCTGTTTTTTCTTTTATAACTTTTCGTATATTTGAAATTATGTTCAAATAAAAAGTTTTTAAAAATTATGTAAGAAGGAAAAATATATCTAAGTTGAACTAGTAAATTTGATATAGCTGAGTATCCCCCAATTTGGAAAATTATCCAAGACATTATAATACATGTGAGATTCTAAAATACCAAAGTATTACCTAATTTCCAAACTAATATTTATTGAAAATCCACAACATGTGAGGTACCATGACTAGGCCTCATTAATCTTGCAGTGTTGAAAGTAATTAATCTCAAAATAGAGGTAAGTTTTAATTAAAACTGTTCAACCAACTTATGCATACATTAAAGCTTCAGTACACTCAATTTTAAAAGGTTCCTAATTAACCTAAACTACATATAAAAATGAAAAAATGAATTGTCATTTTCCTCTATCAAGAAGTCCCATTTCTTACCTTTTAGTTTGAATGGAAATTTGGCTGTAAGTATTTCCTATTAAAAAAAAGAGAAACCCAAAGAAAAGTCCTTTTAGTCCTATTTCCTCCTTATATGCAGAAATACTAGATTACTGGTCATTTGTCACTTATGAAAATGATGTCTGAATATAAACATTCAAAATTTATCACCCTATAGAATATATTTTAAGAATGTTTCACAGGCCGTCTTGTTCCTATGGATAGGCTCTTAGAGCTAAGCCTGACAAAGCTACCAAAAAGAGGCTGGATCATAATAAGAGAAACCAAGTTACATTACATTTTTTATTTCACATCCATTTCTATTTGGGTACACATCGCAACATAAGCATGTGTCAGACAGGTTGGGACTGGATACTGGAGACCTGAATCCAGTCCTTACCCATCTGCTAGCTCTCTAGATCTATGACTTTGGCCAAGTCACTTAACTCTCTTGCCTGCATTTTTCCCAGCTATGCTATGAAGGAGCTGGATCAGATGATCCCTAAAGACTCTTTCAGAGTGTAGAATTCCATAATCCCTGCTATAATTTTTCTCCTTGCACTGGATATTAGACTATAAATACACAAGTGAAATTTTCAGAAATAAAAATTAATCTTGACTCTACATATATCAGTAATCACTAACAAAAGATCATTTTAAACAGAACTGTCTTCAGACCTCACTATCTACAATATCCCCAAGACCTCTGCAAATCTAAAGAATTAAGCCTCAGAATTTAGGTGAATCCTCTTGCATCCCAAGTTAGATGAGAATAAATCACAAATCTAATAGGGTATATGGACTGAGTCCAAGTATGATATAAAAGCATCAAATTCTAACTTCAAGCACAACTAGGTGCCAAAATAATCACTTAAATTAACCTGCAGGGAGCTTGGTTTTAATTTTCTTTTTGGCATCAATGTTAAGCTATGAAGAAAATTCAAATAAATATAAATAACATCAAAAAACAATTCATAGTGTCCTCTTGCAACAAATGAACCAAACCAAAAATGAGTAAAATGATGGATACTCATACCACAAGTGTGGTTTGAGGCAATCAGCATGTAATTTTAGTAACAACTGCTAACACCGAGTTCTTATAGCATGCTGAATGGTTCTAGCAGCTTTAAAAGCACAAACTCAAGATTTATAAGAATTAACTCAGTTAATCCTTATAAAAACTGAATACAGTAAATATTAGTTTCATCTCCATTTTGAAAATAAGGCAATATGGGCACCACAAGTTTAAATAATTTGTCTAGGGTTATACGCCAGAAAGCAGTGGAGCTGAGGTTTGAACCCTAGCAGTCTGACTCAAGGACATGCTCCCTAACTCACTATTCTGCAAAGCTATCATGGCCAAGTCATCCTGCTCTACCCCAAGCAAATACATCTTATAACAACCAGAAGAATTTCCTCAAGTTGTTTACATTATTTAAATGCATGCTGGCAAAAAGACCCAATAGTATAGATTTGAAAGTACTACTGATGCCCTTCTAATGAAACCCAAGGTGTTTTGTGACCTCTTATGCTCTGATTACCCTAAAAGCTCAAGGCTTTTTGCTCACTCCTCTCAGTCATCTCTTAGTCTGTAATTGGTCTTGTCCTCTGGCTACTGTTTTTAATCAACATCACCTGCAGCTGCTCCCAAACCCCTATCTTACTAACGGCTCCATCTTTGATCCTTTCGCCTGCTTAAAAAAAAAAAAGATTTTATTTATTTATTTATTTATTTATT
>CM052894.1:35027019-35043707 GCA_028534135.1 Potos flavus | reverse complement strand
GGTACCCAAATGGCTCCTCAAATATGTTATTCATACAGCTCTTCCAAGCTATACTCCCACACATGTGTACCTTTACTCGCTACTATACTGCATTTGTCTATGCCTCTCTCATATGCTGAATTGTGAATTCCAAAGCAAGGACCACATCTTATTCACCTTTGTATTCTCAGAGTCTACCACAGTGCCTAAAACACAGCAGATGCCTCTTGCGTTTGGTGAATGCATGAGTCAACGAAATAGTTCTGTCCACCAAAATCACTTCTGCCAAGGAAGGTGCTTAATGGGTGCTTTGGTTTGAAATTTCAAAGTCATTTTGGACTCTTCCATATCTCTAGTCAACTAAATACTGTGTCTGGTAGATCAAAGAGGTAAGTGACCTCTGTAGGAAAATAGTAAATAAAAATAAAAATAAGAATTCCTTTAAACATGGTAAGAAGAAAAGAGGATGATGTCAAATATTGTTTTTCTCTTCTCTTTGATCTTTATGGTCTCTTATTACAATAGAACATTAGAAGTCCAAGTTTGAAGGACTAATTTATCTCCCTAGTCAGAATGCTATTACCTTTCTTACAACAACTTATTTACTCACCTTTTAATCTAGCGTCACCACCAAAGGCACCACAGCCCCAGTTTCCTGTGGCCACTGCAGAAAGATTCTCTGAAGAAACTCCAGGACGGAGAAATCCACAGTAAGCCTGCAGGATGAAAGAAACATCACAACATGTGAGTGACTAGACACTAACAGTATTTCTGACTGATGTATTAGGATCAGTAGCTATTATCAAGCTTCTGTTCCGTTTCCTCCCTCCCTCCCTTCCTTCTTTCCTTCCTTTTTCTTTCTCTCTTTCTTCTTTCTTTCGGGGCCAAGGTAGAGGGAAAAGCAGAAAATCCTGGGATTATACAAGAAGAGAGTAAGAAATGATCAATTCTAATATTTATTTGTTTTGATGCTGGACAATTCAAAGCCTTTAAACCAATACAGGTCTCAGTTTCTTTATCTTATTCAAACAAATATAAATGGAAATATCAGAGATATTTCAAGAACTGATGGAATCCCAATTACAAACTACCAGGAACTAAAGGGAAGAAAGGCACTTAACACATTTCTTTATTTGAAGGTTTCTGATCACCATTTTTTCCCATTATGCTTCCTCAGTGCTCACTCTCTGAATTATTGGGACTAGATTAATAACTGTGATTAGCTTTTAAATGTGCTTCCTGCCACTGAAATGCTTGATAAAGAGCAAACAACTATATATATATATAAAAGGGATTCCTACACCGGTTTATACAATAACCTTTAAGATCCTCTCCAGCTCTAAGATTCTCTGGTTTCATAGCTCTGTTTTAAGCCACAATATTTTAAAATTTGCTAGTCACCTGAGAAAAGTACAATATATCCTGAGGATGCTGGCTAAGTATTAATTAGAGGAACAGCTAATTTTGTATATGAGAAGACTGCAGTTTAAAGTCCCAGAGTTTCTGTTTTCCATTCTTTGCTGTCAGCCCAGTTGGTTTTTCTACCTCCTATGGGTTCTTAGTTTTCTGAAACTATCAGACTATATTAAAAAGTTTAATATAATAGCAAAGCAAATCTCCCCTGGGTTCTCTTGAGTACCAAACAAAGCCTAAAATACAGCTTATGCATAATAGTAAATAAAATAAAAAGAATGATGTGTGACAAATGTTCCCAGAGAAAAACCAAAGATAAAGAAAGATGCTTCCATGAAACCCACACATAGAACACAGTAAATTGCTTTCTGAAGTTTCCTCAAAGGTATAAAAATTTATTTTATACACTGTCTGGATAGATTAACAGGCTATTCCTTCCACCCCCTCCTAGGCTGTAAATCCTGACAGATATTAATTATAAGTTGGTACCAGACCATTATTCAACGCTGTGGTACAGAGCTTACACTAGAACTCACAAATTACCTGTGTAATCAGATGCATGGAGCTTCTGAAAATCCCTTTCAGATCAAAAATATCAAAGAGCTCAATTTTTTTTCAGCAGGTTCTTAATAGATACAGAGTCTCTGTCTTTATGCCAACAAGGGGGAGAACAAACTCTGTCAGAATAGACATAACTTTGCCACTTGGTTTGCTGTCAAATTCTCCTTAGCAGGCCTAGATGAAGAAGATGATTTCTTAGCTTCCTGTTGGGCCTGCCTCTCTTTTATACTGTCAGAATGGCTTTAGTGTCTTCCTACTGCCACCTCTATATCTGGGCTGACTCATCTTTAATGAGCAAACATAGCTTGGTGAAACTAGAGCCTAACAGAGAATTTGAAATATTTATATTATTAGGAGAAAAACCTAATCTAAAGGGCTAATCAATTGTACTAAAAAACAAAACAAAAAACCTCCACAACTACCTTGAAAAATAGCCATAACAAAAACAAGCTATAAAACTGACATTAACTTGCATTTGGCGTTTTGATCAAAACAAATCCAAACTTTAAAAAGCTAACCAGAAATTAAATGATATAAAACAACTATAAAGTAATTAGGTATAAAGAATAACTTTATAATGATTAAATACAAAATTCTTTTATTCTGTTTAAACCAAGCATTTCTAAGGTGAGAAATAAGAGGCAGCAAGCTCCTCTGAGTTCCCTTTAGACAGACAACCCTATGCTTCTCCCTTCTACAGTAAGGAGAGGGATTCCTCAAATGCTAGAGACTAGAGCAGGGTCACTAATCAGGAATCATTTCCTTTTACAACAGTAATGGGACCCTTTATTAAAAAATAAAGATCAGACAAGGATAGAGACCTCAAAAGGGTTGCCAAGTTCTTTACTTCATGGGGAAAGGTACTAGGAGTTCTCAAGAGCTCCACGCTGGCAACAAATAACATTTTTTTCCCCACACCCACAGCCAGAGCACTTGAGGAGATTAATCAGAGCAGTAAGAATAAAAAGAAATCCAGCTCTAACTCTATAGTCACATCCTGACCTGACGTTCACCAATGACAGAGCTATTTATTTTTACTAATAAACAACTTTAAAGGGAAAAGGGGAAGCATTCATATCTTAGGACAGTAAGTAGAGGATACCAATGAACAGTTATCTCTGTTAAGTGGGAAGGGAAGAAGAAAGGGAAGATAAAGGTATTTTTGGAGTCCTGAAGGTACAAAGGGGAGTTTTGAAAAGCAAGAGAGAGGAAAAAAACAGTGATATCTAGAGTTAAAAACTAGAGCCCAGCTGAGAAATAATGAGATAAAGACAGAAATGTAGGATGGAAGCAAAGAAAGTGAAAAATAAAACAAAGAAAAAAAAAAACAGTTGTAAAAACCTACAGGCCCAGAACAGGACCCGGGAAATAGATGGTACTCCCGAGAATAGTTGGTCACAAACACTCAGGCACACGCATACATAAACACATGCACACTGAAGGAAGAACTTAGGCTTCAACACCAAGTTTAGCAGGCCCAATAGATATAATTAAACTGTCTTTCATTATAATATAAATACATTATACTGTTTGCTAGATTAATAATTTAACAATTATTGTTCCTAAAGAGTTGTTTACTTGAAGACAACCTACCACCACTTGTCTAACTTAAACACAGTTGGTACCAATACTGATTTTCTGAGATCTCAGAATACTGTGATTTCTTAAAAACAAACAATATAAAAAAATCCTTAATAATCTTTTGGAAAATGGGGCACCTGGGTAGCTCAGTCAATTGACTGGCTGGCTCTTGATTTCAGCTCAGGTCATGATCTCGGGGTCCTGAGATTGAGCCCCATATAGGGCTCTGCACTCAGCAGGGCATCTGCTTGAGGATTTCTCTCCCTCTGTCCATGCCCCCATGATCTCTCTCTAAAATAAATAAATATTTTAAAAAAAGAATCTTTTGGAAGAGAATAAAATAATATTAATCAAGAGTCTTAAAATATCCTTAGAGGGGCACCTGGCTGGCTCAGTTGGTAGAGCATGTGACTCTTGATCTCAGGGTTGTGAGTTCAAGCCCCACGGTGGGCGTGGAGCCTACTTAAAAAAAAATTATCTTTAGATTAAGTAATAACAATTATGCAAATTTCTTTTGTTATTTGATTAAATAACGAAGAGGTTTATTACTACATTATGGATAATGAGAGAAACCTAGGACCACCTAATTGTTTGAAAATAGTAGTTTAATCATAGTATGCCAATCCTACCAGTTTTATGGACATTAAACATATTATTATGAAGATATTAGGAAGTATGAAAAATATTTACAATCTATTGTTAAACAGGTAAAATACAAAGTTATAGGTAACTTTTGGACACATTTTTATGAAACTAAACATTCATGTGGAAAGACCTATAAAAATGAAAACTTTTTGAAAGGTAGGATCATGGATGACTTTTTTCTCTTTAAAATAACTGCAACATTAGTAAACTGATTTTGCTTTTGTTTAAAATGAAAGAATTATGCAGATCTTAGTTTCTTTGTGTGCGAAATCAAAGATTGGATTAGGTATATCTATTGTTATTCTGATTCTATCCAGAGACTGAAGGAAAAATTCACTAAAAATGATACATTTTGGGTTAATATTCCAGAAAAGTAGTGACATAGTTGATCCTTGAAGAAGATAGGTTTGAACTGTGTGGTCCACTTAAATGTAGGGTTTTTTTGGATAAATACAGTATAGTACTGTAAATGTATTTTTCTTTTCCTTATGATTTTCTTAATAACATTTTCTTTAGCTTATTTTAAGAATACAGTATATATAATACATATAACATACAAACTATGTGTTAATCAACTGTTTATGTTGTCAATAAGGCTTTCAGTCAATAGTAGACTATTAAGAGTTAAGTTTTGGGGGAGTTCAAATTTATACACAGATTTTTGACCGTGTAGATGGTTGGCGTCCCTGATCTCCAAGATGTTCAAGAGTCAACTGTACTTTAAGAAAATATAAATGATCACATGTTGAATTCCTTCTCCATTCTAACACTCTCCCAACTAACTGAGCTATATCAGCTACTCTACATGTTAAACTCCTTAGAAAAGAAATACCAGCAGCTAGTATCGAATGGTTTTGTTAATCAAGCTCTGGTTTAATAACAACCTCTTTCCAAATTTGTTGATGGGTAATACCAAAAACATCAAGAAATCAATTTAAAAAGGGTAAATAGCGATTTCATGTTGAGGTGGTCAGTGTGCTTTATTCAATTTCTGATCCAGAAGCCTCTATGAAATATATTCATTACTTAATCTTACTTGAATGAGTATAACATGGTTAAATACAACTTTTCACAGATGATTTCTTTCTTCCCTTGCTGAGCTATTTGCCACTTTTGCAAGCTGGAGTCATAAATCTTTCCAACTGCAAAGATAATTATCCTCTAGAATGTCACCCAGCTGATCTCTCACAGGATTAAACATTGCTTCACAATACCAGTTAGATAAAAGGAGACCGTCTTTCAAAGAATCGTCTTCCTTTTAAAAACCAACTCTGTTTGCAGGTCACGATGTGGGTCCAATAGGACAGGTGGAACCCGGATGGAGCAGACTGTTTCCAGAGGGAATAAAACACTTTGTGGGATTGCCCTTTCAATTATTATCTGATGACTAATACCTAAAAGTAGCAAACAAGCCCCTAGAGTTCAAAGATCCACATTGAATTCTGATGGTGAAAACTGGTCTTATGCTCTCTTACTTCCTAGAAAAAATGAGTTTTTCTATTCCTGCTCACTTTCTCTCTAGCATGAAAAAAGTAGAATTGTGTAAGTCATCTCTAAAGCATTTTAATATAGACTTCTGCTTTAAACCTAAGTTTACAAAACACAGTGAGATATATTTAACTTAAATTCTCTCCAAGTTGTGCTGTCAGTTTATGTAAAACTCCCTGTTGCTGTGCTAAAATTCATACTCTATTTTAATAGGTAAATGTAACCAATAAATGATGGAATGATTTTATTTAGAAGGCCCAAAGTTATTTGGATTAGTTCTCTAAGCTGTCGATGACATTTAACAAAATCATTTATTGCTTTCTGCTTTTTCAATGAAAGAATTAGGAAACTAATTCTCAGCTAAAAAAGCAAATGTTTTGGAATTTAGCAGTGAATGAAAGAACATACATTCATCAAGTGGCTTCCCATGGTGCTGGGCCCTGAACTAGGTGCTTTCTCAGTATTAGCCCATATGCTGATGGGCTACTCTACACCTGCGGTATTTCCTTGTCTTATGGGAATTTAATAAATAGGCTGGGGGAAAAAGCCCTCAAATTTCCTTAAAAAAAAGTATATCAAACAAAATAGGATATTGAGAAAAGCAATCAACTGGAGACCTGCTCACAGTATAGGATTATGATTAAAACAGAAGAGGTAACCAAAGCATATATGCTTATAGGAGATTGTTAACAAAATGCTGGTAATATTCTTAATGATTTAAGACTGAAACAGGTAAAAAGTCTGGAAAGACAGATCTAGTTATAGTAATCTCTATGTGGGAAGAGTTACATTTTTAAAAAGTGATTTGAAGTGAGGGGAACCTGAATTCAAGTCCTGACTTCATCACTGCCCGTATATGTGACAGTGGGGCAAGTTAATCAACTTCTTGAGGCTCAGTTCATGATCTCTAAATTGGAGACAAGAAGACTATCTACATCGCCCTGGGTGGTTTTGATTAAATCAGACATGCATTTAAAGTGCTAAGTAGAGTGCCTAACATATCATAAGCAATCATTTAATGTTAGCTATTACTTTTACAATTGTTACTTATATAATTTAAGAAAACTTCTGCATTTGACAGAAAAGAATCTCTTACGAACTATAAATTAAATTTAATGCATATTAATATAAATGATGGCAGCTTGAAACAGAGAAGTACATAACTATCAATCCATCTGCTTCATACGGTTTCATCTATTCCATATTTGAATCAACACTGGACTTACTGGGTTTTATCTAGCACTTAAAGAATATTTGGGAAATACCTATAAATTTGTAACATTTTAAGTGATTTAAGATAATGTATATCTAAAAAGTTTACTTTAAAAACTATATTAGTAATATCTAAGAAGTTTAATTAACCACCGACTAATACATTTAACAAATATTTTTGAGAAGTTTTCATAAGCAAGGCAGTGTGCTTGTCACTGACTGGCTTGAATGAAATAAAACTTCATCTATTGTTATTCAAAGACTTACTCTTTCTGTATAAAGTGGGTTTCCTAAGGACTCTACATTCTACAAATAAATGTCTTCCAATGCTTACAACTAACTTAACCTATTTACATATGCCAAGGTTTCACATCTTTAAAATTTCTGGTGGCTTTGAGGATAGGTAAATTGAGGTTAGTGCTGTATCATTAAATGTAGACAACGTCAATAGACCATGGACAGTTTAAAAAAGAAAAGATTTATTTATGCCCAGGGTTATCATTTAAAAAGATCATATTTGCAGATAATTTCTAAAACTGAAGATCTAGCTCGTACAGAAAAGTATTTATGGGAATATAAATTTTATCCATAAGAAAAAGAACCTTTAAATTTGTGTTACTGTATGATTATGATTAAACATATTTCCTTTTCATATATTTCTCTCCAAACTACCTACTGCCTACATAAATGTCTTCTAGTATCAATGACTATGATCATGTGACAAATTCATATAATAGGTGTTTAATAAAGAAGGAACATCTGATAAAAACCTAAAGATAAATCTCATTCTACTTGATATGCTATATAATAAAAACATCATGTACTTGGAAATAATTGCTTTAAGGCAAGAGTTTAGAATAGTGAAAGGTTTACCTTTAAAATGTATCTAATACAATAAAAGATATTCTTTTTATAGACCCTCTAATTTTCAGAATCAGGTAAAAGAGAAATTATACCTATTGAGATACCACAGAACAGCCTTTCTGCATAGCTCTTCTGAGGAATTACTTAAAAAAATATATAAGTGATATCTGTTATCTTAAGTTCAACTTTGGAAAATAGTGCATTCATTCTTCAAAATTTTTAAGAGATCCCTTTGAGAACTCTAAGCATTAAAATAATTAAAATAACCTAATAGATATGTATAAGAAAACACATTCGACAATTAGATTCTCAAGTAGATCAGAATATAAGATTATATACATATTTATAATTAAAATATATACCAAGTTCTAAAAGAAGTAAAAGCCTCTTGGATTATTTGGTTGTTTACTTTACTAACTATATGAAAGGCAAGGTGTTTGTGCTAGGATATGCAGAGCACCACAAGAGAAACCATTTCTGTTGTGAGACCAGGGGGAAGCTGAGGATATACATAATGTCAAACGTGCCAATCCAAGGGCACTCCCAATTCCCTTGCAATGGTACATCCAGTCTGCTGTCATTATCAAAAGTCCATGCAATTATCTTAATAAACAATCTTATAATCAAATATGACTCATATGTGTTAAACAATGGTTTTCAGGATGAGGTCAGTCTTCTTGGCTGTAAAAGATCTAAAGAAATTATCAACTGTTTTGGTAAAGCCCTAAATCTAAAGAACAGAATCAGCACTCTACTGTATGATAAGAGTTTGTTTACTATGGTTAATAGTAGTGAAAATTTGAGCAATAGGTATGGCTCATTTTCATATTTCTGTAATATAATTAGAAAAATGATTATAGTAGACAGCACTAAGCATCACAGAAAATCACAGATTCCGTCATAAATATGCCAAATTACCTAATCAATAAACAATTTACTTGTAGATCTTACCTATAATAGAACTTAACTTTTATGGTTTATCTGTATTAACCCTGATAGCTTACCCTGTAGAGATGTCATTGAAATGTGTGAAAAAATTTTTTTAGCGCTCATTCATTTCTATACGGTTTTACAATAACAATGTTCCAAAGCAAGTAAAAGTACTTGATGAGCTAAATGCATGTGTGGAGCTTAATATCAAGCCACAGTCTATCTGGCATCGGTAATCAAGCAATTACGAAATGGAAAGTACATCTTGTACAAGCTGACAGACCCATTAAATCAGGAGAGCTGTGGGCAGACATACTGACATTGCAAGAATTACCAGAAAGCATTAATTTTAGCATTAATAAAATGGCAGTAAATAGATGACAGCTGCCAGATGAAGTAAGAAATGAGGTTACTGGCCTTGTTAAGCTCTCGTCTGATTTTCTCAGGCACAAACTGGTCGAGGTAGCGTCTGAAGTGAAGGGCATCGATGGCGACAATTTCAGTGCCACGCCGCTGCCAGGCATCCCTGGGGCAGGAGGGAAGGCGGAAGATGATGACTGGGGAAAGACACTCACAAAATATAACTCTTGGGAGGTGGGGTTTCTGAGAGTTTGGCAGGGCTAAAATATTAAAAACAAACCAACAAACCAGTAGCTATAGGTCTCAGCAAAACAAGACAGCAGAAAGTAACATTTATAGATTTCAAAGCATACACTTTTTGAACTACTAGGCATTAAACAGTAAAACAAAAAATTATCAAGAGATGACAAATATGACATGGTGTAAACAGATACATCATTTACAGTGAGTCTCAGAAGTTAAAGGATTTGGGGACAAACAAAAGGAACTTCGTTCTTGGTTTTCCTCTAATACTGAAGACATGGTATTTGTATCTTGACAAAAGCCAAAAAAAGTGCTCATTATTCCTTTGCTTTGAAAGACCTGCTCTTTGGGTCTTGGGTTTATAACATCACCCACCTTCTATGATCCAAAACATAACCCCAAGAAGTGTTACAAAAAATGTGTCATGATTCAGTACAACATTCTACCTGCTGCGCTCAATTGCTGATGGTGCGAAACTATTTTTTAAAAAGACAAAGACAGTAAAGCAGACAGTAACACATTGCCTGTGGAAATAGGAAGGACTGGGTGAGATGACTTTGGAAACGTGAAATTCCAAATATTCCAATATTCCCTTTACAGATTGCATAAATTGACATGCCAAGCAACTTTTCACACTGAGGAAAGGCAACCGAAACCTTCATGTTACCCTGTAAATAATTATCAGGAATTAAATATCCACATAGGTAATTGTTAAAACCAAATATTTTAACCAAAACAAAAGGAAAGAGACAGGGGCGGGACTTGAGATATTTCAAAGAATAAGCTGGCATAGATAGATGGGCAATTGTAGATTCTAACGCAACGGCTCTTTTTCATTAATGCATGCACGCACACACACAAGTGCTTTGAGGCATCATTTCTTTTCGTTTTTTTCTTTCTCCAAATTTTAATTGAAACCCAGTTAGTTAACATATAGTGTAATATTAGTTTGAGGTGTAGAATTTAGTGATTCATTACTTACATACAACACTCTGTGCTCATCACAAGTGCCCTCCTTAATCCCCATCACCCGTTTAACCTACACTTCGTTCCCCTCCAGTAACCCTCATTTTGTGTTCCATAGTTAAGAATCTGCTTTCTGGGACACCTGGGTGGCTCAGCTGGTTAAAGCATCTGCCTTCGGCTCAGGTCATGATCTCAGGGTCCTAGGATCGAGCCCCACGTTGGGCTCCCTGCTCAGTGGAGTCTGTCTCTTCTTCTGCCTGCCTCTCCCCTTGCTTGTACTCTCTGACAAATAAATAAATAAAATCTTAAAAAAAAAAGAGTCTGTTTTCTGGTTTGCCTCTCTCTCTTCACTGCCCCTATTCATTTGTTTCTTAAATTCTACATGAGTGAAATCATATGGTATTTGACTTTCTCTGACTGATTTCACTTAGCATCATATTCTCTAGCTTGATCCATGTCATTGCAAATGTCAAGATTTCATTCTTTTTTATGGCTGAGTAATATTCTATCATTCCATTATTCTAATATTCCATTATATACACATATATTCCATTATTATGTGTGTATATAATGGAATATTCCATTATTTTAATATTATATGTGTATATAATGGAATATATGGGGGATATGTGCACCCTGATGTTTATAGCAGCATTGTCAACAATAGCCAAATTATGGAAAGAGCCCAAATATCCATCAACTAATGAATGGATAAAGAAGATGTGGTACACAACAGCCAAACTATGGAAAGAGCCCAAATGTCCATCAACAGATGAGTGAATAAAGGAGATGTGGTGTATATATATATAAAATGGAATATAATGCAGCCATCAAAAAACCCCCGAAATCTTGCCATTTGCAACGACATGGATGGAACTAGAGGGTACTATGCTAAGTGAAGTAAGTCAATCAGAGAAAGAATTATATGATTTCACTGACATGAGGAATTTGAGAAACAAGACAGAGGATCATAGGGGAAGGGAGAGAAAAAATGAAACGACAAAACCAGAGAGGGAGACAAACCATAAGAGACTCAATCTCAGGAAACAAACTGAGGGTAGCTGGAGTGGAGGGGGGTGGGAGGGATGGGATGGCTGGGTGATGAACATTGGGGGGGGGCGTATGTGCTATGGTAAATGCTGTGAATTGTGTAAGACTGATGAATCACAGACCTGTACCCCTAAAACAAATAATACATTATATGTTAATTAAAAAAAAAAGAAGATGTGGTACATATATACAATGGAATATTACTCAGGCACCATTTCTATAAAAGTTTACCCCTGGTAAAACAATTTCAGGAGGAGACTTCAGCAAAGTTTACCATAGGTCCTACTGTTAACCGTTCTGCGGCATTAGGCAGTGTCCCAACATGCTTCTCCACCTACTTAATCTCACAGAAAATTTAAGGATAAATAAGCCGGTTAAAGGCTTTAAGCTCTAATAAGAACCTATTCTAGGTAAGTTTGGCCTTGGAAGCTAACCTCCATTGACTGCTTACATCTGGTAGCTAACAGGTAAAGAATAAGAGTTCTGTCCTTATTTTTGGTTTAGACTTTTGGCTTTTATTTCTCTGTTCTTCCCTTTTGTATATGGAGATGGTAATACCGGTTTACTAATGAATCTGTAATACTGAACTTAACGGCAGTTACATTTCTGAAGTAAGAGTAGATGGGAGACAGAATGTGCTAGGTCAAAACCACGTTCCTTAGCTTTTGGTCATGCAATACTCAAGTCAGAAATGAACTCACTTTTCACTCCCATCTTCATGGCTTCGGGCCCAACGATACGTTTCAGCATAGCCTGTGTATTCACTGTACTGTTCTGTACCTGAAACAAATAACCTGCTATTATTTTTCAGAAGGATTTTTCTTAAAAGTTGTATGTTCTAAAGGGTCTTTAGAGTGGGAGGAGGGACAGAAGCAGACTCCTTGCTGAGTAAGAAGCCTGACATAGCCAATCTCAGTTTCCCCTGCAGCTCACGACCTCAACTAAAGCCAGACACTTACCCGACTGGCGCCCCCTAAAGGGGCTTTGTTAATAAACTTAATTCTCATTTCTGAAAATATCTGTTGGCAAATGTCAACTGAAAAAAAAACCTCCCTGGTTTTAATGACCTATTATTTTCTATAAGGAAAAAAATGACACCTATAAAAGCCACTGCAATGTTTACCATACAGAGATAAATGTCTCAATCAACAGAGAAAACAAAATATGCTCTGTCATATTAATGTCTTTCAGGAGGAGTACACAGACTGTTTTAAGGGCCAATGTCTTCAATATCATTAATCTCATGGTGATACTTAGTTTGTATTGTTAAGAAAGCAATTTTACATATAGACATTCCCTGCTAAGAAAAGTATCATTAAAATTAAATTCAGGACTTGCCTATTAACATGCAAGTGACTTCAAAGGGCTTTGTAAACCAGAATATTGTGACATAAGAAGGCGTCAAGGGGAAAAAAGCATAATTAAAATTCATCTGATGAGAACATGCACCAAGCTTGCCACATAACAAAGATTTTTACTTTTCTTAAGTTTTACTTATTTAAGTAACTAAGTATTTAAGTAATTTACTTATTTAACTTATTTAAGGGTGCCACCAAGTGTCCTCAGAGACTTCTACTTCATCAAACCTGGACATACCAGGAGGGATGTGCCATAAGTGTCCTACTGCTTAACCAAATAAAATCATTCCAATTCCTATGGTCAACTCAGTAATTACTTAACTTTTCAAGAATCAACAAAACAGTAAAATGAAAAGCTGAAAACCCTGAGCAAAATAATACTTTTCACATATAAGAAAGAAATTAAAAAAAAGAATAAACAAGACAGTACTGACAACTAAGATTAGTGACTTTTTTTTAAGTGCAATTGCCCTAATTTTCTGGTAAGTAAAATGCAAGCAGACTGACTTTTTCAGACAGCTGGAACACTATTTATTAAAATGACTACTCATACAGTAAAGGTCCAATATTGAAGATATTTGTGACAAAGACGTATTATTCAGGGGAAAAAATGATACTAGAATATACAGTATTTCAGAAAAAATATACATTCATAAAAATAAAAAACAAGGGCACCTGGCTGGCTCAGTTAGTAGAATATGTGACGCTTGATCTCAGGGTCATGAGTTCAAGCCCCACCTTGGGTGTAAAGATTACTTAAACAAACAAGCAAACTTTAAAAAAAACAGAAAACATATTTAATAAAAATAAAAAGAACATAAAATCAAATCATGATTGATTATGAACTAATAGTTCTGCTAATTATGAACTATCACCTCATCTAAAAGCAAATTAACTTCATTTTTGGGGTCAAGTTAACTTCTTACATGTTACTTAAACAATCTGAAGCTTTTATACATGAAGATTACTAAGTGTAGTGAACATGACTGGTAATGGTCTCTACATTTAACTATTAATTTATAGACAGACGACAAAGAAACATGTCAAATATCACCATAAAGATGTAATCAGAAACATTCAGACCATGGGAAACTCTATAGGACCAATAGTCTGGGCTGCTTACAAAAAAATTATAAGGGTGTAAACCTGAGGATCCACAGACATGTACCCTGGGGCAAATAATACATTATGCTTTAATTAAAAAATAAAAAATAAAAAAATTTAAAAAAATTATAAGGAAAAAAAGACAGAGGAACCTATAAATTAAAAGAAAGAAACATGAAAACACTAATAAGAAAGTGAGAGTAGTTATATTAATATTGGATAAAACAGACTTGAAGTCAAGGAGTATTATGAAAGATAAAGACTAACACTTTATAATAATGAAAGGGTCAATTCATCAGAAAGATATAACAATTATGCTTTTATTTTGATTTCACATTTGAAAAATTAATGAAATCCATCACACTATTAAAGAACCCCACATAATCATATCAAAAGTTGCAGAAAAGATAAAATTCAACACCTACCATGATTAATACTCTCAACAAAACCGAGAATAAAAAAAAGGAACTTCCTCAATCTGATTAAGGACCACTACATAAAAACTTACAAATAACTTCATACAGTGATAAAAACATTCCACCTAATTCAACACTGTAGTGAAGTCTTAGCCACCATAATAAGGAAAAAAAAAAGTCATAAAGAGTATAAAAAAGTAAGACTATCCCTATTTGCAGATGTCATGACTGTTCATGTAGCAGATCCTAAGGAATCACCAGGAAAAGAAAAAAAGAAAAATTATAGAAATGGAAGGAAAGCTCATAAATAAATGTAGTATCAAAGGCAAGTCTAATGTCTAATAATAGTAGCAAACGATGGGAAAATAAAACTTTCAAAAATCCATTAACCATAGCATCAAAAACAAAATACTTAGGAGTAAATATAACAAAAGAGTTAGCAGACACCACTGAGAAAAAGAAGATTTAAATAAATGGCAAGACAGACCACACTCAGTGGTTGGAACACTCAATATGGTATTTCTCAATATTGTAATCACAAATATTCCTCAATCCTGTTGATATTCCTAGCAGACTTTTTTTTTAAATAGTAATTGAGAAGATGATTCTAAAATTTATATGGAAATGCAAAGAACCTAAAATAACCAAAACATTTTTTAAAAAAGAAGAACAAAACTGGAGGATTTAACTACCTGAGTTCAGTATTTACTTGGTTGTGTCCTAAGGAAAGACCAAGAGATCAATGGAAGTAAATAGAATTCATAGATAAATCCACACTTGTATGGTCAACTGACTTATGACAATGGTGCTAAAACAATCCATTGGGGAAGGAAAGGATAGTCCTTCCAACATACGTTGCTGGAACAATTAGATATTCATATAGAAAAAACCCCATAAACTTCAATTGCCACCTCACACTATGAACAAAAATTACTCTGAGATAAAATAAAGGCATTAACATAAAACCTAAAATTATAAGACTTCTGGAAGAAAACATAGGAGACGGGCGCCTGGGTGGCTCAGTGGGCTAAAGCCTCTGCCTTCGGCTCAGGTCATGATCTCAGGGTCCTGGGATGGAGCCCCACATCGGGCTCTCTGCTCAGGAGGTAGCCTGCTTTCCCCTCTCTCTCCACCTGCCTCTCTGCCTACTTGTGATCTCTCTCTCTCTCTGTCAAAAAAATAAATAAATAAATAAAATCTTAAAAAAAATAAAATAAAAAATAAATAAAAAAAAAGAAAACATAGGAGAATGGCTTCATGACATTGGGGGTACATAAAGATTTCTTGGACAGGATAAAGCAAGCAGTAACCTTAATACAATTTTAAAAAGACCAGATTAGATCAATATTAAAACACTTTTAGGAAAATGCTTAGGCAAGACTGGAGGAAAAATATTTAGAAAACAAATATCTGATAAAAGGCTTGTGTTCAAAATATTGAAGAACTCCTAGAAGTCAATAATACAAATATACAAACAACCCAATTTGGAAAAAAAAGCAAAAGACTTAAACAGAAACATCACAAGAAGATAAGCAATTAGCTACTGACTACATGAATATCACTAGTCATAAGAAGAATGCAAATTAAAACCACAGTGAGATACCACTATATATCCGACAGAATGACTAAAATCAAAAAGAATGACAACACTAAATGTTGACAAGGATGGCAGCTGACCTCTCTCTAAAGAGAGAGAGGGCGTGAGCCAGGGGAGGGATAAAGGGAGAAGAAGACAAGCAGACACCCTGCTGGGTGGGGAGCCTGCTGTGGAGCTTAATCCCAGTGCCCTGAGACCATGACATGAGCCAAAATGAAGAGTCAGATGCTTAACTGACTGAGCCACTCAAGCACCCCTCAAATCTTGATTCCTAAAAATTACTCGAAATCCAGGACTCCTTGGAGAGATGGATGAATCTAGAGTTGGGGCAGGGAATACACAAGATGAGCTTAGAACATCTTTTAATGCCAAAAAAAGGGGAAGTGCATTGAAGAATGATGGGCACATGTCAAAGGTACACAACAGCTAACAGTGACAAAATCAGGAACACTGTAGCATCAAAACAGGTGACAGTAATGGATTATAACACACTGAATAAAATAAGAATCCATGTGTCTATATAAATACTAATAAATATACATAAATAAGAGAAAATGGAAAATCCTTCCTTACAGTAGAATGCCAACTACTAAATGCAGAAGGAATAATGGAGTTAAGAAAATGGGTGCTAAGGGGCACCTGGGTGGCTCAGTGGGTTAAGCGTCTGCCTTCAGCTCAGGTCATGATCCTAGGGTCCTGGGATCGAGCGCCTCATATCGGGCTCCCTGCTCGGTGGGGAGCCTGCTTCTCCATCTCCCTCCGCCTGCTGCGCCCCCTGCTTGTGCTCTGTCAAATAAATAAATAAAATCTTGAAAAAAAAATGGGTGCTAAAATTAGTGCGTGAATGTTTTATTTATTTATTATTTTTAAAAAGATTTTTATTTATTTATTTGACAGAGAGAGAGATCACAAGTAGGCAGA